>OW971867.1:9767500-10367500 GCA_943193625.1 Mucor piriformis
CTCGACATTCGCCGTCACTTTCTAAAAGAGCAACATCAGAAGGTTACAAGTTGTACAATGCTGACAGAACCGAATATTTGACAAAGATATACATTGGTACACCACCACAAGAGTTTCAAGTATCTGTAGACACCGGGAGGTAAAAAAAAAAAAAAAAAAAAAAAAAAAATAGTCTAGGTCCTAAATCTTATTAATTGTACGTCATATATTTAGTGCAGATACTTGGGTACCATCTTCTCTTTGTCCTACAGATGAATGCCCTTATGCTAGGTTTGATACCAACAAGAGCAGCACATTTAAAACTACACAACTCTCTTTTGCATTGACGTACGGTCAAGGCAGTATTCATGGCGAATATGGCAAAGATATCATCAACTTATCGGGTCCAACGTCTAAATTAACTGTACCACAAACATTTGGACTAGCGAAATCTGCACAAGATATCATCACAAATAATGTCAAGATGACTTCCAACGGTATATTGGGGTTAGGGTTTCCTGCTTTAGCTGCCAATAGTGATACAGTGGAAGCATATAATCCATTTGTGTTTAACCTAGCACAGAAAAATATGATTTCTAAACCCGTCTTTTCCATTTCTTTAAATGATCAAGATGGCTGGACAAGTGAGTTGACCATTGGTGGGATCAATCATGACAGATACTCGGGACAGTTGACATACTTGCCGGTTGTCAAGAACATGAATGTAAAGAAGCAAGAATTAGATTATACATTTTGGTCAGTGGAGTTGCAAACTATCCGAGTTGATAATGAAACAACCCATCAAGTGAAAGCAAGTGTGATTTTAGATACAGGTACCACACTTTCTTACTTGACAAAGGAATTGGTTGAGTATATTGTACAGGATGTAACACAAGAGAAACCTGCATTTGATATGCAAAATGAAATTTATCTTGTCAATTGTGATTTAAAGAATACCAGCAAGCAGGTCAAACTGGACTTCAAAAATCTTCAATTATCGATTGATGTCCAAGACCTTGTTTTACCTTTCAATGGAGATCAATGTGCGTTTGGTATCACATACAACTTTGACAAGAAGAATAGTTTAGTCTTGGGTGACACAATATTAAGATCGGCTTTCTTTGTATTTGATATGGATCAGAAACAAGTAGGCATTGCAACTGCTGTCAATTCTAAAAGCAAAGTCATATCCACATAATTGGTCTGTGCTTTTTGAATCTCCAATCAAGCATCACGCGACAAAATGGGTTTCAAACCCAGTCTTTTTTTTATTTTCTCTCTTTTCTTCCCCCCCTCTCTCTCTCTCGTTCTCCCCCACTTTTTTCTTTCTTTTTCTCTTTTTTTTTTTTTTTTTTTTTTTTTTTTTATTTTTATTTTATTTTTTAATCAAGTGTGGAGTGAAAAAGAGTGTAATAATAATCATAATAAAAATGGACACAGAAGAATATAGTTTGATTGAACGTATTATTCAAGCCAGCCCTAATAAAATTAATATGGGTCATCGTGCTAGACGTGAACTTCCCCTAAGAAGAGTGATTTTAGCATCCAGGTAATATAACAAAGTTGGGGGGAATTTTTGGCATTTTTTTCTTAAAAACCAGAAAAAAAAATTATGGGAAAATTATAGAACATTGGATATGGCTAGACATGAGCAAAATAGGGTATTGATGGCCGAAGCAGAAAGTATTCGACTGGATCAACAAGAACAATGGGATGATTGGTGGTTTACTTGTAACGAGACTACCACGCCGTCTGCTTTATTGGATACAAGCACCCTATTAGATACTATCGACTTTGACTCTTCGCCGTTATTTACTGCTCCTTCTCCACCGCCTCTACTGGAAGAAGCCGCTGATACTTCTCTTGATGTGGGTGATTGGTCCTGGCTAAAAGATGACAAGATACTAGAACCTATCTCTGCTAGCGTCCTTTTGTCTCACATAAACTATGAAGAAGAAGAGGATGAGTCTGAATCTGAAGATGATTTAGTCGTCGTCCTTGTAAATAAGCAGCAACAAGATCCTAATTGGATTACCATTATACCTGAAAAACGTAGCTGTGAGGATCAGCAAGACCTTCTTTTACCTCGTAAAAAGATTAGTATATAAAACATGAACAAAAAAAAAAAAAAATATCCTCTACCCCCTTCCCATCTGTACATATATGTTTGAAATAAAATCTCTTTTTTTTATTTATTTATTTATACTGCGTCGTTTTGATTATAAGCGAGAATTGCTTTGAAGTGCTCCTCCATCAACAACAATCACAGCTCCAACAGTATATTGTCCTGCGCGAGAAGAGAGATAGATACAGGTACCAGCAATATCTTCTGGTGTACCTACACGACCAGCAGGAACACTTTGAATAATCGAATCACCATGACTCTTCAATGTAGCTGCCATCATCTTGCTTGGGAAAGACCCGGGTGCAATAGCGTTCACCAAAATATGCTGTTTGCCCATTTTACCGGCCAAGTGACGAGTCAGGTGATGGACGGCAGCCTTGGATGCAGAATAAGCATAGGTTTCTAAACCAGGAGGCTACGTTGCTATTTAGTCTAAAAGTAATTTCTTTTCTGTTGTTTATTACCGTTTCACCGTTAATTGATCCAATATTAATCACGCGAGATGGAATATCTTTGGTAGCTTTAGCTCTTAAAAGAGGAAGACAACTGTAGAATATAGGGATGAGATTATGGCCCGTTATTTTAGTTTTATGAATTCTTACGCTTGAGTCAAAGTAAAGATACGTGTGACGTTAAGATTCATCACCTTTTGGAACGCTTCATCAGGATATGTATCCAAAGGAGCAGCCCAAGTAGCACCAGCATTATTAACAAGTACATCCAAATCTAGTTTTTTTCTTAGTAAAAAATAGGGTGTCTATTATAGATTACACACTTACGAGTTTCTCGCTTTGTTAATTCTGCAACGAGGTTCTTAATATCTTGCACGCTTTGTAAATCAGCAGGTACAGCTACACATTTACCAGGACCCAAAGCGTTTAATTTAGCAGCCACTTCATCACAGGCTTTACCAGATCGACTACTGATATAGACAATGGCACCGCCTTGAACAAAACCCTAAAACAAAGAATTAGTTTTCCTCGGTTGTGATTTAAATATGTGTTATTTTACCGTGGCAATCATTTCACCAATACCTCGAGAACCACCGGTGACAAGCACGACTTTGTCTTTCACGCTAAAGAGATTTTGAACATTCATAATTGTATTCAAGATTATGAAGGAAGTATGGTAAAAAAAAAAAAAACTCAGTGTGGGGAACGGCGAATTTATGGTGCTTTTTTTTAAAGCCCAAATAAATAAACATGATGACTAAGTTCGAATGAACGCATAACAACTGTGTGACATAACAGTTTGTCAATGGGAATAGAGATATTAAAAGGTTGAATCCCAACATCTCATACCTCGCATGCTATTAAAGAGAGGTTTTTTAAACTCGAATTAACAGGATTGCTTTTTGTTCCTGCACGTATTGTGAATAGACCCGACTGAATACTTTGGACCATTCATATCACTCAATCTGCTTTTTTCACTATTCATTTATATGTCATTTTGCGGATTATTGAGCATCATTGTCTGTCGAAAAATGATGTCAGCTAAATTTACTGTATTTCCAGTTTGGCAATTTTGATTTACACGCTCGTCAATATCAAAAAAATCTGACGTAAGCCGAGAAAAAAACCGTTTTCAGAACTTGACATTGGATATACTCTATCGTCACATCAATCATTGATTTCACGGTGCTGGTCGAATTCAACACTTTCGAACAAGTTTTAAAGATAGAGGTCGTCAATACTTTCTTGAGCATATACTTTACACAAAACCAAGCAAGGATGAATCCACCAACATTTAATGTCCTGCTTGCTAGCACTATGGTCAAGGAGGCCATAAAGTGCATCTATTTTATAATATATTGAATCCCAATGCAATATATAGCTGTCTTGTTGAAAAGTCCATGTTACTGCTGATGACACAACATCAGCGTGTGACGCATCCGTCTTTTATAAATACAGTTTTAAAAAAATAGTTTTTTTATTTTTTCTAAATACAAAGATGGTTGTGGTTGAATAATAATGTTTTTTGAATTTCAGTTTTGTCAATGGGAATTGGTGATGGGATATTTGGGATTGAACAAAAAAAAAAGGGGGGGGGGGGGAGGGGAGGGGGAAGAATATAAAATTTATTCCTTGTTGGCAGCAGCAGCTTCCTTTTCAGCCTTCTTGGCTTCTCTAGCAGCTTCCTTGGCTGCATCTCTAGCGTCTCTAGCAGCTCTCTCTTCAGCTCTTCTCTTGTTTTCAATAGCACGCTTCTCTTCATACTCCTTTTGCTTGATGTCTCTTTCCTTTCTCTTCTCTTGTTCTTCCTTTTCATATTCATAGAGTTCCATAAGTTCCTCCTTGGCAGAAGTACAATCCTTCTTACCACCACGAACAGTGATCTCATCAGGGTTGCTGGGAATAGGTGATGAAGGGCTCTCATCTCCACGGTTAGTCTTGGGGAATTTGATAAAGACGTTGTACTTGTCCTCAAGCTTCTTGACATAACGTCCACTAGGTCCGATCAAGAAACGATGGAACTCTCTGGGAACCTTGAGAGAGATAGTAACTTGGTCAGCCAAGTTGGTGATTTGAGACAAGACACGTTCCTTGGCAGCTTCGACGTTTGTCTTGATACCTTGGATCACCACCTTGACGGGGGCAGCACTCTTCTTGTTCTTGGTAACAATCTTTTCTTCTTCAGCTCCCTTATTGTTCTCTCCAATATCAATCTTAACACCAAGGTCATCCTTGAGCTTGTTGATATGAATACCGGCCTTACCAATGATATGAGCAGAGAAGTTAGCAGGAATAAAGAACTCGGCAGTGTAAGGCTTGGCGAAATCCTCACTTTGTGCAGCCTCATAAGCCTTTTGGATTTGAGCAATGACATTGGTGACATCCTTGCTAAAACCACGGATCTCGACAGTGTCCTTGGAAGAAGTACCAAAGAGAACAACGGCTTCAGCATCGGGACCTAAAATAGCGTTCAAGGTAGTTCCCTTGGGACCACAGATGAGTTCATGGAACTTGGCAGGAATAGAGATCTTCTTGGAGATAAAGTCAGAAGATTCAGAAGCAATGTTCTTCAATTCGGTAGAGACAGCTTCAAGAGCGGCCTTGGCACCGGACTTATCATCACCTTCAAAGACGAGCAAGACAGTGGCAGAGTTCTCCTTTCCTTCAGGGAAGATAACCTTGACGGTGTTGGTGTTTTGAATACGTTCAAGAGCAGCACGGTGGGTGGTCTTGATGTGTTGGTGAAGGTAAGGCTCGATATCGACAGAGGCAAAGACTTGAGGAGTCAATTCACGCACAATGCTGGAAATAGCTAATTGAGCACCAGCAGCGTCCTTCTCAACGGTGCTAACGACTTCAAGATGAACAGACTTCTTGAGCTCATCGGCAGTAGGGACACCAACTTGGACGTTGTGATTGTTTTCAACCTTCTTAATACTGCTCTTGCTTAAGAGATACTTGAGAGCAAAACGAGCATACTTTAAAGCGTCCTTACCAGAAGACTTGTAAGATTCAGACAAATCAAGAACACTGACTTGAACAGCACGAACTTTACCCATGACATAAGTCAAACCATCGACCAATTTATCATCAGGACCACGGATCAAGACACTTTCAGAGGTCTCTTCAGTAGGAAGTTCGACAGTACAACCAGAGCCATTGAAGATTTCCTTGAGGGCCTCACCATTCTTACCGAAAAGATACTTGTGTTGACGCTTAGGAATGTTAAGAGCGACAGTACGACTTTCATGTTCAATGTCGGCATAACTCTTTTCCAAGGCAGATTTAGCCAATTGAACCTTTTCCTTGTCACCTGAGATAGAAATGGAGGTGTCACGGTTAACGGCTCCATCAACAACCACAGCAGGAATTTGGATCTTGACATCGTATTCATCCTCGATTTGTTGGATGTTGGCGTTTTGAGGACCGGCAAGGTAGAGATAGTACTTGATGTCAAGATGATCGACCTTGATAGTTTGTTTGGCAGTCTATGGTACACACAAGTTAGATTTAAAGTCACACACATTCAAATTTTATTTTACCTTTTCACCAACAATCTTCTCAATTTCTTCTTTGGCAATTCGGATACCTGCAGCATCACCCATGATAGTCACAATGACTAATTCATCAGGGTTCTCTTCGTTAAAAGCAAAATCCTCATCATCCTTACGTGGGAAATTGACACGCGTGTTGGACTTGGTTTCAATTTGCTTAAGAGTGGCTCCCTTGGCACCAATAATAAAACGGCGGGTAGAAGAAGGAACAGCAATTTCAACAGTACGCTACATTTACAAAAAAAAAAAAAAAAAAATGTTAATCATCATCATCATCATCATTATCTCTCTTTTTTTTTTTTTTTTTTTTTTTTTTACCTTGATGACAAGACCAGCAACTAAATCTCTCTTGGCCTTGGCAACCTCAGCAGGAGCACCTTGGATAAGGAAAGTGGTGATACCAGAACGGTTGGTGGAAGCAATAATGTTGGTACCGGTCTTGTTGATGACTTGTTGAATGACATCAGCAGAGCTCTTAAAACCAAGAGGCTTGCTGTTCAAGTTTGCGATTTGTTGGTTGGCAGGTAACTCAAGGACGTCAGTGACTTGAGTAGCGGAAGAAGCTTTCTTTCCACCAGAAGCAGGAGCCATAGGTCTAGTACGAGTGGTAGTGGTTTGAGGAGCCTTGACACGAGAAGAAGCAGACCAAGCAGAAGCAACAGGAGTACGAGGAGAAGCAGAAAGAGAAGGGAAAGCAGATTCAGAGTTCAAGTCAAGGTTCTTCTTGGTAACGATTTCTCTCTTTACAGGAACGGCGACGGGCTTACCAATAGGAGTAGGGAAGTCACCAGCGATAAGAGGTTCATAAGTAGAGTTATCCATGACAACGACAGGATCGTCAGCAGAAGGAACAAAGGGGTCTTCTTCTACAGAAGGGGCAGGCTTGGCGGCTTGAGCGTGAAGAAGTGCTAATTGAGCAGAAGGAGGCAAAGTGTCCAAAGAATCGTTTGAAGTCATGATGAAGAAAAAAAGAGTTGTACCGTTAAATGTGTTGTTTTTGAGAACCTTTGCTTAGATTTGATCTAATTCAAATAAAAAAAAAAAAAAAAAATTTATGAAAATTGTTAAATAAAGAAGGGTTGTGAAGACGGAATGGAAGATTCACGAAACTTTTTCTTATTTGTGTTTTTGAGGCGCCCTTTTGATTTTTACATTTCTAACCAATAGATTGGTTACAATAAATTGTAACGTGTCCTCAAATTAAGGTCGCTTTAAATAAAAAAAAAGAGTTTGTTTTTATTTGTGTGCATTCAAATAAATGGCATTCATCCTTCATGTAACTAATTTGCTTGTTACAAGTAAACTAGTTTACTCTAATGTACCTGAACCGTACATGGTAAATGAATAAAAATTAAAACTTTTACATCAGTATGTGAATTCTTGACAAGGACGTCTATTTTAGGACGAGATATTTCATGTGCCTCAAGCACAGCAATACTGTCGTGGTGACTATCTAACATGGGACCCAAAGTTAACTACACCGCCTGGCCTGTAATAAAACAAAAAAAGCTTATTTTTATTTCATGCATGAAAAAAAAAAACGCGAATTTAACAAATTTTTGATAGCTATTTGATCAGCAATGGAATTTTATTCCTTGGAAGTCTATTTCATGTTGATCTTTGTACTGTAAATGCTTTGCGTGCCACAAACATACTTTTCTCAATTGGACTGTACTTTGTTCTGGTTTCTTTGATATCCACATTGTTTTTCACAAACAGGCCTTTGCAAACAAACCTCTACGCCTTGTCATTAGCTTGGTTTCCTGTAGGCTTCTTTTTTAATTTTGTTTATTATACAGATCCTGGTTCGACCTTTTTTGTATTGTCATCTTATCTTTTGGTTAAAAAAAAGCGTTATTTCTTGGCTGGTCTTGTTGGCCTTGTTTCTTTAACTTTTCGTCAAACCAATGTTATCTGGGTTTGCTTATTTATGGTGATTGTCATTATTGACACTTTATCGGCTATCAAAAAGAAGAATGATGATTCAATGGAATTTTATAATCCTCGTTGCTCCGCAGTGACAACCGATCCTTGTAATGTTTAATAAGCCCGCTCTTTTTTATTAGTTTCTGTGGCACTAACCTATCCTATAGCTCAAATGATAAAAAGCATTGCCAGTCTCTTGTTAAATACACTCAAGCATCTCCAGATTGTGTTACCTAATATCCTTACTTTTCTTTTGGCAATTACTTCATTCGCCGTCTTTCTTGTATGGAATGGTGGTATTGTACTAGGCGATCGTTCAAACCATATGGCTGGGCTTCATTTCCCTCAATTGTTGTACTATACTTCGTTCCTGTCCTTCTTTGCCTCGCCTTGGACCCTCTCTGTAAATGCTATTGTAAACATATTCCAGCTGAATATCAAAAGGTTTAATTTTTTTTTTCTTTGTGCAAGGGTTGGGATTAATTGGAAGAAATTACTAAATATGTTTAAATAGAATCTTGATTGGTATTGCTTCTGCTGTGGTCACACTTGCTTTAATTCATGGATACACGCAAGTATTCTTTTGGTTTTTTTTATGGGAGAGCTGACTTTTTTTTTTTTTTTTTTTTAAAAAAAATAGTTATGAGCATCCGTTCTTGTTAAGTGATAATCGACATTATACCTTCTATATTTGGAAACGGATATACAAAAGACATTGGACTGTGCGCTATTTACTTACTCCTGTCTACTTGATTAGTGGGTTACTAAATATTCAAGCTTTTGGTAAGAGTTGTTGCATGCTTTATATAACCCGCTAAACTCCCCACTTTATACAAATGTAGCACAACACACAAGCTTTTTGGTATCGCTGGGATATATGTTTGCTCTCCTCTTGACTTTGGTTCCTTCGCCTTTACTGGAATTCCGATACTTTATTATCCCATTCTTGTTCTTTATGGTACATATTCCGCCTCCAAGTCAGATATCACGTACCTTGATAGCTTTGACATTTTACTTTGTCATTCATATCGCTACTATCTATCTGTTTCTTTACAAACCATTTACATGGCCCAATGAACCCAACGCATCGCAAAGATTCATGTGGTAATTTTTTTTTTAATACAATAGAAATGGAGTGGGTTTTATTTACGATTTTTGTTTTTATAATGATTGAGGAGGGGTGGATGAATTTTTTTAATTATTTCTTGTGTCTATCATCGTCACTGTCATCATCATCATCATCGCGAGTTCTCTTTCCCTTTCCCTTCTTTGCCTTGTTTAAAAAGGTATCCAAGCCAAACACATCCTTATCCGTACTCTTTGCTGCAGGTTTACCCAAAGTCTCTCTTTCGAATTCAACAGGACCACTTGAACTTTCACCTCCTTCAGTACCTTGGAAACCTCGACTGGAACCAAATCTGTCGGATTTGATGGATCTCTCAAGGTCATCTGCGTTTGTGCTACCTAAAACTTCAGATTCATTGTTGTCTCCTCTGTATCTATAGATGGATGTAGATGTTTGATTGAACAATGGTTTATCATATGCGGCATAAGCTTTTTTTTTTTTAAATAATTAGTGTACTGTAAATATAACACTACCCCCACATATATTCATTCTTACCATCATCGCCCTTGAATCCAGATCCAATACCTTCAGATTGATTGAACAATCTTGCGTCATACATGCTTTCTTTACTTAATGTAGGTTTAGCTAAACCAAGTGCAATCTTTTCCGAAATATCACGACCTTGTTCACTAATGTAAAGGAATAAATACTTACAAAAAAACTTTAAGATGTATCATGAATACTTACCGAGCAAGGTGCTTAGCCTTGGCTTCTGTACCCATTTTACTCATACGCATTTCCTTTTGTCTTTGCTTTTGACGATCATGTCTTAATTGATCACGCTCTCTAGCTTTATCCTCATCATCATCTTCTCCTGCACGTCTAACAGGAGCTTCATCCTCGCTATCTGATTGATCAGATCCTGACTCGTCTGTGGAATCATAATCGGCCATGAGTGAACTAGCGGAAGGTCGATTTGTGTTTGTCTCTGGTGCTGCAGTAGTTGTAGTGGTCGAAGGTTTAAATCCAGCTCTTTCTTCACGAGCTTTTTGAGCAAGTTGACGAAGTTTCTCTTCTTCTGCTTCCTTTTGCTTTTGAGCTAATTTTTGTTGCATCAAGTTTCTCTGTCTAACTTCATCACGAGCATGACGATCTGCAGCATACAAGGCTTCTGAAAATTTAGCAAAGTTATCATTGATGGTTAATTCTTGAAGTCCACGACCATCAGCAGCTAAACGCTTATCAAGAGGAATGGTATAACCCTTAGTGTTTTTCCAGTTAGAGACACAAGGAGGAATAACCCATTCAGCTTGTTCCTTGGCAGTTAATCGACGAGGAGGAGAATGCATGACGGGAGCTGGGGGAGATGGAGGGCCTCTGGGTACTTTCTTGTGTAAATGGCTAGGGGGTTCCATAGGATCGCTAGGAGCATCGACCATACGAATAATACGTTGCTTTGCACCCGAGTTGAAGCCTTCACCTACTTGACCCTGAGAGGGTGTATAACGGATATAAGTAGGGTCTTTATTAGTACCGCTGCCATTAGGAGGGCCAACATTCTTGGGTTGTAAAGCCTTGATTTTGACATTGACAATTTTCTCAAGAGCAAGTCTGGTCTTTTCGGCTACGCTCTGTACTTCTTCTTCACCAGGTCGGTCCATGACAAGTTTATCAACATCGACGTCTTTACGTTCATGGAACGGCACCATGTCTTTGTACGAGCTGTGAATGATTCGATCATCAGCATGACCCTGTCGAGCAATAGCATCATACTTTACGTTACCGTCTGAGTCGACTTGAAGAGTTAAAGCACCACCTTTACTATCGTTGGTGGATTTGCCATCTTTACGACCCATACCAAGAGGGTATTGAGCAATTTGAACTTCTGGGTATGCACCACCGTTTCCAAAATCTTCTGCAAGTCGTGGGCGAAAGTTTTTACGAAGTCCATAAGGTGGGATTCTGTTCTGACTACTCTTGGCTACGATTTGATTAATTTGTTTTTCTAATTGAGGTGCTGAAGTAGGTGCTGAAGCCAACGTTTGACGAGGCTTTGGCAAAAGACTGAAAAAAAAAATGTTATCAAACATTAACCCATGTCTCTCTTTTTGCTTTTCAACCATGTGTGTACTTTACCTTGAAAGTGAAGCCATGATTATGAATAAATTGGAAAAGAATAAAGCAGGAGTTGTAAAGTTTTTTTTGTTTTTTTTTTCAAGCTGAGCGCCAACGTCACCGTAGCTCTCTCTTTCTCTCTTTATGTGACTTTATCCCGCTTAACCAATCAAAAATACGCATAAATTCCAAGAACGGCTGGTTGGCACAAGTGTCTATTCATTTAAAGCGATGCTCAATGCCATATTAAGGCCTACCGTTGCATTTTTTCTGTTGTTGATCTTTTGCTCTAATAAAGATCGTTGACGTTGCATTTTTTAGACTCTACCACGTCTACCCCAAGTGTAAAGAAGAGGCTAGGATAAAAGCAGCCTTGCAATTTATCTCGAATGGTGATGCGTGTTCACGCGTGCTGCCCTCAGAGGATGAAATAAACATCTTGAGCACAATATAAAGTCATTTATTTAAGAGACAGGCGCAAATTAAAGGAGTCGGTATGAGCTAAAAGGCAATTAAATGACACTGTACGAGAACAGAACTAAAGTTTAATATCTAATCAGCCTTCCAAATCCAGTAATATCACTATTATAATCAATCACTTGCAGCAGTCATTTTTTAATTTTACTTTCTAACGTTACTTTTATTTACCTCCTTGAGCAGCCCAATCTGCTTCAGTATAAACACCATAATTGCCTTTTCTGATATTGCATATTAATTCAGCTACTCAGTTGCTTTTACTTTTTTTTTTTTTACGTAAGCTACTCCATCCAGCATACAATGCAGCGATCAGTTAATATGTTCTTTATATTTTAAGGTCGCACCACTTGTTCTACATAGCTTTTACAACATAGCAAAATGATGTTTTCCAACTTCTTTTCAAGAAAAATAAATATTCAAAATTATCAAAATAATGATATAGGATCGATTTTAAAATGGGCAAAACCGAAAGGTCGGAATTTACATGTTGTCAGGATCGCCTGGTTTATCTATAAACTATTGATATGTATATACTCACTTAACTCGCAATTTTAAATAACACATAGCCACCTACTTGAGGGTGGCCTATGTTTTTTTTTACATGTGTCTTTCATTTAGTATTATGGGACAAGGAACGGAATTTGTTAACTTTTATTGACTTGATTTTTACATAATCAAGAAGTATACAAAAAAAAAAAAAACTATTTCACCCCTCATCAGAAGTCGGGAGAAGAGTGTTTGTAAAATGTATAAGAAACTCTGATCCCTTTGAAAATGGCGGTTGTATGTATCAATCTGATTACTTTGTTTTGTTAAGAGATGATGTGTGTTTAAAATATCTTGTTTATAGTATTTGGGTTATTGAACAGGATAACATTTGAAGACATATTTCTGATCAATGTTATTGCCAAATAAAAAAAAAGAAATAAAAGAGATTTTTTATCTAAAAGGAAAGCCTATCAAATGAAGATCATCACAACATTGCTTTCTACTTGACTTGCAGGAATCGCTGTTAAATCACTTGGGTCTTGGAACATCACAACTTTTGCAGTGGAAGCCATTTATCAATTGCCGTTTCATTTTATACTTGCTGGGACAGAATTCATCATTGAAGGTAATTTAAGAAGCATTTTTATAGACTTGATTTACAATATATTCTCGCTAGTTTTTTTTCGAAAGACATACATCAAGTTTATTTTTCTATGCGACTGTATTTAGGATTATCAAAGATATTTGCCATAGAAGTACCTGTTGCTCTTCTTTAGAGTCTCGCTCATTTATACCCGGATAAGAAAAATACCTTTACTGCACAGAACCATATGCCGCACCTAAATCAGATATTGTTTAAAAGATCCGTGTTGAGTAATTTGAAACGCATTATTATTCTATCATACTTCAGAGTATGATTTGAAGAGGACGAACAACTGATTTGAACCAGGGACAATTGGATCCATCATCGCAAAGTAATTCTATATACCAATCGACAATTATCATGTTCAAACTACGCCAATTTATCTTTATCATCAAACATGTCAACTAGGTATTACGTACATGCACCCAACAGACGAACAACGTTACATGCCCTAAACCCTCTCGTAACCATATATAGCAAACCATTAAAAATTCCTCGACGATAAAGAAGAAGGTTTAGTAGTTCCTCAACATCGTATTTTATTTTTAAATACTCTCTCGGTATCATCATAAGTCAATTCAGTACTTGTTCTTAGCTGCGATCAATCTCACTAGCAATTTCCAAAACAGAGACACTTTGATTAAGCTCTTCTAAATCATTTGCTGTAAAGAAGTGCGTTGACCTGTGATTCAAAAGGATTTAATGAGGGTGCTTATGTAGGATCTTATTGATTTTGCTTTCAATTATGTGGGTAGTGAGGTTTTTGAGGTGGGTTGACGTTACGCAATTAAGGGTAACACAATTAAAAAGCAAATAACAGGAATTCTCCAGATATACAAATGTATGTCTTCAAAAATAATGAAGTCAACATATCCGCAATGTTGCAGGTGCTATAAAGTATGGACAAACATGAACTATCCCACCGAAACCAAACATTTTAGTTCGTCGGACTACGATAGGAAAAAAGGCTTGTCTATTTTTCTTTCTTTTTATCACTTGGCATTTACACACAACATGTTTATTATAGGCTTTCCTTTTAGATTTAAAATTTCTTATATTCCCCTCCGTCTTTTTTCTATTTGACAGTAACATTGATCAGAAATGTTTCTTTATACGTTGTTTTGGTAGTCATTAACCCAAACAATATAAACAAGCTATCTTAAACATACACCAACCCTTAACAAAACAAAGACATTAAACTGATAACCGTGATACAGTGTTGCCTATACATGTTGCAAACACTCTTCGCCTGACTTCTGATGAGGGTGGAATTATGTTATTTCTCTTTGTATACTTTTTGATTAGATATGTAAAAATAGAGTCAATAAAAATTAACTAGACCAGCTTCTCATCATAGAACGATATACGCAAACAAAAAAAAGGCAAGGCTTCAAATAGATGGTGATGTATTATTTAAAAGAACGAGTTAAGTTAGAGTACACACGGCAACTGTTTATAAATCGATCATGCGATCATAACAACATGTGCTCCGTTACAGCATGATTTTTTTTTACAGCTGTGCATATAAACAGGGCCCATCTCATTAGTAAATCGGCTTCCATTGGTAAGCGATAGCGTAAAAGGCTTATGTTCGTCGTGACGAACCGTCCAGAACATAGCCCAGATACGTGAAAGGAATATAAGAGGGTAAAAACTTCACCTGCAGTGGAATTTATAAAAAGACTTTACAACCTGCAAATGATGGCTTCTAAAACTTTGCGGTGGTTGTTGGGGTTTGCTTTTAATATTCTCGTCTAACTTACAGAATTGATAAGATAAGAATTATTTATGTGATTTTTTGATTTATAATTATGATCAGTGGACATTCTTTTAAGCGCACATAAAAATATAATATATACATAGTATTGGCTCACAGCCAATAATGAAATCACTTAAACTTGCGTATCAATACCATTCCATAAAAATAAAAGCATCCCTTTATAATATCATCCATTAGTCATAACTAAACACAAATGTACAGGATTACATATATCACCACCACATGAATATTGAAAGAAATAAAAATTTGAGTTACATGCAAATTGACCCTTTCATATAAAACGAATACATACTGTGAACTCAAGTTATACCCACAGATCAATCAACTATCACATACGTATCAATCAAACTCATATCGCTCTGTGGTCTACTACCAACCAACTAATACAATAAGAGATCCTTGAAGGACCCAAGATATCTTTTTAGTCTATTTGACTTTTCAGTGAGAAAGCTTAGTTGAGGTCTATCGCAGAAAATATGGCGGAAAATCATGGACTGATCACTGGATGATAGATTTTAAAAAAGATACCGGCGTATTTTAAAAGCACATGAAGTTTTTTTTTCATCATACCTCTATCATTGATTTTAAAAACTTCGGTACTATATAAATGATATTATAGTCTGAAATACTTGTATATTGTTCAAAGGAAAAGATGAATAATTAATTTTTGAGCACACACATATTAACTTGTAAATTTAGACAGCTTGGCCAAGAAATAAATAAAAAAAAAACTGCGTCTATGACGGTATGTGTCACACGAGAATCACAAAATCAAACAATTTGTCCCATTTTGGATAATATTCACCGTACCTTCTAATTGGCCGAGTCTATTTGTGCATAACTGCCAAGAAGCGGAGGGAAGAAAAGATTATATAAAAAGACGCCTATTTTTAAAAAAATGACATTATCAAAAACAACAACGTTTTTCAATACAATGTCATATCAATCAGCATCTTCTAAACAAATATAGTGAGTGAAATGAACCATAACGGATACAAAAAATTCTAACTTTCTAATTGTAGCGAAAGTCTTCCTCCCTATTCTCCCGAGAAACCCAATGAGCACATTGACTACCAAGCACCTACTCAAGAATATTCTGAACCAAAAACCAGTCAAGTCAACTATGTAGAGTCTTCAGATTCAGGACCCAGCCAAGTGAATTATGGAGAGCCCTCTTATCCAACATCTAATCCTTACTCCACTTATCAACGACCTCCTGTGACATCGCAGTCCTCTAGTTATACATATGACAAGAGCAAAGGGGCCATCGGTAACATCCTTGGTCTTGCTACTAGTAATATCAGGTCAAAAGATCGCTCGGAACAAAGCGACAGCGCGAGACATGTGTTGGGACTTGTAGACGGGTTCTTGCAAAGAAGAGGAAGAAAAGAAACTGAGAAAGAAATGAAGCATGAACAAAAGCAATATGAAAAAGAAATGAAGCATGAACGAAAGCAATATGAAAAAGAAATGAAGCAGGAAAGAAAATCGCTTAAAAACCATAATGGTTTGCTTCTGCGACCTTGTTTGGAGCAGCCCATGCTGATGCGACCTTATGTTCAACAAGAACCTATGACGCAAGTCCAAACACCCTATGTTCAGCAGCCATATATACAACAGCCTTATGTACAACAGCAGCCTTATGTACAACAGCAGCCTTATGTACAACAACAGTCTTATATACAACAACAGCCTTATGCGCAACAACAGCCTCATACGCAACATCAGCCTCATGCGCAACAACAGCCCCATGCGCCTTATGCGCATTATGCGTAACAAGCTTATGTGCAACAGCAGCAGCCTATTATTATACAGCAGCCGCAGCAGAGATCCCATCTCTTGGGTGACGTATTAATTGCTGAAGCGATTTTGTAAAACGCACTACATATATATGCATTATTATAGAGCCCGTATTTGTATTCTTTATTCAATAAACTATTTTTGGTTAAATATTTACATGAAACATATAAACATATTATTGAGTACATCAAACATGCGTTTTTAATATAATGTATCCTAACTACTTCATAAGTATTTTATTCTAGGACAGATAATTTGGTTGCCTTGTTACACGAGCTTATTTGCATAAAATAATTGGAAAACTCAGGGTTGGGATCCATTGAACTATCGTCATTTACGCCCTGCAGGGAGCTGGTGGGGATTGGTTATTGTTTCAGATATTTTTTTAATTTATTTATTAAGGAACTGTGTAAATGCTGTTATTGGTTCGTTGTGAAATCCAAAAAAAAAAAAAAAAAGTGCCGGGGATCAGCGATACTATACAAAACAACCGGGATTTGACGGGTTTGCATTAATGGTTGTGAATTACACTATTTCCAGAAATTATTAGTTTACTCTTCGAAAAAAATTTGGCTCACAGTTTAAAAATAATTTGGCTTACAATGTAAAAAAAATTAGGCTCATAAGATGAATGGTTCAAAAATAAAAAATGGCTGTAACAAAGTCCTCTTGAGCGACTTACAAGATAGTCTATGTGCCATTTATTTCACGATTTACAAGCCAATCTTAGGTTTATTTTTGTGCCTATTTTTTTTCCAACTTTGAAGCAATCTTTGTTCACTTTTGATCCAATTTTTTTTTCAAATAGTGCGCCAATAATCTCGGGAAACAGTGTGCATCCAAGCGAAATAATAGCTCATGTTAAAACCAATCTACATCTTGTGTGACATCGGATTACGGATAAATTTTCGACGCATGGGCATAATGTTTTTTATTGATTTAAAATGAGAAGAAGGGGGGAGGGGAATATGTACAAGAAATAGAGATCCACTTGGATGTTAAGCTGGAGTATGGAAAGGAGATTGTTTTTCGCGAATGGCTTGCAAAATATGTTGCATGCCTTTACGAGCTTTCGCAGCGTTGGCAATAAACGTACTTTGACCAAAGCCTTCAATTCGACCGGTCATGCCCCAGCCAAACTTAGAAACGATACGAGCTTCTGTTTTACAAGAGGTGCGGTTGTTGTCCAATTGTTTAAATATTTGAGTCTCTTCCACTTGCATGACACGAACATGGTTGAGGTTCTTTGTGCGAGTGATCATGGTCTTGGTTTTGGGATCTACTTCTGATTCTTCGATGACAAATGCTTCAGAATTCTTGAGCAACTAAAATAAACAGGTTAATGGTCAAGTTTCTACTTGTACGTTCGACATTTACATTTTGTGGGAACCATTTAGGAACCTTTCCTTTCTTTAAGACGAGTCGTGTTGTCCTTAATACTCCATTTTCATCCACATATCGATCTAGTACATCAACGGAGAGGACTGACAATTGAAAAAAGTGGTCAGTCAAATTATGCTGCGAGTTTACTTTTTTTTATATACCATGCGAAGCAAATGGGTTAGGGTATCGTAACCAAAAAGCTAGAGTTACGTTTTGCCACTGATAACTATAAAATAAGACATATCAGACAAGAATTGCACACCTTGTTTTTTTTTCAAGTTCCATACTCATAATTAAACACATGTTGATAAAATTTAACCATATTTGAAAAAACGAATAAAAGACAAAAAAAACATGACAACATGGGTTGGAAATCAACCAATAAAGGGTTGGGGGACTGCTGTCTCCCATTTGGATGATTTCCACAGAAGGGCCCGGATTAATCAGCAAAACATTTTTTTTCCCTATTTTTTTCTCTTTTTCCGCTCTTTATACAAAATGAACTCACTCATGACTCCTGCTGAAATACTCGACCTGAACTTAAACGACTCTGCACTTGACTTGTTAAATGCAGCTATAGCAAGTCATCAAGTCAAGTTGGAAGATGAACAAGACACAACCGAAGACGAAGGAACGCTATCTCACGGTAAAGAGTCTATTTATTTGTTCTAAAATGAGTCTAAACTAACCCGTTTTTGCTTTCTTTTTTGTTTCTCTATAGCCAAGCGAGAACTCGATAAGGGTAAAAAAAAAAGGAATAACTAAGCATACAAAAACAAGATTATTCACACACTCATTAGATGAACAAACAGCGACTGCGCCTAAACGTGCGGGCCGCAAACCATTGGATAAGTCACAGACAGCGGTAAATTTGCAGTGTAACACGACGGGCAAACTGAGATACTAATTCCCCACGTAGGAATCTTCTCTCGATCCCAAGCAAAAAAGAAAGGCACAAAACAGAGCAGCTCAACGGGCTTTCCGAGACCGTAAAGAAAAACATGTGGCAGAATTACAGGCTCGTATTGATGAATTAGAAGCCATCAATGCAACAAAAGACCAAGATCTGGTGAAAGAAAACGAAAATCTAAAGAAAATGTTGCAAGAATTACAGCAAGAAAACTATGCTCTGAAAGGAGCTCAATTCACTTTTGAATTCCCTGTTTCCAAAGAAAAGGAACTGCATGAATCTACTGAAGCCTATCATACAGCAACAACAAGCGGCAGTAGTATGAGCAGTGGAAACAGCTATAGTGGAGAAGATACACATCATTCACCTTTATCCAATGAAGATGATACAAACAGTGCAGATACACCTGTGAATGAAGTCTTTACAGCAAACGAACCAATGCAATTTGGATTAATACATCAACCCGACAATCTAGACTTTTTATCTGTAGCAGACAACTATGGTGCAAACCAGAACTTTCCTGCCAGCGTCGACTTATTCCACGGTAAAGATGACTTATTCCAAAATTACAGAGTTCCAGCAAACGATGATTTCTTGTTTGCAAACGAAGACTTGTCAAGTCTGTTTGGTGGAAACAATGATTTGTTTGGATTTAATAATAATCAATTCGCATTTAATTCACAATTCGGGCTACCTGAGACACCTGCTACGCGTCGTTTTTCATGTTTAGAAGAAAAGAAGAAGATGTTGGTGGAGAAACTGAAAAAGGGTCAACAAGAAGGAAAATACATCTATCAAGTACATCAAGAGATCCAACAAACGTGTCCAGATTTCGATTTGGATGCTTTATGTAGTGAGCTTAAAAAGAAGGCAGTGTGTAGTCAAAGTCAATATCCATTAACAGACTATGATGTGGATGCCTTTGTAAAGTGTTTAGACCGTGTGGAGTCCCATACATAACAAAAAAAACCCCCCTCCCATTATTATCCCCCAGCATGTTTTGCATTCATATATTACTATAACAAGATTTTATTATTTTTAAATATAAAGATTAAATTTAAGTGATTAGTAAATGACTCGTTTGTCAGTTTTGATAACAATAGGAGGTTCATGTGTATTTGGTCTTGAAATTTCTGCTAATTCCCTACCAGCACTCCAGGATCCACCTTGAATCAGTTGACTGAGGGAAAGCAGTTTCTTGCTTAATCGGAAGGATTGGCGAACACGTTCTGCCACTAGATCCAAATAAGCAACTGTTAAAGCACGCCATTCAGTGATGACGGGGTCCGATATATCAAACATCGGAGCCACTTCCACTTTAGGCTGGTAAGGTAATAGAGAGTTGGCATGATAATTCTTGATACCACGGTCCATATCGACTTGTTTTAACGTGAGAAACCCGGTATCGATCAAGAAGCCACCGTTGCAGTAGTCAGGAAGAGGTGTGAGCAAATCAGAACCTTCAATCGTAGCCCCTAACAGCTTTTCCATGGGCTCAATAATCGAGTAAATAAGCCATTGCGATAACTTATGAAACGGAACTAGATTATCATCACCAGCGATGGCTTTGCAAGGCCAAACATCGCCAAGACCAGGCGTACCTCCAATACCATCTTCCGCCGCCCAAATTTCGCCCATCTCTTGTACCACTGGCCAAATCGTTTCGATACTGATGAGAGGTCCTTTTTTTGTTTTGATAGTGCTTGGGTGACCAAGTAAATAGTCTAAAAAAGGGGGAAAATACAAGTGTTACCTAAACAACTTTCAGACTTGTTTCCGTATTTAGTCTTACCCATCATGTTTCCTGGTCTTTGCGCTTCTTTACCAAAGTAATCTTGGCGTTTTTTCAATGCATGGCCTAGGTAATTTAATAGCTCAAGACGTTCTTCCACCCCAACAAAGCTATTGTTTTCGTTAAATTGAAGACCTTTTCGGAGAGTTTCAAGGGACAAACCCAACAATGCTTCAGCTACATAACAGGTTTAGTAGGATGTCGATTGTTTGTTTATTTTTTTACGCGAATCAACTTACAGTCTACTCGATGAGGCTGGGATGGATCTGTTGAGAAAACGCCAGAATTGAACATATCCAACAAGGCGACGGCAATACCGTCTTTTCTCTTCAATACTCTGCCGGTAGCGCTCTCCATGTAGCAATAACTTTGACAGGGTTTCATGTCCATTAAACAAGCCACGACAAGGATATCTATCAATCTTTTTGTTTGTTCTAGAGTGGAGAGGCGTTGACTTGACCAAGCTTTCATAAGGATGTTGAGCCGTTGCTTCCCACCTATATCAAAGTGACGCCATCTGCTATAGACGGGTATATCCGAAGGAGTATCGTAGTCTCTTTTGATGATCAAGGTGACAAACTGGATCATGTCGTCTAATTTGGATTGATCTACGTCGAAATGGATTAATCTGTTTTTATTGGCTGCTTCTTGAACTTTATAACATCTTTCGCGTACAGAGTTGAGACCGAGAAGGAAATCGCCGTTAGCGCCATATTGATATGGAACCATTTTATTATGTGTGTAGTAAAAGTCAAGGATTAAAAAGGAATGGACATAAAATAAAACAGAAAAAAGAAGCGAACCTTCGTAATAAAGTAGACAAGAAAAAATGTAAAGTTTAGAAACAAGGTACAAATCAGATTTCATTTTTATAAGAGAAGGCGAGAAAAAAAATTTTGGTCATTTTAAAATAATAAACAAGAAAAGGGGGGTAATCACATGGCTCCCTTTTACTCCTTACTTTTTTTTATAAGGTTGGCCACCCATTGTCAAATAGACAAGGAAGGGGGGGAACCAACTTTGGGCTCCCCCACTCCTTAATATAAAATACCTCCTTTTTTTTATCGTTTCTTTTCAACAACAAAAACAAACAAAAACAAACAAAAAAAACTTTAAATTTTTCTTAAGTTTATTGTAGAAACAGTGCCATGGTAACAAATGCACGTTGATTCTAATTTTTAAGGTCGTCAAAGATCGCCACACCAAAACCAAAAAACTATTGACATGTACACACGCTTAAAATGAAAAGAAGGGAGGCGACTGACAGGTTCTATACATCTTTTGATTAAAATGATGCATTATTCTATTTATAAAAATAAAAAGCAAATGAACGGAAAGTTTAAAAAACCGTTATTACCGCGGCCAACCATTTTATTTTATGAATAGCTCCATATACGAGCATGATGGTCTCCTGAGCCTGAAGCGAATAAGCCCTGTGAACTGATAGCAACAGAGATAACTAAAGTGACAGTCAGCTAAAAATAAACGCAGTCTATTGTTTGTTTACATCTACCTGAGTTATGATGGCCTTGCAGCATAAATTGTGGCTGGCCAGTTTTAGGATCCCAGAACTGGATGCTACGATCTTTGGAGCCTGAAATAATCCATTTTCCATCATGGGAACACGCAATGGACAGCACAAAATCCTACGCGATATTGGTACAGAGGATTACACACATTTGAAAACTATTCTAATAGATACATTACCTTGTGCCCGAGAAATGTCATTTTACATGGATTATCATTTTTATGCGCAAAGCCTTTATTAAATGTACCCAACTCCCACAACTTGATTGTTTTATCAAGACTACCACTAACTAAATCTTGATTCGGCATAAACGCAACAGAGTACACGCTATCGAGATGGCCTCCTAGTTCTTCCATCAATTGACCCGTCTGCGCGTCCCAGATGCGCACCATCTTGTCTAAACTGCCCGTTGCAACAAGTCGTCCATCACGCGAGATGGTGACACTGGTAACTCCTGAATCTTTTTGTTTGACGCTTGTCGTACGTAATACGTGTAAGCATGAGCCGTCTGCCATATTCCAAATTCGAGTAGTCCCGTCGCCTGAACCAGACGCGAGTTTGTTTCCATCACGACTAAAATCCAATGAATAAATGTCTTGTTCGTGACCTTTTAAAACGCTACGAATACTATTACTAGGAATATCCCAAATCTAATTCAACATGTCAACTTGACAATTTTGCTGCATAACTTATATATGTATAATTTTTTTTACCCTGATTAATTTGTCTTCGGCACCTGTGGCTAAGAATCTGTTGTCTGCGCTGAAGCATACAGAACGAATATACAAATCTCCATCTTGTGAGATATTGTTATCTCGTAAGACGCTATTTATAAAGAAAATGGATGTCAGACATGAACGTATTTTAAAAAAAAGAAAACATATTTACCTTATCCTTTTCCCGGTAGCAGTTTCATAAACATAAACCATTCGGTTACAACCAGCAGCCAAATACTGAGCATCCATGCTGAATTTGACACAACATACCACGCTATTTTGATCAAACGAATGTACATTTTTTACAGTCAAGACTTTGTTCACCTTAGGATTGAAACTGGTTTTGTTAAAACAAATGAAAGAGGAAAAAAAGAACAAACAATGGGAGGCCACTTACAGAGCAACCCAATCTGAACCTTGAATTCTTAAATTGTCGGGTAAATGAGTTGGGTCTAAATCAATGAGAGAGACTGGGCCGCTTAAACTATCACTGCATTGTTTTATTTCAGGGCCCTTGATTTGGCTGCGAAGCCTTGCTATTTCTCCCTCGTACCTTAACAGCTTGTTAGCACAGTCTGTTTCAAAAAAAAAATAAGGTTGCTTACTCCTTCTTCAAGTTTTGTTGTGAACGCTCCAAGTCATATATTTTTTGTTGAAATTTGTTCATTTCAATGATCTGGTTAGCAACTAACCAAAAAAAACCCGTCAACGCTGATACCAATTCAACAGAAAAAAACTTTTACTCTTTTGTTCAAATTCGTCGCGTTGCATTTTAAACACATAAGCTTCATGAGAAATTTTGTCAAACTCAATCTTGATAGACTCAAGTAACTGTACCAGGGACTGAGAGCCCATGGTATAATGTGGGTAGGCTGACATTACTTGAGAGTGGAAAAAAAAAAAGGAAAAAAAGTGCTCAGTGGCGCTGTTTTGAAGTCCAGTCATATTGAAAGATTCATCTGATTTGATCGCTTGCTTATTTTTTTTCATGACGCCGATAAACCTTAAAAACAGGTTGCACTGTATACTTGTTTACTCACGATTTATTAGAAAGCTTCTTTTTAAGTTTTATTAAAATCCATTTTTACCACTGAGCTTGAACAAAAACAGCCAAAAACAAACGTGTGTTTCAATCACTTGATTAAGAATAGTGATTTCTATTTATGCAAGATGTTGATTTATATAGAAATTTAAGCCTATTTTTTAAAAATACAACTATATCGTTTAAAATGACTAATGAACACAAGAACTGGTATACAAGGTTGATTAAACTATTTAAATCTGTTCTTATTTAAATGTCAGTCTAATATTTTGTTTGTTGGTGTACATAATGAGGCCATGGATAAGGCGATGCAGCCATAATTGTAAGAGGTACTGATGCAAAAAGCTTGTCGCTTACTTCTACCCCGATTTGCTTTGGGTTTTATTGCTCAATATGTTATAAGTGAGCTCTTAAAACTACTATAAAGATCTTTTCTGGTACAGAGTCATTGTTGAGCCACCTAGTATCTTCTAGTAGCTAATTTTATGGTAGTTTATTCAAGAGATCTGCATGAAATGTGTGACACTGCTAGAGGTTTCTTCGTCATTTGATGATATATCTTGCATTGCCTAACATAGTAATGCGAAAAGCCTTTTGTCTTTCTGAGTTTAGCCTTCTTTTTGGTCTTGTGTATTCAGGTAGCACAATCTACCTTTTTATAAATGCAGAAGTTTGTCAAGAAGTCTATCTCAATGATAAGGTTTTTTCTGCATTTCAATGTTGCTCCTGTCAAGTCATTTTTTTGCGTTTATGGGTGAAGAAATCTTCTTTTTTTTTCTGCATAATTTGGTACGTTCTGGACTCTCAACGTACTTAACTTGTCAGCATCCAAACCATTTTTTTTTTTTCATATTTACTTCAACACATGGTAAGATTTTCTTTCTCAGGTCTGTCATTGCGTGCAACATTACCTTTTTTTTTTTACATTTATAGTTACCCCTAACGGCTTTAAATAATTGCTTGTAGTATAGTTGAACTAGCACTTGCCCAAGCTTGAACTCCTGCATTCAAAGGTTTAGAGTTTTGATCTTTTGAGTTATTTTTTAAGCTTTCCAGAACTCTTCTCAGCAGGTTTGGAAGCCAAGTAACCATGTGGACCTGTTTCTGCTTTAGGTACACATAAAAGGGGGGTTATCGTCTTGCTGATTGTGCAATTGATCTATAATATATTACAGTGGTTATTTTACTCGGTTATCTATACTGTCATTGAATTATTTCACACCACTCCAACAAATCTTTCCTCATATACTTACGGCTAGTCATGTTGCTTCACACACAAATATATTCCAATGTTTTGTGAAGATATACCATTATATAACTGTCCTTGTTCTTATCAGGTATGATCGTATATATAGCATGGTGTTCAGAATATTTTTTTCTCCTCAATTGTTACCAAGATTGCCCTGTCTATCCTTGCAGCCAAAAAAAAAGAACATATTATTGTGTAAACTGAAGAAATATGAATAGAAAAAAAAGAGATGGGACACTCATTTTTTGTTTATAGGACACAAATCCACTATTTTCAAATCTATAAGAGACGTATCCGAAATTAAAAGGGTTTATTTTGTCATAACCATGCTTAATTCAGATCCTGTGTGGATGTGACAATCTTCTAAAGTCTTATATTCCTCGTCAATTACTTGTCCATTGAATTCCAAGCGTTGTTTATTAGACCAAGTACCTTCAATCGCTTGCAGTGTCTCCTTTAAATCATATACGGTGTTATGTTTTTCCACAACTAACTTGATAGTATATCCCTCCATATTATTCAGGTACACTCTAAAACTCGAAGCTGATTTACCTGACTCCTCCATTCGAATTTCATCACCGTCTTTAATACCGCAGCATTGTAAAAGCTGCCAGTTTTGCAAGTCGATTGATTTGAATAAAAGACGTTGGTTTTCGTAAAGAATTCCTAGCTCCTTTTCAATTTTTCTCTTGGCCTGAAGGACGGTCTCGGAATAAGCGTTTACAAATAATTGCAAATGATGATTCTCGTTGTTGACCAAGTAAGCTCGTACAAATATTTGCATTTTCTTGAAAAAAAAGTAAAAAAGCCTAGACTATTAGGAGTTGGACAAGTATTTAACTGGAATTTATTACAATGGCATTGCTTTGTTTTTGTGTTGGAAGAGAATGAATTAATGATACAACAGTATCTCTTTGTCTCTTTATCATGTTTATTGGTGGAAATCCGATATCTAGTTCAATCATAGTGATGAACAATGGTGTTGTATCCACATAAAAGAAATCACGCACATAGAAAAGGAGTTAGTAAGCTAATCCTGAAGCATTTGCAGTTAATAATTTTAGAAAAAGAACCCAACCAGCCCTTCTGTAGATACCATTTGAGCGGAATTTTTGTTGTTAACAACTTTTGCTGCTATTCATTTATGTCATATCAACAAAGCGTAATACGTCAATCGATCAGGGATTCCGTAAAAAGAAAAGCCTAAAATTGAAGTTTTCTGTGATGGCCAGGGGCCTGATATTCCTTTTTCACACCTCATCAAGTAATGACACTGACACTGACACCTATCACCACCAGACACAATATATACTAAAACGGATGTTTTCGTATCTAATCAAAACACAAGTCTATATCAACCCTGAAAACTCCCATTTGTTGCCAGTATATTTGTTGAACCCATATAAAATAAATTAAAACCGCTCAACGTGGCCATGTTTTGGAATCGCAACTTGTTTTGGAGTAATACAAGTTATACATTATTAAAAAATGATGTCACTTTGCTCAATTTTTTTTTCAGCTTTAAATTACGAGGTAAACAAGTGATCCCATCTCAAACATCGCTTCCGTCAAACAAAAAAAAATAGGCAATCAAAAAGCAGTGTATAATTATAAATGCTTCTTGGCCATAATGGTTTAGGACGCTTGTAGGAATTTGTAAAAGAGAGCAAAGCCTTTTGTTACACTGCATATCCGGGTCCACTCGAATCTATTCTTGGCACAAGCTAGCACAAATACTTGTTCTGTGTAAGCAAATAGTTATATTTATATGCCCTAGCAACCCCCGTTGCTATGCCAGCCATCGTATGACAATCATAATGTCTACTGTATCACCTCAAATTAATAATCAAAAGAGCAACATTTATACTCTTTTTGTGTCAAAAACCGTATTACTGTATGTATTTATCTCATTATGCAGTCTATGTTACGATTGCTTTGAAACGGGCGGGAATGTATATGTAATCTGCAATGCGTAGTATGCAATCGAGATCGTATATTGCGGGTTTGATGTACAAAAAAGTGTTACACTGGAATAAAGTTCTTACCAGTATGCCACTTTCTGTAGAGAACAATACCTAGAGGTACGATATATAGCCCTTTAATGATACTCTAGCGAGGTGTATTTCAAAGAGACGATTTTGAACACTGCTGTTGCTAAATCAGTCAAAAAGAGTTGCCATGAAATGAATTTTACTATTACTAATATCGTATGTTACATTGAAAGTGCTGCAGCATTGTGTCCGTTTCTGTTTCAATATGTATACATCTTTTTGAGAGGTCGGCTTTTACGGTATAGCGTGTGTGAGTCACCTTGTCAACAACAGAGTTGTTCCGAACTTCATAACAAGCGCCACCGCAGTAAATCAATAATAACAAAAATTATAATTTGAAAGGTTGTGCCAAGGAACGACATAAAGACGTAACCTTAAGCTGGGTAAAAGTTTGTCTGACATATCTTGTGGAATGGCAATAAGAGATATAAATAGGGCTTCACAATTCATTATTCTGTTTCTTCATTACTCTTCCCTTTATCTCCCTTTATTTTATATAAAAAAAACCCCAAAAAAAACTCACCCTTTTTTCTTTTTACCCCATTAGTACATGACCCTTCTCATAGATAGCTCTCTGACGATCGAGTCAATCCTTCAACCCATTGATGATCCTCACTACCTTCCCTCATTATTTCGATATGATCGAATACAATTTAGTAGTCACTGCCATATCCTCAAGCACAAGTTATTACTGGGCTTGTATGATATTTCAGATCATGGTCGAGCAATTCACAGATCCATACGTATGTCGTCTTTAGATTATGATAAATCTAAAGAACAGCCAGACAGCGCCAACCCGGGGGCATATTATGGATATACTGATTCTATCAGTGTAGCTTCTGCGAGACCATTCACTGAATTTGATTATTCGCGTACTCTTGATGGTGTCAAACTTTTAATTGTGCAAATGTTGAATTTGGCGCTGCTTACATAGCTTCTTTTTTATTATTATTCTTTCTACGACAAATATAATTTTTGTGTAGCGTTCCCATGATGGGCATCAAATCAAAGCTCTATTTCCATTTTCTTGTGTATCTATCTCAGGAAGATGTTAATATGAATAGACTTGTTAAATAGTTGATCCCTCTTAAAAAAAACTGCTTAAATACTTGTAAAACAGTATTTTTGTGTGTAAAATCTCTTTTAAACAAAAAAAAATTATAAAAATTTGAATAAATCAAAAACAGCTTTAAAACTTTAACTCGTTTGCGTCTTTTTTTTTTTTCTTTGTAACTTTTGGTTGACATGTAACTACAATCCTTTGCTATATTTGATTTCACATATCATTATGGCATAACTGCTTATTTTGTTTCAGCTTGGGAATAATCACTTGTCATAATAATGCGAGTAAAAAAAATAACGCGCCCCCTTCTTTTTATAGCAACATAGTTTCAGTTACACTATTTATATGAGTGAGGTACCCCGGGTCTATGTATGAACGCTTTTCTCTTTTATGATGTAATTGTTCGGCATGTAATTATAGAAAACCCGTTTGCTGAGCTGGGAAGTTTTTATATGAAGGGTTTGTTCTTATTCTATATCTTTATTTAAACTTGTTACACAACACAAAAATTATAAAACTGTAACAGGTCGATATCGATAAGCGTGTACCAGCTCTATCTCTGTCTCTTTAAAAATATTGTACTCTCCCAGAGTTCGTGATTCTTCAAGAATATCCCCATTATAGATTAAACGCTGATCATCGGTAAAAGTGCCTTCCATTTTTTGTACTATTTGCTTCAATTGATAAATGGTAGTAAAACTTTCAACAATAACCTTAGTAGTAATTTCGTCAGTGCTTTTCAAAAAAATTCTAAAAACTCCAGTAGATTGATATATTGCTTCCATATGAATGACATGGTCTTCTTTTATACCACAAACCGAAATAAGTAAATAATCGTACAGCATCAAGGAGTTGTACAGGATATTTTGATGCTCGCACATCACACCGGTTTCACGCTCGATTTTTTTTTTAAGATCTAGAATGGTATCATTATATGGATTTATACAAACTGCGAAATGGAATGTGTTGGTGTACAATGATGTGAGTACGATGATTTTCATTGCAGATGGGGTTCAATAAAGATAAATCCAGTATTAGAAAACGCGAGTATTTATAATTATATTGCTACAATGATGACCCATTGTGTTTTTTTAGAAACATGAATGAGTAATAATAGACAGATAATTATAAGCGGCTATTACAGGGTTGTGATAAAGATAATTTATATTGCCAGTATCCATTGCACTATTTTTTTAAATTACGAGACAATTAGCATCTTCTTTGTCTCCGTACCCGTTAATACTATGTAATTGTCTAAAAAAACTCATGGGCATGATTATGGTAACAATAAACAACAGAACAATGACTAATTATTTGATCAACATAACATGAGCCGATTGCATTTTGTAGGAAAATTCACAGTTGCGCAATAAAATATTTTGAGATCAATATACAATCTACAAATTGCATTGATAATAGTATGAGGGATTATTTATAACAACCTTGGCATCATGTTTAATATTTGCGTCGTACTTGTTTTATTAATAATTATCTGTACAATTCAAAAGGTGATATAATCTCAAGATGAGTGCGGTAATCCTGTCCGAGAGTTTCTACGTCCAATCATTGTATTCATCAAATTATGTGCTTTGTACCGAATACCACTTCCGGGCATTGTTGTCGATGCTATTGATATGGTGCTGACACTTGCTTCACAAAGTGGTTCTAACATCTTTTTTCTTTCTGCTTGATAATGATTAATACATGAGACTCTTCTATTCCGCATATTACTTGTACCTTCTTTTTCATCAGAAGAAGCATCAACATTTTTTTGTATAGGAGGTCGGTGATGTTGTCTAGATATAATTGTACTTGCAGAATTATTACCATGATTATGATTTAATAACCTATGATTTATTGCACCGCTCTTTCTTCTTGTGAGGCTTTTTAGGTCACGTAGTACACCTGACCTTGATATAGAGGGAATTGGAGGAAGTTCGGGGTTAATGGACCGAGTTGAGTCCAATAATGCGTTACCATTTGATTTGAAACTACTTCGAACACTTGAAATATGTTGCTGTTGAGCCCCTGCTGATTTTGGTCTTTCTCCGTTTCCAACGCCACTAGGATGATATTTTTTTTCTGTGTTGAATCTACCATTATTATTAGCACCAAATGATCTTGCTACTTGGCTTGCTTCTAATCCTGTATCAATTAAAGTCTTCAAGATACTTTGGCGAGCCTTGTTATTAGGAAGAGTAAATTTAGAAGCTTTCAATGAAGAGTTTTCAGCATTGATTACTACAGAAGAAAGGAAAGAAAAAAAAGGGGGGATGAGTAAAACCCTTTTATTATGTAGTACATACTTTTTAATATAAGAAAGTTTCGTAAATCATCCTCGTTGTAAAATATTGGCGGGCTCGGAATATGTGGTGAAAAAGGCTTTACATCAGTATTATGCAACACTTCGACTCTGTATAAAGAGGATAATTAATGTCTCTCATCTCACAAATACCTAATAATTACCTCCATGTATCTTGACTATTAATTACTTCTAAATGCACAATAATAAATACATGTAGAAATTGAGATCTAATTGAACTCGGATCAAATTTCTGATCTCTTCCTTCCATAAATACAATACACACAATATCTACACATGCATATTGATTAGGTATGATAATAGTAAAAATCAATATGTCTTCTATGAACTTTACTTTACCATTTCCTATGTATCTTTTCCGATGGATTTGTTGTACATCTTGTTCTCGTGAAGGCATGAGTGGGGCCACATGATACATAATCTCATGATCTCTCCAGGAAGAAGCGTAGGAAATTTCACCAGACTCGCCGGCTATATTGTTTGAGGTTAAACTACATGGCTTGTGCTTAGATAAATAAAAGGTTTACTTTTTGTATCCAGACCAGCTGCATAACCTTTATAACCTTTCAGTTCAATGGGACTTGCAATGATATTCATGAGTTTTTCTAAACCAGGCGAGAGACCAGAATTTGAAAACCATTCCTCTTCGGTACTTTGACCATCCTTAATGGTTAGGACACCAAATTTATAAAACTTTGGAATCTAAATGATGACTAATAAGAAAGGCAGAATGTGATGAATACATAATTTTTACCCCTATTTCGTCATAACCTAAAAACTCTTTTTCCAATCCTGCTAATATTGTAGTTTCAGCAGATAGTTCTTTAAATAGTCTAAAATTGATATCCTGAAAAAGAAATAAAATGGCAGCGCGCATAATTCTAGTTGATTGATGTGATTGATGCTGTTGATATTGATTATTGCTCATACCAGTAATTATAGCTGAAGAGATACTTCTCAATGGGCGATGTCGTTTTGAGTCATTTTCAAAATCTAGTTTGTTGCAATGCCCTACAGACTCTTCGATTTGTAATATTAATTCTTTTGCATCAGATTCATGTACAATAAAACCCATATTGATATCCTAATATAAAAAAGGAGAGGGAAAAATTGAATATAATGTACTAGATATGCATATGTTTTGCACAAATACCTGTTTAGTACGAACAATGATCCTATATTGTAGAATCGGCTTTTGATTTGACGCTTTTTTATATTCCTTCACAATAGATATTAATGCTAAATCCTTTTCGTCATCCATGATTGGTCCAATTAACGTAATATATTGCTTTCCAACGAAATAATTTCTAAACCAACAAGCTTTTTCGTCTATTTGGTCCGGCCAAATAGAATTGTAGTCAACTTTACAACTAGTTTGATTTGATGATAGAATTCTTTCCTCCTCTCGCAAGAAATGGCTGCATGTTGTCACTGATAAATAATCTCGTTCTTGTCTAGTTTGTTTGACTTGACAACATATCTCGTTTATATTAAGTATCTAGTCGATGTTTGTTATACAATTATATGGTGCTATATTAAAACTTACCAATAGCTTCATCATGTTATTATTTTGTTTGAATTTAGAGTATCTATCGAGCTTATTAAGTAGCTTAGTCTTTTCTTTTTTAGATATATCAAGTGCATTAATTAATATTTTTGTGCTATCATAAGTAGTCTGTGCTGTTTCTTTGATATCGAAATTCCCCTTCTTAATATACGACAATATCGTTTCACATTGTTCCAGGATCCACGCATTGCATTCATCTATTGTTGGTAATGAGTCCATAAAGCAACTAGCTGGATTTTATTATTTGTACAAAAAAAAAAAAGGTTCAACAAAAGAAAGGGAAATAAAAAGGAGGCGTGTAAACAATTATACATACAATAGGCATCATCAATGTGACCGTTAAGACAAGAATCAAAATGATGTTTCAGCAAACGTATCGTAACAATTGGGGATTCAGGGTACTACTTCTCCTTTTCATCATATCTCCTGTGATATTTGATCTCCAGATTCCCTTCAACATTTTATTTATAAGCCAGATATCTGGTCAACGTATTCCATTTTTACATAAAAGATGTGTAGTAGATGATATTTTATAGTTTTTGCACAGAGCGTTTATGTATGACAATGATATTGTTATTGTAGGCTTAGCCTTGCTCTGTGTATGGCGTAGCCATTAAATTTAATATACCCTATATGTATAAAATAATTTCTAGATATTTATTATTTTGTCTGCTGCCATTATCTTGATACTGGTATGGTATGCTCTCTTTATAAAGAAGTAATTTCTCCTACTTATAAACTTATTCATGACCTGTACTAAAAACAAAAACGGAACACCTCACAAAAAGCGCAAGTAAATTCGTTAATTGATAATACTATCGTCATCTTGTATGCACGTTTATTAAAGAAAAAGTCTATAGACTGTTGTAAATGTCCCTTAGAACTTCCTTGTTTTTTAAAGTCACATTTGCATTTGTAAAAGTTTTTTTCCCCGTAGACGTGATGTAGGCACCTGCTGGAGCGGGTACATGGTGAGCCACTTGAGACCCATTTGTAAGATTAAGCACCTAAATGTACATGTTAGTGATAAACAATAGATGAAACAGATTAATTTAACTTACCCAGCCTTTTTTTTCAAAATCGAGTAATAAAGAACTATAAAGATGTGTTGCTTTTAATGTAGTAGAGGAGCCAAATAAAATCAATTTACTTCTGGCTCTTGTTACTGCCACATTTAATCTACGCCAATCTCTCAAAAGATCTCCAGCATTTCCAGTATTATTGTTACGGACAAGCGAAATTATTACACAATCTTTATCTCGGCCTTGGTATTTGTCAATTGTCGCAATTTCAATTCCTTGTCTTCCTTTCAATACCTGTGAGATAAGGCGCAGTTGCGATCGGTAAACAGAAATTAATGATAGTTGATCCTCTGACACTCCACATTGAATCAAAGCCTCGACAGCTTGTTGAATTAAGGAAGCCTCCGTCTCATTTTGAAGGAAACTTCCGAACGGTCTACTCTCTTTTGCGTCCAGTGCATCTATATTTACAAAAATAACCTTACGGCTACAAACAATAAACAATTTCAATACATGTTTGTTTTCTTTTCTTTTTTTTGCATAACTTACTTTGGATCCAAAACGGTTTTCAACCAGCAATCAGAGACTCCTTTACAGGATTGATCTTGATTTGAATGTAGAACTTTTAGTCCAGTTTCCAAACGCGGTATATAAAGCTCTCTATTAGCCGTTTCGTTGTTGCCACATTTGAGTTTGCCTCCATATACAAAATAGTTCGATATATACATGATATCTTTGTTCATACGATACTGAAATTCTAAATAACAAATAGATTCGGGTCTTGCTTCTGCCAGAATTGAAAATAACGATTTATCCAAACCGCCATCATTAGCTTCCTTGTTTCGAACAATAGGCGGTAATTGATACAGGTCACCAACAAGTACAAATGTTTTTGCATACCGGATAGGTCCAATACAAGTAGGTAGAGTGATTTGCGAAGCCTCGTCAATAATGCAATAGTCAAATTCTCTGTTTTGAAGCATCACACTGTTTCAACAAATTATGTTGGTCATTATTGTAAATGAAATATAATTTACATACTTACTCTCCAACACCCAAACAAGTTACACCAACCACCTTTTTAGAAGCATAAAAGTCTTGCATAGCCGCAACAGATTTGATGGATAAATTACTAGTCGGTACGCAGTCTCTTAAACTCGGGAGAACCTTCTGTACATTACCCAATCGTAGAATATCTACACCACTTTCGCGCACTTTAGACAACACGTTATCCAAAGCCGTATGGGTATAGGCAGCAACCAAAACCGATTTACCAATAGATACCAAATACCTGATAATTTCCGATGTAGTTGTTGTTTTACCCGTACCAGGCATACCAAGGATTAATGTGTAATCTTTCGCCTGTAGTACGCGCTTAAGTGCAGTTCGTTGATTCGAGTTCATATAGGGAGTAGGTGGTAAAGCTAGATGTTCTGTGCTATAGTCAGGTTTTGCCAAATCGATAATCAGTTCTCTAAGACGTGCCATTTTCGATTCACCCTCTATATCCAATGAGGTCAATTGGATCAAGTTGTTCCTCAGCATACCCATACCAATTGTCATTTCATCCTTGTCAATGCGGTATTCCATATCATGAGTATAAAACTTTTCGGGATTAGGTACAGATTGAATAAAACTTTTAAAGGTTTGGTGATTTGTTTGATGGAATTTGTCGGTCTTACTAGGAGGATTTCGAAGTGGCTCTGTCAGATTTATTGTAATCTCCTCTGTGGTAACTTTTATAACAAAACCCATTGCTAGGTTGGTGTGTCCCTCCATGCTTGATACCACAACAGGATCGCCGATAACTATGCTACATAGTAATGGTTTGTTTGGTCGAGTATGATGTCGTATAAAGCTGTACTGCCACCGAGTAGATATTGGATCAATGTGACATCCAGGTAGATTGATAGCCATATTACCAAGACATCTGCCTAGCTGTTCTTTAACATCAGCAGGCTGACTCCAGATATCCTTCCGAATATAATCAATGTCTAGCTCTTCTTTATCCAACAAATTCCACCAGTGCTCAAAAAACTTACAAGTCCCTTCTGTCATATGGCTTGTTTTTTTATCGAATAATTTAAACAATCCACTTGTTGACCCTGTTCCTCTCTCTACAGCTTTATGATAAATCATACAAGCATCGCCGACAAAGCAACGTTGGCAGGTGTGACTATCCTTAATCATTGGAGGTATTACACTTCTTTGATTGAACGCCACTGCCAGAGAGTTTCTAGATATAATGAGCGATCTTAAATCATTGCGCGAGGAAGGGATAACATAAATACTATTCATTTTTGAATAGTAAAGTAAACCAGCACCAACATCTACATCTATACTTGGACAAATTAAAACACTGTACACATCGATGACAATTTTTTTTTTCAACCTACCATATCGATCTGCCATAAGTAATGTATAAAGTAATGTTTGAGCACGGTTTGTCAAGAACTTTGAAGTTTTTCCGGTCTTCAATTCAAACGGAACAAGGATGACTTTATTATTCTTGCTCATCGTGATTTCTACCGATGCATCCACCATGCCCTTGAGACCAAAGGCCGGACTCCACAAATGCTCTTCGATATCCAAAACGTTTGATATAGCTATAGTCTCAAACCCCATAGCTAAAGAAGGATCGAGACCCATATCTGTATTTACACGAGCTGTAGGTTGAGGGATTTTGGAGACAAACATTGAGCCAAATTTACTAATACTTTCAGCATATTCGTTTAATATCAACAAGGCATTTTTTTCATCTTGATCCATGGCGTACAAATCCTTCAAACTACTCATAACGACTTTTTCCATTTCCAACTTGATACTCTCGACTCTGAAATCCCCTACACTTAAAGCGTTTTGTATAACACGGTGAATGATATTTCCATGTACAAGTGGTTCGCTATATTCACATATACCACGTACTTTCATTTGTAGCACGGATTTACGCGCACATACAAAGTTATCTGCGACGGCTGTACATGAAATCAAACGGTCTGGGTGTACGACGAGGTAATTATTTTCATTGTCAATGACAATATCGGGTGCATAGGGTACAAATGGTATATGAACTGCATCGCCCACATGAATGACAGTATTTTTCCAATCTCCTCGAAGTCTTGCTAAGGTAGTTTGCTTTTCATCTTCTTGAATCAGAAAAATGATCTTTTCCATATAAATCTCTTCATTTTTCTCATAGTTTCCTTCAGTTACGGATGCAACCATGTATCTTGTAAATTTTTTTCTCTTTTCCTGTGTTTCAAAAAAAAAAATGTCTCGACTTAAAAACTATCGTGAGGAGGTCTCTGTTTGTATGTGTACCTCAGGTTTTGGTGTACTACTTTCAACTCGATTCAGTATACTGCCTGTTTCCTCAATCAGTAAGCTTTCTTTATATTTTAAGTTGTTTGGCAGACTTGATGCCTTGGTCAAGGAAGAGATTTCCAATAGATCATCCAGGGCTATATCGTCACCAAACATATCATCCTCATCGTATACAATTGGTGTTTGATGTTCTAGATCGAGCCAATCCGTTAGTATCAATTAAGTCTGGCTAGTAATAAGACAGGCACCTTTCTTCAATTTTTTATGTTGATGCTCGATTTTATTCATGGAAGATGTTTTTTTTTTAATGAAAAAAGCTCAAAAACAGAAATTGTCAAGCGCGCTCAGTTTTGACGCGCTGTTCCGTGATTACATAATATTTTTGATCCCAGTTCTATTGTTCAATATCTTCAACTTGTTTGCATATAGCGTAATCGCATAAACATGGCAACCAACATAGACGTAAATTGCTATGATTTTTGAGTTTTTGATAGAGACTATGACAATGCCTTAGGAAAATGCGAAATAGTTACACCCGTGATATTTATCAGCTAGTGTTTAGATGGTTAACGCGAAGCACATCCAAAACTTTAGATTAGTTATGCTTATTCCATGAACCATATTACGCTACAGCTCAACATTAGCTATAAAATCACAACGGAACCAGGTCTGCCGATGGAATTGGGTACAAAAATATGTGCATGTACTTGAAAAATCTCGGAAATTCCATATCATTATAGAACCACCAGACTCCTTAGAGGTTGCTGAACCTAGTAGCGTCAATTTTAAAAAAAAGGGGTAGCGAATTATTATCTTCAAGGCCTCTTTCAACATTTTATCTTTTAAGTTTGAAGAATACCTAAACATTCGTCCCCCCCCCCATGTTTTTTGTGGATCTTGTGTATTAAACATCCAAGTTTGGTAATCAAAGTCAAAATTCCTCTATATACCCCACTCCCTAACGATTTAAAATTAAGTTTTTACATACATCTAACTTTATTCTAGTATCGAAGTAACGGCATAAGATATGTTGGTTCTTGGCTACCATACCTATCACAAAGCCCTTTAACCCGGGTCTTTAATTCGTCGTCATCTTTAGTATCCTTTAAATCTTCCCAGTGGACGCCACCAAGAATCATTACAACATCTAAACCTGCCTCTGTGGCACCCTTCACATCTGTAGCAACATTGTCGCCAACACAAACAACCCGACTTGATGGTTGGTCGTCACCTTTTTTTATTGAACCCTTTGCCTTGTTTTTCACGAGATATTCATAAATGCTTTTGAACGGCTTACCGAAATACAACACTTGTCCACCCATCTCTTCATACATTTGCCCCACATAACCAGGACAGATTAGTAGCCTAGTATTTCCCTCTGCATCTAAACCATTGGGTGCAAACACATCAGGATTTGCACAAATGATAGGAATATTCCTTACTAGGCATTTGTTCAACAAAGGTTGATAATCTGAACGTACATCTTCTTCACTGAAAGGATCCACTGGTTTGTGTTCTGGGAAAAGACCTCTAATAGATCCCAACAAAACAAATTCAATTTCATCCCAATCATGAACCCTCGTCAGTGTGGGCGACAATGGCAAATACAGTGGTTCCTGCCAATCTGGATCACCTGCCAAAAAAAAAGTACCTGCTTTCAAAAACTTTTTGGCGAATTGATCGGGCTCCATACGCGTGCTTTTACCATCTAACTGAGCTGTGGCGTGACAGGCAGGACTCTTTACATTTCCTGTTTCCAAACTCTCGGCAACATCCTTCAAAAATAGCTTGGTGAGAACACCGCTAGAAAGAATTTCATCATAGCAGCTGCTATCAATATCAAATTTGCTCGTCATATTAGCATCCAGCTTATCTTGAAGACGCGTGGAGTTTGATAGAAGGACGACATGTTCGTCGTGACTCCTGAGCTCCTTTAAAGCTAATTTGGAATAGTCGTATGCCTTGACACCGTCGTGAATAACACCATAAATATCACAAGCAACTGTGTCGTATTTCCCGTATTGAAAAATTTCTGTAAGACTTTGAACAATTTTCATTAAATGGACTATTAACAAGAGTGGAGAAAGAAAAAGAACCAAAAAAAAGTAATTTATTGCTCTTTAATAAAAGTCAGACTTTCCTGATTTAAGCACATCGTGACTTCCAATTATTTAGATATGTCCGCTTGGGTGGTACCATACAAGCTGTTAAATATTGATGCTTTCATTACCTAGTTTGGTTATCGATTGGCAGATACTAATAGTGATTATGTCTCAATTGATGTTGCAGAGTGTAAATATATATCTGGAAAACCCATATAAATATTGCAAAGGAAAGAAAAAATATGCTTTTTTTTCAATTACCCTATTTTATTTTGTCGTACTCAACTCATTATTGTGTGTAACAAACCGTAAACATTTCCGTGTACTGTCTACAACTGGTATTCATGTCATCGTATTTGATCTCTGGTATAATAATAAGCACAATTATATCAATAGAAACATATCCTACATGATACTAGATTCAACAATATACCCCCATTATTTGGCGCTTGCATAAAATAAGAATGGCTTGGTTGTTCCTCATGTTGTAAATATAACTTTATTACATTAAAAATAAAATTACAAGACATATATCTTTAGGGAGTAGGATGCTTATAATAGATTACAACGAACTTTGACACAGTTTACAGTTGTCATTAGTCTTGCAAGATAAATTTTACTACCATGGCCGTTCTTTTTACTATCACCTAAACTGAGGCCGAAAGAATCAGGGCAACAGGCAACGGAACCAACACATTCACTCAAGATGCAATCATCAACATAGTTGGTATTATTGTTAGACTTAAGAATATACCTCTTAGTAACAGAGTGATAGGAACGGCAGCTGCACTGGTCTGGGTAAAGGCAGAATTAAGAAACGAGATTGATAACGAGAGTTTCATTTTTTAAAGCTCTTAAACAATAGTAAGTATGGGTAATAAACAAAAGTGGGTTCTCTGTTCTCTTATAAAATTATTTTGGATGCTATGTACTATTTCCAAATTATTGGCACACTATTCGAAAAAGATTGCCTCAAAGTTCGAAAAATAAATAAAAACTAAGATTGGCTTGTAAATCGCTCATAAAAAGAATGAAAATAGTCTACTCTTTTCTAAATCACCCAGGAGAACTTTGTTACAGTCATTTTTTATTCTGCAGATCAAATAATCTCTTAAAGGATCCCTCTGTTTGCTGTATACATACCCTATGTGGCATATATAGGTGTAGAACTCAACTATCTTGTTACAAGTTCGCATCTCCTCAATTTACAAAGAGAATAACATTTTCATAAATCATTTAATCTGCTTGTACCTTTCAGTCACTAAAATATGCCTAAACGTGTAATAGAGTAACCCAGATTTGTAATAAAATCATCTTTTGATCTCACGACATCCTGGATGCAAAAATGACACAGACCTTTCTAACTCCGAAAAAATCCGAGAAAAAAATAAACGCTCCCGGGTGGGCTTGAACCACCAACCTCCTGATTAACAGTCAGACGCGCTAGCCAATTGCGCCACGGAAGCTGCTTGTTTTGTCAAGCCGAATTCTATTTATGATTCTAATTCCTTGCAAACTCACGTGACCTACCGGACTAGCCCGGTACCCGGCTTGGACATTGACGTAGAGGTCGAGCTCAGGCTAAAGAAGACCAAATCTCAGAAAAGGAGATTTGTACCACTCAAAAATAATCACGCCAACAGGAAAAGATCAAAGTTGGATAACACCACTTTACTGTAAATATTATAACACCACCTCGGGTTCATAGCTCACACTTGACAACCTGTCAATATTACTAATTATCTTTATATATCTATTACGCATTATCATTATATCTCTATCATATATCACATCACTTATATCTATCATTTAGTATAAATATCCTTTAACTTGATATCAATAAAACATTATCTTCTAATTGCTTAAAAACCTATTTCCTCTACTCGAGATCTAAATAACCACTGAGAGTTGATTTAGACTATATTGAAACTTACAGTTTTAAGAACTTTGCATTATTAATATATTTGTTTTAAAAATAAATATGTCACGTGACTATCACGTTTATAAATGCATTTGATTGGTCGGAACTTTATCACTGAGGTGATTGAATAATAAAAACTATCTTTACCCAAGAACACTATTCTATAACTTCAACTTTTGAATAGAACAGGGATAGAAACCTTTGTTTAAAACGTTAGAGAACTGCAGTAAACACTTATTAAATACTTTGGATTGGCAATGTTGCTGTGATAAACACATAGATTTAGAATATAGATATTCAATTCGTCACTCATCATCATTTATGATAGCATATGAAGCATTTGTCGTATTTGAGTACGATTCATTTAAGAATAAATAAATAAATCGTATAAATTATAAATTATAAAATAAAATATCTTTTAATGTTGAGTAATAGCATACATTCGTATACTACTACACAACTACCTCTACCACGAGTACATACTTCTATATAAAAGATGACATGATTGGCTTAACTGGATATAAGAATAAAAGTCGGATAAATAAAAATATTCAACTGAGTTCCTATGTCTCGATTGGAAAAGTAAAACCGTTTCCAATCAAATCAAGAATATAAAAAAGAGAAATCTAATAATGATAGTTCCCTCTATGGATTAGCTACCCATCGAGAGAATAGAACAGCTATCATTATCAATGGTTCATTTATTTATATATTGATACAAATTATACGACTGTAAGTGTATAATAGAAATAGTGCATGAATAAAGGGATGCCTACTTTCTGCAACCAAACATACAAATATCGATAAGATGTTCTATATTTGGGGATCATATCTTATTCATTCACAGATGGGAAAAGAACCTGTAGAATCAACAAGAGATCAAACATTACAAATATGTTCTGCCGAAGCCAATTAAACAATGAATCATGTATGTCACTTTTGACAGCTACCGTTACACATTATCTTACTGGTCCTTTCGGCACAATAAGATGTGTTCCCGATTGCTCTGAATTGGGACGACGCTAATTGAAGTCAATTCTAACGAGTAGAATTCATTTAGCAAAAGGCGGGAAACTGAGTATAGATCTATTCCAAAACCAGAAAGGTTGACTCGATAACTTCCAGGGGCAGTTGTTCAATATAAAAAGGATTGATTATTTTATAGCAGCAGAGTTCTTTAGTTTATTTTTTACCTACAATAAAAAATACACATTTATCTCATTATTTTTACCTGGTGCTATTTTATCAAATACCACAGCATTATTTAGTATGTATGCGAATACTTTTCGAAAAAGGTGTTGTTCCAACAAAGGGCGGTTCATTTCAGCTCATCACTTGGCTTTTTTTTTTCATTTTGACTTTTTGTCGTATTTGAGTACGATTCATTTAAGAATAAATAAATAAATCGTATAAAATTATAAATTATAAAATAAAATATCTTTGAGTGTTGAGTAATAGCACACATATGTATACTACTACACAACTGTCTCTACCTCGAGTACATACTTCTATATAAAAGGTGGCATGATTGGCTTAAATGGATACAGGAATAAAAGTTGCATATAGAATAATACACAACTGAGTTACTATACCTAAATTGGAAAACTAAAAACCCACTCCAATTAAATCAAGAATATAAAAAAGAGAAATTTAAGAATGATAGTTCCCTCTATGGATTAGCTACCCATCGAGAAAATAGAGCAGCTATCACTATCAATGGTTCATTTATTTATATATTGATACAAATTATACGACTGAAAAGTGTATAATAGAAATAGTGCATAAATAAATGGATGCCTACTTTCTGCAACCAAACATACAAACATCGATAAGATGTTCTATATTTGGGATCATATCTTAATCATTCACAGATGGGAAAAGAACCCGTTGAATCAATAAGAGGTCAAACATTACAAATATGTTCTGCCGAAGCCAATCAACCATAATTCATGTTATGCCCCTTTTGATAGCTACCGTTACACATTATCTGACTGGTTCTCTCTACTCCGAAAGACACAATAAGTGAGTGTTCCCGGATCCTTTGATCCAGGACAATGTTAATTGAAGTCAATTCTAACGAGTAGAATTCATTTAACAAAAGGCGGGAAACTGAGTATAGATCAATTCCAAAACCAGAAAGGTTGACTCACTAACTTCCAGTGGGAGTTGTTCAATATAAAAGGATTGATTTTTTTATTTATAGCAGCAGAGTTCTTTAGTCTATTTTTTACCTTGTAATATTTTATCAAATACCACACTTTTTTCTTTATTAAAAGTTGTCATGAATATTATTTCTCGTGAAGAAGCAGTGTGTTTGTTTTATGTCGTTCCGTTCAATCAAGAGAACGTGAATAAATACATTTCGATGATGTCAGATTGATATATGTTTTACTCGAAACCCCCAAAAAACGGAGACTGTTATGCACCAGAGTTATTTACGCTAATGCATTCGGTATTCATTTGTATAAATCTCAAACAGATGAAGAAACGATTAATGTTCATGAAAATTCAGTCGAAAATGATCTAATAGCTGTAGCTAATAATAACTTAAAACTTGGTATTTGTTTACAGTAAAAAAATTTTTTGTTCCTCCTAAGACCAACTTTATTGTTATTATAGAATCGAAGGTGCAACTAAAGCAGTTTATTTAAATTGTATATCTATCCACCGATCCTAAATCAACAACATATGAGCAGAGATATATGTCACTTTATGATATTATGTCAGATTTGTGGAAGTATACTTTAGTTTTTCGAGAAGAGAGTAATAGCAACTTCGTTAACTGGTGTACGGCACAGAAGTTTAAATTCCTGAACACAAAAATCAAAAGGAAACACGAAGACTCTGAGTTAAGAATATCACAAAGAGAATTATACGTATTAAAGAGTGGCTATAGAGGTAAGTAATGTTTAACATTATCTGTTTTTTATTATTAATTATCGTATCGTAGATATTTTATTGAAAGAGATAGTTGGAATACATGAAAAATACCAAGACTATATTACCAATTTAAAAAAAGAAGGCTACTGCATATTGGGATACTGCCGTAAATCAAAGACAACAAGAGGTAGAGATGAAGTTGTAAAGTCACTTCAAAACATGATTGCCGGATTGAAAAGCAGGTCTTTAGTCGAATATATTTGGTTTTCTTAGGGACCACAGGTGTGTACCTAGGGTACCCATGGATCGGGGTATCCCGCTATCCCTATGTACACACCTGTGGTCTCTAAGAAAAAACACTTTTCAAATCAAAAGATAAATCTTTTTTCTTTGTATTTATTATTATTAATTAAAATGAACACTGAAGTTAATCTTTTGAAAACCCATACACTTTTACCACCTATTTCTGAAAACGCCACGAAAGAAAATTTGAACTTGGCTCTTCGAAAGTACGCGTTCGAAAACAAATTTGAGCTGGTAATTGCACGTTCTTCGCCATCAACTATTCATTACAAGTGTAAACGAGGAGGAAGTTATCGAAATACCCGCAATTTGAAAGAAGAAGATCGCAAACGTTGGAAGAATAGTTCTAGATCTAGTTGCCCTTATTACATTAGATTGGGAAAGAAAAAAGGGAAAGGATTCTATTATTTACCTTCTGTTGGAAGTGATGAACACTTTCATAATCACAAACTTGATGAGGAGAATATCCTTTTGAGTTGTGCTGGATGAAAAAAAATGCTTAATTCTGATGATATAGGAAAACTTCAACTAGAAATTAACGAAAAGATACCATCAAAGTTGATTCAAAAATCATTAAGCGCCGAAAGTACCTTCAACAAATTGACAATTCACGATATCAATAACTTGAAATATAGTATGACGAACAGAATCGACATTGATTCCAACAATGGTGCAACTCTCCTGATTCATCATATTGAAAGTCATGGATTTGTCACTGCTTATAGATGCAATCCAGTTTCAGAAAATCTTGATGGGTTATTCTTTACTAATCCTACTCTCCTGGAAAGGGCAAAAAGGTTTCCTGAGGTTGTTCTTATTGATGCGACGTACAACACAAATGAGTTGAAAATGCCTCTTATCTGCGCCTTCGGTGTCAGCAATATTGGTAAAGAAACATTGAAAACATTTCCAATCGCTTTCGCTTGGGTTGCTAGCGAGAAGGAGGAAATGTATTCTTGGTTTTTGGAATCCCTTAAACAAGCTCACCATTATTCAAGTGAAACAATTTTTGTCACAGGTAAATGCGTTGCTTTAATGAACCAGCTCGATGAACAATTTCCGTCAAACAATAAGCTTTTATGCACCTGGCACATGATACAAATATGAACAAGCAAGCAACTTCAAAGACATTTATCAATTCCTCAATTTTGACAGAATTTAAAAGTAACCTCTTTGATATGATGAACTGTTCCACCTCTGAATCCTATCTAGATTTGAAACAAAAATTATATGGAATTCTTTCAGAATCTTCCAATTTTGTTAGCAGCGAAGTCCAAGAAGCATTTTCCAAATACTACGACAATGAGTGGGAGAATTATTCTGGAAGATGGGTCGGTCATATTACATCCACGTATAAACATTTGGCTGTACTACTACCCAACGGGCTGAAAGTGGTCATGGAATTATCAAGAGAGGAATGTTTGCACTTCAACCCTTAGATTTATCATTCGATACCATTTGTAGCAACTTAGAAAATTTTGAGAGGGGTTATAAGGAAACTGAAACAATAGAGAAGAATAAGGTAGATGGCTTAGCCACTCTTGAGCCTCGTATTAAGCATTTGGTTGGAAAGATCACTCACCGAGCTTTGATTTCTCTTCGCTATGAGCTTTTGAGAAAGAGTGAAGATATCGTCGTTCCTTGTAAATGCCAATCTTGAGTGTGTTCCAATCTTCCTTGTTGTCATGATTTATATCAAATTAAAAGTATTTCATTAAACGACATACCAACAAGATGGTGGTTCGAGCCACTGCAAGCTCTGGATAACGAAGAGAAAATTTTTACTACTGGTAGAGATGACGACGGAGATGCTATACATTATGATGTTGTTCAAGATCCTTAGATGCAATATGTTACACAAATTGAACAAATGTTTCGGTCGTTCAAAAAGGACAACAAAAAAATAACTGGATTGATGAACGCTTTAGAAGTTTTAACCAACAAAGACTTTAAATCTTTTAGTGCAAACGAGCTCATGTTATGACTTCCAGAAACAGAGAATGTTAAAGCATCTGGGCGTCCTAAGAAAGTAATTAGATTGTACTCAGTAAGAAAGGATTATCTGAAAAAGGCAATGTTAAGACGTAACAAACTAGTATTGGTAAACGTGCTGCCACCAAAATGTCAAAGACGAAGAAAAGTTCTGAGTTAATGAATCTCTTATAAAAAAAAAAAGACAAAGACATTGGACTGTATATCTCCTCCGATTCTGATGACAGCGAAATGGAAACTTTATGTTTGTTTGAAACAAATGAAGAACCTGACACAACCATTCTTGTCGATCGAAAGAGAAAGCCTGCGTGTGAGGCTCTCGTCTTGCCTGCAAGAAAGAAAAGAATTTCTAGTGATAATAATGGTCGTACTGAATTTTCAAAATTGCATTCCTCCATTGACCGAAACAATATCAAAGCAGTTTATAACCCAATTGGAGATGGATATTGCGGGTATAGGGCAGTATCGTTTTTGGTTTATGGAGATGAAGAAAGATTCAAAGATGTAAAAATGGACATGCTTTTGGCTTTGAAAACCAACAAGGATGTGTACGAAAAAGTATTTTGCTTTGACGTATGTGCGTTGGAAAAAGAAATAGTTGCAAGTATGAATGACAATTCGGAAGACCAGCCTGCTTGGTTTAATGCACCTGAATGTGCTCAAGTTGTTGCAGACGCTTACAACAAGCCAGTTTGCATATATAGCGACCCTTCTTACAAATCATTGCTGGGATCAGCCTAGTACCTACTTACCAATTAAAACGCCCACAAGACCTAAGGTTAAAATACAACCGTTGATACTTCAAAACTGTTTAAACATGCATTGGCTAGCTGTACAGTTTGGCCATTTGCAAGTTAGCTACCCAACTGTCCAACATTTGTATTAAAAAATACATGAGTCATATCCCTTTCTCTTTAGATCAACTTGGAACCTTTTTGGTCAATTTCCAAAGCATAAAGTTAACAGTTTTTTTAACCCTTCAGCTATTGATTCGATTACCATTCAGCCCTCTTCTGATGAGGAATAATCAATTAATTGCTTGTTTTTTTTCAAATAAATAAATTGATTTCACTTTTTACCATTACACTAAATGCCATAGGCGTATTTAAAGTCTCCCGAATGTTTTCTTTAGTGACCACAGGTGTTTTTTCTTAGGGACCACAGGTGTGTTTATAGGGATAGCGGGGGTACCCTATAAACACACCTGTGGTCCCTAAGAAAAACCTTTCAGGAATAGGTGGTAAAGGTCTATGGGTTTTCAAAATATCAACTTAAGTGTTCATTTTATTTAAGAATAATAAAACAAAGAAAAAAGATATATCTTTTGATTTGAAAAGTGTTTTTTCTTAGGGACCACAGGTGTGTACATAGGGATGACGGGATACCCGATCCATGGGTACCCTAGGTACACACCTGTGGTCCCTAAGACGGCTCAATATATTTACGTCACTGTTAGTTGCAATGTCAAGACTCCAATGAATAGAAGAGATTTGAAAAAGAATATGATAATAGGCGAGTTATCAGGAGTGATTGGTGACGCACAAGGTATCCAATATCTTACAAAACGCAATTATAATTAAGACTAGTTTTTGTTATTATATTTGATAAAGGAATTAGCAAAGATGAGTAAAGTATGTTTAGTGGTTATCGATTCGGCGGGTTTGACCACAAACATGAGCGATTTAGAATCATTTATTCGGTATCTGGAGTATTATTTTTTGCAAAACGATTAGCTAATTTTGGCTTCAGTGAGCATCGCAATATTGAAAAAATCATCATTGATACTCTCGCTCATGATAATCAAGTACATGTAGTAGAATGCGCTGAGGAAATCGTCAAACTAAAATCCTTATTAAAATTTGATGGTCGAGAAAAGTTATTTTATCGCTCCAAGATGCTCCCCCCTCCCACTTCCTAAGATCTAGTTCTTAAATGATTGAACGGAACGGCATAAAACAAACACACTGCTTCTTCACGAGAAATAATATTCATGACAACTTTAATAAAGAAAAAAGTCAAAATGAAAAAAAAAAGCCAAGTGACGAGCTGAAATGAGAAGAAAGGCTGAAATGAACCGCCCTTTGTTGGAACAACACCTTTTTCGAAAAGTATTCGCATACATGTACTATGGAATCTGTCAGAAGGAGGACACTCGTTATAGGTGTGGTGATCTGACTTTATATAGACATCTCATAACAGCATGAATGCATATGTCATAATCACTGTAGCACAATTTCCATATCAAAAGAATTGTTGTTGTTATTGTTATTGATTCTCTCTGATTTCGGTGTATGACGATTAGCCCCAAACATACGAACAGTCTCAAAGTACTCTTTATTGTTTTATCTTCTATTTTTTTTTTATACCAAAATACCACAATAGGTCCGACCAGCGGTAATACCAATATCCGAACTAATGATTTGTTATTGTTATTTTTTTCTCTCCCTACTATGCGTAGCACAATAAGCCTCCCTACTTTGATAACTAGTATAAATAACACCTCTTTTACATCTTAAACATCAATCAACTTTAAAATACAAATAAATCTGCAAGAATTCTAATTGTATTTTCTATCTGTTTTTTTACTCTTTTTTTCTACAAATCTATTCACTTATAAGTCTACTTTTGTTACAGTTGTCTCGGAATTATCAATTTAAATGAATATACTGATTTCACAAACAAAACCTCAACTGTATTAGTTTATTGGATTGTAACATAATGTTTAAAAATTAATATTTGAAAAATCACGTGATAAACACGTGGCTGGTCCAATCTGGGTTTTAGAAATTCCGGACACGCCATGTTTGAATCGTGATATGGAACAAATATTTGGTTTGGTGATTTCTGTAATGTCGTGTTTAAATAAACTTGTTAGTACAGCCGTTCAAAAAATTGACTATATAAGTTTGGTACAGACTTTCTTACGTTCAAAATATCCAGTCCTATAATCATAATGCAAGTCACAGAACTACTTTTAAAACAAAGATAATAGAATAGATTGATGACTGAAGATATGCAACGATATAAAATCATGAATCTTGATTGAGCAAATGTAATTATCGAAACTTGTATAAGAATGCTCTGTGATTAGTTAATAAAAATCGGATTTTTTGTTTATTTTTTTCAGGTGAAATAGGAATCTCTCTCATCCGAAAGGTAAGCTCAATATAGTAAGAATCAGATACGGAAGTAAATACACTTTTTTTTATTTAATCGTTGTCATAACTATCAACTGTTAACTGTTACATCACTTCACCTCCCTGACTATACTTCACAAACAGTTATGCGAAAAAGGAATTGTCAACTACGTTGGTAACACAATTATGCTACGAGCAAACATATGCCTGGCTCTATTCTCAAATATGCCCACTACTTGTTAAAGACTGTCGACCCGACTGGACACTAAAATCCAACGGAAAATCTTATAATTATGTCTACTCCTTCTCGTAAACAAGCTTCGGCTACCATGCAAAAAAAAGTGCCAAACAACACAGGTAGAACTGCGAGTTGACTTGCCTTTGACTTGCCTTTGACTTGCCTTTGACTTGCCTTTGACTTGAAAAGAAAAATGGATATCTGCTCTGATGAACTGGAAAGGGGCGGATTGAAGCAATTGTAAAGTATATCTTCCAGATATTAGCAAGAGTGATGAAATTGACCATTTGGGCAGAGCACAGAATTATTGATATTACACTTGCTGAAAGTTTAAAAGTAGTCCGAGATAATAAGAGTGGGCCATAAAAAAAAGAATGTAACTGCTTCCCATATGTCCGAACTGACAGCGCATATATTTAAACTTTTCAATGGATGTAGGGCATATTTGTCATTAGAGTCAAATGTAGCAAGCAAAGTTAAAATCGTAACTCTTCGTGATGGAAGGAATGAAATAGTAACATATTGTCGAACCGCCAACAGAGAAAACATCGAAACAAGAACGATTTTTAGCTAGATAGACTGATATACTGGTCAGACGTGTAGGTATTGTGCCCAATGTTGCTTAAAGAAGGTTTAGAAGTAGCCCCACGTCGGGCTAAACTATATGGATCTCACAGATTTTATGTGATTTTATGTTTTCAAGAAACCATATGCAGTGTCAATTCTAAAGCCCAAGTTCATTTATAGCAATTGTAATTCATATCTTTGCACTAATTTAGAGTTATATCGTGTACGGAAGAAAGTATTTGTAGCTCGAGCACCTTTTCAGTTACCTACAATGTGACGTGGCTGATGGTTTGAACTGACTATCAAAAAATATGTAAGAACGCACCAGAATTTCCTCTCTTGGCATAAAATAGAAAAGCAGCCCTATTTGTCTTACAACTTCTTTCATCTTGAAATACATTCTACTATAATACAACGCAAATCATAACGAGATTGTATATTTCGACCTGTAAAACAAACCCCTTTCATCTGATTCGTTCAAGTAGTTTAGAAAAAGCTCTTTTCTTTTTATAAAACACCAACTATTACAAATGAGTGGACTTACAGCATTTTTGCAAACCGAGCTTTTAACACTGTCAAGTGAAGCAAGACGGAAACACCCAGAAATAAAAGAGGTTTGTCCTTACTAAACACACAACATTTCCAATTTCTTATTCTGTTTTATCTAGGCAGCAGAACGCCTGAGTGTTATTTTACGAAGCTTTAAAGAAAGACCTGGATATAGCATAGCTAATGGTAACTGAAACAAAACATGACTAGAAATCTGCAAGTATAAAACTGAATTCTGTTTGTCTCGCTAACTCTTAGAATTGACAAAAACTGACGATGCTTTACGTCCCTTTGTGTTGGCTTGTGAAACAAAGCAGGTTAAACTTGTCACTATCGCTATTGGGTGTATACAGAAACTTATATCCTTTCACGCTATACCCGAGGTAAATATGCAGAGGATTATTTCTACTCGTTTTTACTTATCAGCTCCATTTAGACGTCTGTTCGAACAATTTTGAGGACATTAACTGATATTAGCGTTCATGGCGTAGAGATTCAACTTAAAATATTACAAACAGTTTTACCCCTATTAAACAATTATAGAAGTGTACATGATGATATATTGGCAGAGGTAATACCCAGAAAGCTTACATCTCCCGAGTTTCCCTTGACGAAATTTTAAATTTTGTAGGCTCTGTTAATTTGTTTTCGCTTACAAGATTCAAAAATCGTCGTGGTTAACAACACAGCAGCAGCCACCTTACGTCAATTAGTTATTTTTGTATTTGATAAAGTAGCAAAAGAAGATAAGATGGGATTACAGCAAACGGATGCAAATCAAGAAGTGGAAATAAGTACAGGAGAGAAAATTAAATTACATCCGTGTGCCAAAGATGCCTACTATTTATTTCAAGATCTCTGTTTATTAACAAACGGCGACCACCCGGAATATCTTCGTTTAAACCATCTTTCAAAAACTTTTGGATTGGAATTGATTGAAAGTGTACTGACAAATCATTATACGCTTTTTCGCGAGGTAAAATTGAGTAAAATCGAATAAGTACATCTTTCATTAATGTTTCTATATTTAGCATAATGAGTTAAGCGCCATTCTCAAAGAACGTGTTTGCCCAATGTTCATCAAAAATTTTTCCGAGAAAAATGAATTTTCTCAGACAATGCGACTGACAAGAGTGGTGTATATTTTAATTAAACAATTTAGCGAGATATTAATCATGGAATGCGAGATATTTTTATCAATGTTTGTCAAGATTTTAGAGCCAGAAAATCCGCTCTGGCTTAGAGTTTTGGCGATGGAAGTATTTAGAGGTGTTTGCAACGATCCAATCTTGACAAGCTCTATTTACAACTGGTATGATCGTCAAAATAGTGCAACCAATGTTTTTAGAGATATGATTACTGGATTCGGCCGCTTGGCAACCGAGAAACCTCAGTCAATTGGAGCAAATCAGGGTGGCAGAGACAGTGCAGAATATGGTTCAGGAAATAATACCGGGTATTCTTCATATTCGAATCATAGTAATTCTTCTGCATCTGATGGTTTAAGTACCTCAAGCTCTACTATGCGTATTCAATGGTGAGTAATTATGTATTTCGAAGTGATTGCAATACTAACATGCATCTTCAAGTATCGACCAATTGGATAAAGCAGACCCACCACCCATCCCTGAAACTTATATTTTTTATTTGGCTTTACTTTGTCTCAACTCAATTGCAGATGGATTAGCTGGATTTGCATTACCACGATTTTCACCTGGTTCTATGAAACCTACATTCGAGGAGGAATCAACCGAGCACAAAGCTGCAAAAAAGGATCTTTCTTTGGTCACTGACATGGCCAATGTTGCATGGCCTGGTCTTTTGGCAGCCATGTCATTCTATTTGACAGCAAATTTGGACGAGGATTTATTTCAAAGCACAATGCGATCGTATCAAAATTTTACTAACGTTTGTGGTGTCCTGGATCTTGTTACCCCCAGAGACGCATTTTTGACAAACTTGTGTAGAAACTCCATTCCAATCATTCCATTGCTCTCTTCTGGACATGCACCAACTTCTTCAACACCTGCAATCGGTAAAACCCCCAGTATTGCTAGTGGTGGTAACACCATGTCTTTGACAGGCATGAGTACAGCAGTTTCATTTACAGATTTGTCTGTGCAACAACAACAAGCACTTGCAAGTATTACATTGAACGAAAAAAATCTTTACAGTTTAAGGGTGCTACTTAATATCACTATGTTCCTTAGCAGTGTGCTCGGTTCTTCCTGGTATCTTGTATTAGAAACTTTGCAATTAGCAGATTTCTTGCTGTTTAATCGACCGACTCCTAAAGGCTCTTCTATCGCTTCTGGTGGCAACGCAGGCACTAATTCATCAGCTACTAGTTTGAGAAGAACAATTACGGGTACTTCTGCTTCGTCCGTAAGCATGAATCAAATAAATTCTCTTCGTAAGTTTGTGCCCAATAGTTTGATCTATATATTAATGCTCTTTTTTTTTTATAATTTCAGCACAAGCCAACACCAATCAATTGATGGATGCAGATCATCTTACTATCATAAGTGCATCACTCCAGAGGTTATTTGACAATAGTAAATACCTGGATGATAGTTCGTTTATTGCATTTTCCTCCGCATTATGTCGTATGAGCTCCGAAGTCACAGGTACCCCCTTTTCAGATAGCGAGTCTTTATCAACGAGCAAATCCTCCAGAGCAGTAAGTTTTTACTAGGATTATAAGAAAACATTTCTAACAGACTTTTTCTTTAAACAGAAAATATTTAATACGAGATCATTTGCCGTGGAAAAATTAGAATACATTTCAACATTAGATATGGGAAGACTTATCAATACCACTAAAAAATCATCCTCTCAAATCTGGAATTTGACCATGACTCATTTAATTGCCACTGCCAATTATCCATTGACACCTGCACCTATTCGTACTCAATGCTGTGATGCTATTTCCGATATCATTTTGACTGCAATGAATCACGTTTTATCAGAATATAAACAAGTCAACGAAGATACCCAGACTCGCCTTCTAAGAGCATTAGGTCAATGTATCAATTATACACCTCCTATAAACGAAGAGATACTTATTCAAGAGACACTGTCTAACAACCCCAAGGCATTTAGCGAAGTTCAAAAGATGGGATTGGAGACATTAAATAACCTTTTACAAACCTCTGGTCATTCATTTACTTGTGGATGGGGACTGATTTTTGACATGCTGCGTCATGTTGCAGTTTGTGCTATCGGGCCCCCTCCAACCGATGCCAGCTATGCTAGTGATGACGAAGAAGGGGACGAAACTACAACCGTAGACAAAGTATCAAATAACGAAAGAAATAGTGTCGACACTACAGCATCTTCAATCATGACGGGTAGTATAATGGCAGCTGCAGGACCGAAATCAGCAACTGGATTAATCAAGGTTGCCTTTTCAAGTCTTCAATTAATCTGTACCGATTTTTTGTCATTGCTTTCTCCCGATTGTCTTCGTCAATGTATTGCTACTCTAGGATCGTTCGGTATGCAAAGTGACGACTTGAATATCAGTTTAACAGCCGTTGGGTTGTTGTGGAACTTATCTGATTTTATTCAGACTAGACGCATTGATCTCGCAGCAAAACAAAATGTTACTGCTACCACCATTGTTAACGAAAAAATCGATAAAGAGAGTATGAATATCGACCTAACTTTAGGTAACAAAGATGACAGCAACCCTAAAACCTACAGTATACTATGGATGTTGTTATTACTGCAATTATCACACACATGTATTGATTGGAGACCAGAAGTACGTAACGGAGCAAATCAAACCTTGTTCAGGACCATTACTATGAATGGACATGTATTGGGACCTCATTTGTGGAACGCATGTATATGGGAAGTGTTATTCCCTCTTTTGGATTCCATCAAAATGTCATCGATTAGAGCCAGTAAAATATCGCTGAGCAGTAAAACATCATCCCCTACTGCCAATGATCGTGACTCATCTGGATTCATGCTTCATCATTCTAGAGACACAGCCGATAAACAATGGGACGAGACAAAAGTGCTGATTCTAACAGGTATCTCCAGCATTTTTCAAGATTTCCTTGGCGATCTTTATCAATTAGAACATTTCGAGCGAGCATTTACGCTCTTATTGGCTCATTTGGAAGATTCGTGTCTTCGATCAAGTCAAGAGGTCTCCTTAGCTAGTATCAAAAGTTTTAAAACCATTGTGACAATTTCATCCGACTTCAAGGACCCTATGACTATGATAGAATTGTGGCGTAGAGCATGGAACACTTGGGAAGTGATCGGATATGGCATCAGTCAATCAATGGATGCAGTCGATTTAGCTGAAAGAAAGAAGAATTCACCATTGCTCCATGACGTAGCAGAACTTCAATCTCTTACACTTTCTCTATCCTCATCCAGTGTTGCCCCTATTTCTGACGATTTTACCCAAGACACCTTAACCTCCTTTGTTATTATGTTCATAGACCTTTATTCTTTGATTTCTAGTAACTTTACATTAGACGACGTGAGCTCACTCTTGAGCGTCCTTCGTAATGTTTTAGTTTATTCTACAAGTCCTCAATATCGCCCCGATGTCGATCATGTTTCTCCTTTACAAGAGGCTGTTTTAGAAGCTGTACAAACTTTGGATATGAATACTGCCGGCGTACCTCCTTTAGTACTTGCTGATCTTGCAGAGTACATGACACTCGCATTTCTCAGTCCTCCCGAAGATGGTCAAAACAAAAATCGTGGTTATATCCCCCCAAGTCAGCGTAAATTCTCCACTGTCACGTATATTGCCCTGAACAAGAAATGCAGTACCTTGGTTGCAAATCTATTTAAATCTCATGCAATTGTCTTACCTCTTTATACAGAAGGCGTTTTTGAACGTATGATTGGTGCCTATGGTTTACCCATGAAATTGAAATACGATTGCCCTCCTTCTTATAAGCATGGTGATGACAAGACTCCTTTATGGAAGCTTGCTACAACTGGTCTTTTAGAAATTTTAAAAATCGGTCTAGAAACCCTTGAGAACTTCGGAGATGGTAAGAAACACTGAAGCATTCCACAAACTATACTAACTCTTTTTAAAAGAAGTACCTACGGAAAGGTTCGTCGGAGTTTGGCGTACACTTGTAGATATTTTAGAAGGAAGTCTTTTATCACCTAGCTCACCTCCTGAAAACATGAAGATAGAAGAACTAGATATTGACGAACACTTTGATATCTCAGTATTAAGTGCGATACAAAACGATATCGTGGTTCATTTGGGACAACCTAGAGTACCTATTGAGGTTATTGAAAAATTGGTGAATGTAATCCGAGAAAGTTCAAGGCTCTATTACGTCGAAGATGTTATGACAGAAAAACCCTATGAGGAGAGTGGCGGGTCAAGTAAATCAAGCTTCCTGGCCAATGATAGATCCAGTGATATCGTAGGCACAACGGGTACCATTGTGCCCGTTATGAAAGAATCATTTGCATATGCTTCGCTGATGACTTTGTTTACACTATGCTCTGCTGAAAAACAAGGTAAAATAAAAGAAAACAGTAAAACGATTGTATGTTTCATAATAATTAATTTTTCTTTATTTAGACAATCCTGAAGTTCGTAAACGCATTGCCAAAGTTGCAATCCCCGTGTTACTCAAAAGGTGCGAAATTATTCTGAAAAATTATACGGCAGATGAACCTTTACTAGGAAGATGTCCGTTTCCAAGGTACTTGATGGGGTGAGAGCGAATTTATCTTTATTCGGGGAAAGCATGAGCGAATAGAGTGGGGTTTACTAAAGACTATTATTTTTGATAACAGAGTTCGCAAAGAAGAAATGCTTTTCTTCCTTCGACAATCGATCCGGTTGAAACTACAAGAAAATATTCTGACAATAACAACAGCCGATGATAACAACCAAAGTAAGTTAAATTGAATACCATAATTTTCTACACAGACTCATCTGACTTAATGATAGATACTGTGAAACAATTGCTTTTGTCTGGACCAAGAGCTCATCTCTTTTATTTATATCCTTCTTTGTGCAGTATGATAACTTGCGAAGACGATATTGTAGTTGGTTTAATTAGAGAATGTTTGCAAGTTGTTGGCTTAGAAATGGGATTGGCACCTGTATAACATAATACAATACTATTAAATACACTACTAATACTAATTATGACATCCGTTCTATCTATTTTTTTTTGTTGCATTTATATGAGCTAATAACTTAATAAAAATATTTACAATCATCATAGAAAGTATTGCAATGAACAATAAAATTGTTTTATCTTTTATTTTACATGAAATAAAATGTGTATGTAGTAATGTAGTATTTATAAGTAATAATATATAGATGGTAATGAAGAGGTGTTTTTTGGCAAAAAAAAAAAAAAAAAAAAGGAAGGAAAGGTTGGAGGGAATAGTATGAAAATTACAACCGAAAGAAAGCTCTATTATTTTTATCATAAAAAAAGATAACAGTGTGTGTATATTTGTGTTTGTGTTTGCGTGCGTGTAGGTGTTTAATAATTGTATGTATAATGTAGATAGAAAGGTTATAGGGAATATGCCGCTCATTCCGAGCTCATACTTTCTAATTCATCATCTTCATCTTGATCACTGGAAATAGTGGCGCCAACAGCTGCATTGATACCGTCATCGTGCTCACTACTACTAACAGATAATGCAGAGTAGTTGTAATTGCTATTATTGTTATTCGCAGTAGGATTAGGCTGGTTGTTATATGGATAACTGCTGCGGTGATTGTGCTGATGGGCCACATCATTATTGCTATTACCGCGGTAGGCTATTTGCTGTTGTTGATACTGGTTATTATTATTATTGTCGGATTGTCTACCAATCCACTTTTTAAGCATTTTTTTGGCCACCATTTTGCCTCTTAATCTATCTGTAGTTGCTTTTAATCGATCATTCTCAAGTCGCAGCTCTTGTAACTGGCGCTCCAGAACAGCATTTTGTTCAGATAATCTACCAATCATTGATCTCATTTCATTCTGCTGCTGATTTTTTTTTTGCCTATATTTTGCTGAGGCAGCCTTGTTTCGTAGGCGGCGTTCTTGAAGTGTTAATGGTGGCTGAGAAGGATCTTGGTCATCTAATAACTCGTCGTCTTCATCTTCGTCCATCATGATACTATTAATTCTTTGTTGTTGCTGACTTTGGCTTTGATAATGTTGTTGTTGCTGTTGATGCTGTTGTTGGTACATTGATCTTTTAGGAGATAGAGATGAAACAGAGGAAGAAGGTGATGAGGGTGTGGACGATTCAAATAATTTATCTTCCGGCGAAGTAGGTGGTGAGCGAAACAAAGAAGAAGGGTATCTTAAAGGGTGATGATAAGGATGACTAGGCGCAGATGCTCTACGTTCCATTGCTTCCTTGTGGTATAATTTAGATGACGAAGTAGAAGAGAACATGGGGGCAGCAATAATAGATGAGATTGACATTAATTTTCCAGGTGTTGGCCCTGTACTACTGTTGATACTGCTTGTACTACTGTTACTAGATGTTGATAACATACATTCATTGTTATTTCTAGATTTAATTGATTGCATTTTGTGTTTGAGTGTCTTATTTGTAAAGAAAGAAAGAGGAAATACAGAAAATAGAGAAGAAGAGGGCAAAGCAGACGAGAACAGTATTTATATAGAATAAGCCCCTAAATGTATAAGCACGACCCATCCGAAGAACTATTTATATCAAAATAGATAGGTCATCTAAACACATACACCAAGGATTTACTTTTGTTTATAAAAAAAATCCTTCCTTGGTATGGTTAAATTAAAGGGAATTTTTTTTCTAATTAGGATGATTTTTATCTCGACGAGACCTCCCTCATCCTGCATCAGCCAAAATACTATATCTTGGGGGGATGATTGACGATCGCTTTGGTGCCGTTATAGCTATACTCAAGACAAATGAAAATGCTCTTTTTATAAAGTAAATACGAGTATATTATTCAGAAACAATGCAAAATTTTAAAAAAGCAAAAGTGTAAAAAACCCCAAACAAAAGAAAGAGTGATGTCGATTATGTATTAGACTGTAGTAGTATCATATATAATCATAAGCTATTGCATGTTGTCTTTTTATATCACCTTTCTTTTTTTAATGGTAGATTTGGAAACAGATGGTCTCAAATGTCTCTATTAAAGTCAAGTCGAATCATTAATTATCCCATGACTACTGTTATTATTTTACCTGTCTGTTTGTACTCCCCCCCACGTTCTTTAAACGTCTTTTAACTCCAAACCTTAATAATAATAATGAAAATATTCATGTTTCATCTTGAATTTTATCCTGTCATATCATTCTCGGACGAATATTTTTTTTGACGATGTTTATCGTGATATATGTCCGTGTTATATATTTTTGTTTTGTAAAACATAAAGCTATCTAATTTCATCATTATGTAACCATATAGTGTTTATATAAAAAAAAATGTACCAAATGTATGTAATGTATGTTTTACACATATATCGATAATCATGAATGATCGTGTAAAACATCGTAGGAATCTGATTGATGTTGCTGCATAATACATAATTTTTTTTTGAATGTAGCACCTTTTAAGCTCTGTCGTATGGGCTCGTCATAAGTTAACGATAAATGAAGCCTTTCCCTCTCTTCCAATTTTACACTCCCCCCATACATATCCCCCTTTATCTCATGATGTTTGAATCAGGTGGGTTTATTATAGTTTCAATAAGAATATAAACAACAACAAGAGAAGCAGGCAAGCAGCAGAAGCAGCAGCAGACCATACTAAAAGTCATTCTATAGAAAAAGAGCATGATCAATTGTGTTTCAAAATAAATCGTTTTTTTTTTTGTTCAACATATTATATCAATATAGTTAACAGCAGTTATTGATTTCAAAGATTTACAGATAACAATATCCTGTAACCGATCAATAATTTTCAAATGTTGCTATGAACCCAAAAAAAAAAAAAAAAAAAAAAAAAAAAGGAGGGAAACAAACAGGATGGCTTTGATTTGCGTGTGTTTGTGGCAAGATGATAAATTATAAATAAGAATTTACTTGCATACCACACATGTATATGTAATATGACAAACTCCCTCACTTTTTATTCCTTCGTAAACATGTGCGATTTAAAATATATCACTCGAAATACACGGTAAAAGGTAAAAAGATGATCGACTACTTTCAAAAATATCTGATGAGGAAATTTCGTGTGTAAATCCCTACTATTGTGAACTTGTAATTGTATGTTGTTATCTAAAGAAAGGTTTTTAAGGTTTAATACCCTTACATATGATTCTCCTTTATTCTTCTTCATGTCTTTTTTTATCATTACAACAAATAAGATCTCGATTCACAATGGCCGTGTTAACATTCGAAAAATTGCAAAGGTTTATCATCATTGATCGCCCGATAACAAGCAAATAAGACTTTGTTCTCAAAAACTACCTGCATGATATTTTATAAGATTGTATTGCATTTTTAGTATATATTAAACAAAATAGCAATTGTTTGTGGAGTCATATACAGGGCGAAGCACCAAGAAATATATGGCTTATTAACAGAAGCACATGAGTTATTATTTAAATATAAAAGGAGATATAATGAAAACACAGAAGTCTTGTTCTTTATCGCTTGCTACCATTACTCATAATGCATATTAAAAAACGAAACATGATAATGAACGAGACCAAAAGAATTCTAGTCTTGTTGACAAACCAAAATAAATCATGTCTTGCGTCTGTGTTGCTGCGTACATTATACCACAGTTTATTTGTATAGGATTGAAATAATCCCGGCCCCTGATGAAACGTTATTTATTTTCTTTCTGTTTTTGTTTGTATTTACATACAACCTCGCAAAGACCTTTTCTAGGTATCAGATCAATTATCCCAAAAAAGGTGCGGCTATATGACATGATTTAACAGGCATTTTTTTTGTGGGTTTAATTACGTTTTGTAGTCCCCCGGGAAGAAAAAAGTAAAGAGTGACTGTCTCTCACTCCCGAGAAATCCATTTGTTCGGAACGATCCAATTGAAAATCCAATCGATTTTCTTTAGTTGTTGTACATATTGGTCTTTTTAAAGTTGATCCACTTCGTGCACGGGATTCATCCTTGATTCTGAGTGCATAATGGTTTGGCTTACATTTTTATTTTTGTCCGACTCCTTGCATGTTTGATTGTTTATTTATAAACCACCGAAAAAAAAAATCCCTTTTAGTAAATAGCCTAAATCGCATTCAAATTCCGTAGATCAGGTCAGATGACGCTGGAGGCTGCCGAGGGAGCACACACGTAACTGCTCAATTATGTCATCCTTCAAGGAGCGAATTGGAAATACTGCGAGAATCACGTGGAAATACGTATTAAAATATTTGGTTACAATCACTCATTTTATTAACAAAGACCACAGCATAATGATGATAATAATTGACGGAAAGGGCTTTGATGTGGACGTTGTTCCTCTTGATAATACGCATTCACGTGCTCATTACCATAGTTACCATTCATATTATCTATACACTTATTGATCAATAAACGTCTAAAATGGTATCATAGATGACTTACTGTTTGCATATGTTTGACTCGTTGCAGGCATTTGATAAGGATCTGGCTGTCTTTGAGGTTGCTTATAATCGATCTTCTGCTGAGAATCTACAAGATCGTTTACTCTGTATTGTGAGTGTTCCTTTCCAACCACTCCGGATTGCGGTTGAACCTTTCCGTTTACTGTGACACGTTGGTTGCCGTCTCCATAATCCTCAATAATACGGGTTCCCTAAAATTGTCATGTCAGTATATTTATAGCGCTGTAGTTTGTATTTTGTTATTTACGTTTGCATCTTTGATTTTTGTAATGGTGCGTGTTCGACCATTGACAATACTTGTGGTAGTAGATACACTTCGCGAAGCGCTAGACAGACCATTATTAAATGAACCAAACCCATTGCCGTTGAGAGATGAGCTCTCAAATGCACTTAAAAACGGGTCCCTGACTACACGAGTACCACTACCACCACCTATGACAGGATCATCTGAATACCAGTTCAATATATAATTCTTGCTATAGATAGTCTATAAACAACTTACTAAATAATACATTGAAAGGGTCTTGTCCTCCAAAAAATTGCCTAAATATATCGTCTGGAGTTTGGAACTGGTAGATAAATTAATACTTATGATGCAATAGTAATCTCGACTTACAGTAAAAGCAGCAAACAATGGATCTTCGTGGAAATAAGTATAACCTCCTGCCCTTCTTCTATTGTAAGACGGAGGCTGTTCATATTCACCATCTTCAAATTGCTGACTCTCATACAAGTTCTTCTTTTCCGCTAGTAGATGATGTAAGAAATGGTTTTAGATCATGTCAGCATTGTACTCAATTCATGGGTAAATATATCTTACGATCGGTCAATATTTGATAGGCCTCACTATTCGCAAAGTTAAATCATCAAGACTATGATAAATGATTTCCATAAAATTTACCTTACTCTCTTGAACTAGATCAATGCATTAGTTATTAATATGACTTATCTCACTGTCTCAGCTGCATGTATTACCTTTTCAGCAGCACCTGGGTCGTGGTTTTTATCAGGATGGTATTTCAATGCTAGTCTCTTGTATGACTTTCTAATTTCATCTTCAGTAGCATTTGGCGATATTTCTAGTTCTTTATAGCAATCCATGATATGGTCAGGAAAAAAAAGAATTAGATAACTGTGAAAAGAACCGATTATATGCCAAATCGATCGGCGTTTGAAATGCGAGTCACTTTCTGTGACACCAGTTGTGCCTGTTGACAGATTGAGTCTCGGAATATTAGACCAAAAAGAACGCCTTCTCTTTTCGAGATGACAGCAGGTAATACGAGAAAACCGATATTTGCATAAAAGAAACAAAGCGTTATTCTGATTTACGATGAAATGAGCTCAGTTGCAGTTCGAGATCAACTGATGATGCACGCCACAGTTTGGAAATATTTCATACACGGCTAAATTCCGTGCCTGATGCGTCTTTTTCAAAAGAGACGAGCGTTTAATTCATTGGCGACAAGAGAACAAGAATTTTTTTATTAGAATAATAACGAAAAAGTGTCCCTTTTTATTTCGAATATTTGTTATTTTCTCATGATGGTAACACTTCAAAGAAGCTGGGCAAAAAAATAATTTTATTTCAAGCGAGCAATTGAGGCGGAGATGAATGACCGAAAATCCGTTTTAAATATGTAATGGAAGTCTCAACACAGAATCTAATAAAGAGGTTTAGTTAAGAATAAGCTGTGAAAGATCAAATTACCCTTGTAGTGTGCGGTATATAAAAAGCAAGTGATGGTATCAAGTTCTTTCACGGTTTGATTGGCAAAATGACGAGAAACACAAGCTGCCAGCTCTTCTTTATTGCCTTTGCTTTTGATTTTGATCTTATGAACTCGAGCATATTTACGAAGCACAGAAATATCCATTGAATTGAAGTCAAGCTACAGATTGTATTAGACATGGCTGATTACTTTTTGTCTGATTTTCTTACAGTTTGGAATTCTTTGCCAACATTGGTCTCTGCTGCACGTCTTCTTTTTTCACGCTCTCTATCTTTTTCACTGGGTTGGTTTAAACTGTTGGCTGGTGCAGATTGTGTTGGCTTTTGCTTGACTCCCATTCTAATATGTACGTTTAAGAAAAAAGGCAAAAAAGAAAAAACTTGACGATTGGACGGGGAGCGGAAGGTCAGAGGGGTTGTTTGCGTGACTACCTTAAAAACAAAAATATTTTTGCTTTTTTGTATTTATCAACTAACATTATGCTGGGCAAAAGAAAGAACATTGACATGGAAAGACAAAAACTAGAAAGTGAACTTTTACCGACATGTACTATTTGCATCCAAGAATATTCGAACAGAACCTTTCTACGACCGTGCTATCATTCTTTTTGCTTCACTTGCATTCGGCATTGGATAAACATTGCTTCGGCAGTGTGTCCTGTGTGTAGACAGGAAATCAATTCATTAGTGTACAATATCAATGACGAAGAAAATACCTTTGATGAATACCACCTAAAAGACAAAGGAACAGGAAAACCCCACGACCCTCCCCTCTATCCCAAACAACGTTATACAACGCCAGAAGAAAGACTTAAAATAGAAAGAACTCAGATCTATAAAGGGTCAATTCATGCTGTAAGCTATCCTGAACCATTGCCTCGACATACCACTTTTACTGTCATTACACCAGAATATATACCAAGGGTAAATGTATCACTTTGAATAAATGAACCAATTACTCATTAATACCAATAGACCAGAGTATTCTTACAAAACGAATTGAAGGCGATTGTTGGAGTGGATGCATGTGACATTTTCCTTAAAGATTTGTTTGTCAAGATCCTTCTAATACCCTACGAAGCAAACTCCGACAAAGCAGTAAATATGAAAATGAATGATCCCCTAGTTATTGACAAACTGTCTGAATGGTTAGATGATGACAAGCTAGTCGCAAATAGACTATTAAATGAATTGATTGCATATTTAAAATCTGGGTTGTCATATAAACATTTTATTTCTGCTGCCATATACAAGTAAAGAAGAAAATAGTAAATTTATAGTAAATAGTGTACATATCTCATATAATAAAGTCAAATATCATAGTAACTTGGCAACGCCAGACTCCTATCCTGATCATTGCGGATTGTGATACTGCTGTAGCTAGGCAATACTGGCATACAACCCGTAAAATCATTTCTTAATCGAGCGTTTGTAATTAAATCGATAATGTTACTATTGCCAATGTTAGTTTCCGATGCTCTAATCAACGACATCATGATAACAGGATCATATGGTAATGTTCGCGAAGTTTCTTCATAGGTAGGTAGACCACCCACTGTATTTGTAATAGCAATCACCACCGGTAAGACGGCTCTTAATTCAGATATATGACCGTCCCTATTTGCAATGGATACCGTAAACTTTAATTTATGACGAACACTGACAGATTCATTGTTTGCGTCACATTGTATGTCTGACATGGATATAGGCACGTCCATATTCATGGTTGTAGACCATACTAATTCACTATCATCTTGCCGGTAGTTTAAGACCCCGTCATTTCCTTCTTGATCTATTCGCGAGTACTGAATGATCCGGCTATGTGATTTGTTTTTGCCGCTGAACCATCCGTTTATAGCACGACATGTCATGTATTCCTTAAAAGTGCAAGAAACAAAACGGATTTGTAAATGGGGTGCCAATGCAATTGCTCTTACTGTGATGGGTATTTTATCGCCGTGACTATAGACTTTGGTTGGTAAATTGATTTCATAATCCAACTTGTTAGTCCAATGGTTTGTGATCACGATCGGGTTTAGATAGTCTAAGCTGAGTGAAAGTTTTTGTCTAGAAAGGTGAATGTCCCGTCGTGTGTGATAGTTTGGCATTATAAAGGAAGACCGTTCTGCATTTGCTTTAAGTTGGTACTGTACTAGGTAGAATTTGGCCACGTGTGTCGATTCTGGTAGGCTTCCTGGTAAGACCAACTCAAATTCGTATGAATGATTTCCAGCCACCAATGAGTGCTCCTTGTTTTGTTGGACTGGTAAAAATGTCCACGTATGATTAATTAAAATTTGACTATCACTATGCTTACGTTCATAACCGTTTCCTAATACTTGAAAATACTGCTATAAGATGCGATGCGTTGAATCGATCACGTTCATACTTACGTTGATTCCAGCTTACAGACATTGTACCTTGGAAACTCAAACTTAAAGCTTTGAGACTTGTAGGTTTATTCAAACGCAGAGTCAGCGCTCCTCTTAAAACGCATCCGGATGATTCAGAAGGAGAACCATACATGACAAGCTGCTCATTTTCCAAATGAATCTTTAACTTTGGACTTGAATTTGTAGCACGTCCCATGTTTTTATGTGGTTAAAAAACAAGTATTCAAAACGGAAAAGAGCCAAAATTATATATTCATCATTTTTTTTGTTTATTATGCATCATTTTTATCTTACGCTGTAGTACAACTTGCCAAAAACAGCATAGACGATAAGAAAAAAGGAGGGTACGGGGGTCTTTATATGAGTGTATATATTAATAGGTTTGAAATATTCATTATTTCATACAAAGGTGCCCATTATAGAGAAAAATGGGAACAATGGGACTATTTCCCATTTTTTCGATGTTGTACTTGACTTGGAAGTTAGTGTTGCTTCAAAAAAAATAATGCGGGAAATCAGCTGATAGTAAAAAAAAATAGGTAATACAATGCTTACAATTGGCGCATTTAAAAAATACTCGTACAGTCTTCTAGATTTTGCAGCTGAGAAAAATTGTGTTTTCAGATTACACAAGAGCAAACAAACTAGGAAAAATAGAATATATTCTAACTAGGCTATTGAATAATTGTGGTACCAGCTGTTTAATGTTTAATGACTATCAAAATGATTGCAAATAAAACTTTTGTTATATTTTTACAATGAACAATAATATCTAATTAAAAAAACAGCACTGAACATATTAAAGTGGTAGCCCACACTTCATCACGAAGAGGTAGTTGGCAATCCATATCCAACATGTCCACCACGAAAGCAAACTTTTTGCTTTGCTCACTCGGCGCATATTACAAAAAGAAAAAAACTTGAATATGCATCTAACTCATCAAGCAAATGGTGAAACAAGAAACCCCTGGTGCGTGTATAATTAATAATTTTTCTTTGGTCCTCTCTTGTGAATAGCATTTGATCTGTTTTCGTGGTAGGCACTTTGGATATGGATTGCCAACTACCTCCTCGTGGCTACGTCTAGGAAGCCACTGCTTCTATAAATGTGAGCAAGATGTTAGCAGTCTGATATGTTTAGATATTATTGTTCATTGTAAAAATATAACAAAAGTTTTATTTGTAATCAGTTTGATATAGTTCATCATACATTAAACAGCTGATACCAATTGGAGCCGTAAGCACTGCAGTACAGTGAACGATTTCCTATTTGTTTGTTGTTTATACCGCCATTTGTCATATGTACTCACTGATACACTTTGCTAATAAAACAGTACACGAGTTGATAATAACCCGTTATCTTCTTTAAAAAAAACTTCTGATTTATTTACAAAAAATAATTATGCGCAAGCAAAACTGTTATTCAGCTACTGGTATGTGTTAGACTGCACTGAGTTCAGCCAAGGATGTCCCAGCACCTGATCGATGTTAATACGTTTATCAACATCACGATTCAACATATTCTTGATTAGATCAAGAGAACCTGTAATATTAGGATTAGCTAATTATCGCAAAAGAGACATATTAAATACAAGCTTACTTTCTGATAAAACAAACGGTATTCTTAAATCATGTTCCATAATCTCATCGACATTGTAAAACGGGTTTTCTCTGTAAATTAAAGTATACAATAAAGTGCCTAGACTCCAAATATCTTGAGGTGGGCCTTCATAAGTCATTCCTTTTAATATCTCGGGAGCGCAGTAGTCCAACGTTCCACCAAAAGTATCAAAAGTACGACCCTTTCTAAAATAGGCAGCACTTCCAAAATCGATCAATTGAATTGAACCATTCTCATCCAGCAATATGTTTTCGTCCTTGATATCTCGATGTACAATATGAAGATCATGGATATGTTTAACTGCAAGCGCAACCTTTTTGAAAATATCTCTAATCTCATTTTCCGCTATATGTTCATTTAACTCGATATAATCAAATAGATCCATGCTTCTAGTGCCGTGTATTTTCATCACCACAAAATATGTATCATCATCTTCAAAATATGTTTCCAAAGTACAGCAGTTTTCATGTGGATGATCCTGTAATTTCTTTAGTATATGAATTTCCAATGGTATCAGACCTAATTGGCGGTCCCTAATCCATGAATCGATGACGATCCTGGATTTTACAATAAATTTGATCACGACTTTAACCTATGGTAGAGTCAGTTTTTTTTAAAAAAAAAAACTCCCACACACAAACACTATACCCCTCCCTTTCTTACCTTTGCTGGATCGTCTTTATAGTATGCTAGTTTAGCCGCTCCATAGGCACCTTCACCCAATGTATCAATAATAACATAGTCATCTATTGGAGATTTTTTGGTAGGAACAACTTCTTTCTCTTGGATTCCAAGATTATGCACTTGTTCAGAAGATGAATTTGGTGAATCCTCCTTCTCTTCGTACATGGTGGTCATTGGTGTAGGGAATAATGCTTTATCTTTACCAACGGATCCAAACGATGAAATGCCATAAGGTCTAATAAGAGGTCTTTTTTTTACAGGATTTTGTGTTTCAGGCTCCTGGATGTCTGCTTGAATGGATAGACTATTATCAACAACAGGGCTAAGAGGATGTCTAAATTCGTCATCTTGTGCTACAACTGTGGGAATATTGACTGCAGATTTTTGTCTGGTTGACCTGCTTCTTCTAAATGCATGAATTCGATCATATGTTACCCAAATACTGATTAAATCCTCTCCTTCACTTTCAATCAATCTAAGCTGCAACTCAATTTCGAACTGGCTTCCGTCACGATGAACAGCGGATATCAACGGTAATTTTTGACCATTTGCGCTAATGGAGGGTAAACGTTCCAATTGTTTTAATGATTGACACACTTCTGTAGATTTATAAGCGTCAGCTGTGCACATCTCTGATATGGCCCATCTGCAAGCATGATTGTTCACAGTATAACAAGCCTGCAAAAGGTCACAACTCCTTAATCCAGCCACTATATCAGCAAATTGTGGAATGATTTGATCGATATTGATTTTTTCCACTAGGCTTTCTGTAGAATATCCAAACAAATATTTTGCTGGTACTGGGTTGATGCTTTGTATTTTGCCATTATCGTGAACTGTGATAAGACCTGCTATGGAGGGTAACGAGACTATTTTCAAGATATTGCCTGGTGGTACAATGTTGACCATGACGGGGAAACTAATATCTTTGACTGAACGACCGCCATAGAATTTCAGCTTATCAATCTTATGCAAATCTACACCAGGCTTGGTAACATCATTGTCAGACAGAGAAGGTATCAATTGTGTAATAGGTTTCCCAATGACTTGGTCTGGTTCATAGCCAAATAATTCTTTTGTTGTCCCATCGAGCTTGGTAACATGACCCTGTATTTGTTTTTCTTTCAGTTATTCGAAAATCAATCACGGTTGGTGTTATAAATTACCTTGTCATCCAGGTGTGCTATCAAGGACGTTTCGTAGATCTCTTCAAAAATCCAGATGTAGACACTTTTTCCTTCGTCAGTTATTTTTTCCTTTAACCAAAGTGAAGCAGCCCAAGAACTCTCACCATTTATTTTTCTAATAGGTACCACAATGCCACATACCAACACAAGTCCTTTTCCAGCACGTTTGTTTTCTGGCTCACTTGTCGCTAAATTTCGTCTTCTATCCAAGATACTGCTGATCTGACTTTGGAAAGGTTCCTCGATAGCCGGTATAATCGTTTTTCCAATATACGATTTATCAATACCGAAACAGAGGCTTGCCATATCGTTGAACAATAGAATGGTACCTTGTGCATCTGTGGTTAGAATAGCTTGACTCTGCGGTAAAAATCTCGACGGGGCATGTAATGCGCGTGTGTATTGTGATGAGACGGGAAGATGCGTACGTTTAGGGATCTCATAAATGGGAGGTAAGTTGTTCAGTACCTCAATTGTTTGTCTTCTGCCAAGATGAAATCCTTCTACATCCACTTCAGGTGTATGCCTTGTTTGTGATATAGGAGCTATAGAACCGCTATGTGTGTTCTGGTGATGAAGAGTAGAAGAAGAGGAGTAATTATTCGCAGCAACGATCATGTCTACCATGGATGGATATCCTTTTAATCGTTCGGGAGTATCGTCAGTCCAGTCATCCAATACACCAATGTCAGGCTGTGAAAATCTTCTTCCTGTATCTCTTTCCCCAGTTTTCCATCGGAGACGTTGCATATAATCCATACCACGGCTCAATATTTGTCTTTTGATTTTAGCAGCTTTGGTAACTCGTGATAATGGCGTGAAACTGTAGCTGTATAGCGATTCTGAACAATATTTTGCAATGGAATCTGTAGGACATAGACTTTCTGTTGATCCTGTATTTCCATTCCCTTCTGTATTTTCACGAAAACGCTCAAAGCTTTGTGAAGCCAACTCGTTGTTTTCTTCGCTCTCAGAAGATTGAGTGGATTTAGGCGTTGAATCATTACATAATCTAGAATTGTGTCAAAAAAAATCTTTTCTCCTTTCCCTGAAACCAATACCCTCCTTACCTTTGTTGCGCAATGTCTTCTTCTGTAACTGAGCCATTCAAATGCACCGGATTTTCATCTAATTTAAAAGTTTTTTTTTCTTTCGTTAGCGTCATTGTTAATTAGGCTAGTGTGAAATTTACCTGGTTTTGGTATTTCAGATGAGTTCATGTATTAGGCAGAGAAAAAGAAAGTGGTTGAAACTGTTTTTTTTTGTCTATATCTTTTCTTGTAGAACAATAACGAAACGACTCACAGCTTTTTTTGCTTATTTTTTTTTTTCTTAGTTCTAATTTAAGGGTCTTGCGAAACACCTGTCACCAATAACCAATTATGGCTACGGATTTTGAATATGTCAGATTTTCGTTCTTAGCAATTTCTTGATATTGGTTTTCAGGCGAATCCAGCTAAAGGAGAAGAACGCACAGTAGTCAGAAACATTTTTGGGAGTAACACAAACCCGAAGTAGATTGGCTCAAACGAGGCATCCTTTTATGAAAAAAAAAAAGGCATGTGTAACAAGAGAGAAATAAAAAGGCATGATTTTTAATTTCGACACCAGTCACTTGGTATCGAATAGGATACGCCGTCAGTTCTAATTAAAAAATACTGAGCCATTAACTCGCGAAATCAACATTAGTATTTCAATAAAAATAAACTAATTTAACAAATGACTTGAATCAAGGAAGAAAGTGCTGCTGCAGTATGATATCACATACTTAACACGTACAGTTGGTTTAAACTCTGCAAGCATTGAGAGAGAGAAAAATCCAACATGGAATAATGTGGTATCGGGTAACATACATCGTCATACGTAAATGCGTCTGTTTCAAGGGTCTCGGGTTTTGATATATACAGCACGACCCTTTAAGCAATGATGTTTCAGGAGCATCTTAAGCGCTTTTTTTTTTTTTTTTTTTTTTTTTTTGAGCTTGTCAGCTACCTGGTAGACTGGCGTCTGTAAACAAGAAAAAGCCAACGTACCTTTTGCCGATGCAATATCTCGCTGCTAAGGTGAGTTATACCTTTTAGGCCGTATCTTTTTTTTTCATGTAGTGCATGGATGCTTATATAAAAGAATTTTCGCACTGAATAATGATTACACAGCAGTTGTTCAACTGTATCGAAAGACAAAGAAGTTCTACTAAGAGCACTAATAAAGGCTGTATACTATCAATACCATGACTATATTTTTTTGGGAACTCTATTAGCATTAACAATTTGGGATTGCTTTCTTTGGTTATTACTGTAGTAAACTAAATGATGATATTTGAGATAATGTAAAATTTTAAAAAAAAGGCAAAAGTGGTTACTGATGCTGTCGTTGGAAAATATGTGGTCTCATGTCCACCACAAATCCCCCGGGCAACGTTCGATATATTTCTGCTCGCCATATGATCCCGGTTCCAATTAGTGCCACACGCTTGGCATAGCTTGACCGCAAAGGCAGCAAGTTTGTCCCAATAGTGGTACGGAATAAGTCGATCAGTTTGGCATCTGGCGCAAACCTATATAGATAAAATGAGTTGATTAAGATTTCAAATAAAATAAAATGAATAACGCTCACTCTTGACGTTCGTTTGTCAATATCTAGTATATACAGTTCACCACGATCTTGGTGGATTCTGAGCTGGTCATATATGCAACTGCTGACACCGGATCTGTGACCAACAAATGCACATTTTCCCTTCAAATACTACCATTGGCACGCGGCCCCGCTGTACGAAAATGCCTTCTTATTTGTCTAGGAATATCATCATGAGTAACACTTGGATGAAGATCCATTTTGACATCATCGTCATTAGGGTTTATCAATTACTTTAGACTGTGGAGAAACTGGGGGACTTCTGGATGAAATAAACAAAAATAAACAAGGGATTAAGCTAAAGGTCCTGTAAGGGTTTTATTTTAAAAATAAAATAGATTAAAGTGATATCTTGGGTTCTTAAAAAATCTCTATTTATACTAGTTGGTTAATAATGATTATTTGTGATAAGGGTTTGATTGCTACATCCTTATTCACATATGTGATAGTTACCGTTCGAGAGCTTAGCCACAGCGCCGGGACTCACGTAGTTATAAAATTACCTTCTGCAAGAGCGATCTCTCATACCATTATCGTTGCAATTTCAGCATATAGCGCTGTGAATGTGAGTTTAAGGTATCCGGAAAACTTCAAGAAAAGATAGGCTGTAGGTGCTTCTAAACGCAAAGCATCCGGAACCGCGGCATCAGCCATCCTAAAAGAAACAGCAGCCAGTCATTATGTCCAGTTTATTAGTGATACGTTGGATATCATGGATAATTTTCCCAATATAAAGGGTTTTCATATGGACAATGCCCCGATTCATAGTTATGATCTTGCTGATCCTGTCATCGTCGAAAGAGGCTATGTACCTGTATACCTCACGCCCTATTCTCCTGAGCTTAATCATATTAAGCAATTTTTGGAAGTTTTGAAGGATAGGGTCAGAAGAAGTAAGTTGAAGAACGTGGAAAATCTCACCTCAAGAATTATTGAAGGAAGCAAAGATGTTCCTGTTGAGCACTTACTGAACTTTCGTTAATTGTGTCCCTTGTGCATAAACAAAGAATCTTTGCAATAAATGAGCTCAATAGGAATAAAGTTGACTTTAAAGACCTGGCGTCAATAAAACCTAAAAATAAACGGGGCTGTTACTATGTGCAGTAGATGCATTTGCTTAAACATAGTACTTGTTTCCTTTTTTTGATCAAAAACCGGCAACTATTATCTTCTATAGCTGATTTACAGTTGCGTTCTAGATCGCAAGTTAAGATTATAAAAGCAATATGTTTCATTATTGATGTATGAAACAAGTACAAAATTAGATTACCCAAGCTCTCGATAAACAAAGTGGGAGTATTATTAGACGTTCATGATGTTCTCGTTGTCAAACCATTGCTGTTGCATCATTTTGTGTTCCAAACTGAGTTTGATTTGTACAAAAGAACGCGCAATGGGGGAGGGAAAGCTTTATTGTTTTACACCTAACCAAAAAAAAATATGGATTTCGAAGACTCATTTTCCCCTGCTCCTGTAAGATATGCACTCGATGACATTGACAGTGACGAAGAACTCGAAGCTTGTGTCAATAGTCAGAAAGTTTCTGTTCAAGCAAAGATTATAATGGATTCAAACGATTGTCAAAGCAAATTGACTTTGATTTTTGGTTTGGACGGACCCGGCAATGTATATATTAACTCGCTGGAAGGGGAGCCTACCGCTGTTGGCACTGTATCTCGGTTTGTAAGTCAATGAAGTGTGTATATTTTCTTAGTTTAACACTTTACAGGTTGATGACAAGGATGCTGAGATCAAGGCTTCTATTTTTCATTTGGCCGATAAACATACTTTGTTCGTGCCATTTAATGGCAGTATTCAAGCAGAAGAAGTAGGGCAATATACCAAGGCTATTTTAAACAGCTTTTTTGGGAAGGTCGAAAAAGTGATTGTGTTGGATTCATTTACAGCGGTTGGATACACAAGTGAAGTTTGGGGAGATGATTTGACACCACCCTTTTTGAGAGTCTTACAGACATCTGCATCACCTACAATCAAAGGTTTGACTTTGTATGAATCACCTAATATGATCAAAGGATTGGCTGCATCGATTGTGAATCATGTAAGAAACCAAATATGACTGCACGCGTTATAATATGAATTAACATTTTATAGTGTGAAATACATTCTATCCCTTGTTACGATTTATTATCCCTTCAAGAATCCATCTATGGAAAGCTGTTGATTACAGTAGAAATCTTGCAAGCATACAACGAAGGCTTACGTCAGTTGGGTTTAAAGATCGAGTTCAATGAAAAATTGATGAATGAGACTTTAGTCTCTCGCCATAGTGGTCGTGTCGATGATAATCATCATCGCCTATACCTTTAAAATATAAATAAACACTCCTATAAAATAAATGGTTGTACTTTTAGGTTTTATTGTACGGGTTGAATGTAGTCGAGAAGTTCATAAAATATATAACAGAAAGGAGGATGAAGGTATTACTACAGAGATTTAAACAGCCAAGAGTTCACCCCAGTTACGAAGAAAGACGATAGCACCAGTGAAAACGGAAACAGAAAGAGCAATGTTGAGGTTACCTTGACGCTTTTCGGGAGAAAAAAGTTCTGACTTGATGGCTTGAACAAATGAGGTCTTTTGTTCAGCTTGTTCTAATTGACGTTTATCCATTTTATATAATCTAATAAAAACAAAAAAGAAAGAAAAAAAAATCAAAAACTTAGGTCTTAGTGGGAGGGAGGGGTACCACGTAAACAAGTCACGAAAACGTCAATATTTAATTGGTCTAAATTGATTTTTATTTTTTATGCAATTTCCTCAATCACCATATCTTCATCCTCTTCTTTGTCAACTTTAGTAATCTCGGGTGAATCTTCATCACGAATCAACAAGTCAACAATTGTAACACATTGCTCCTTGATATCCTCGTCTGTTTCTTGAATATGAAGACGCTGGATAACACGATACACTTGCTTTTGACGTAAATAGTCACGACCAAAACGGGTCGTGTTCAACAAAATGAGAGAGTCCAGCAACATGACACGAAGAACTGAATCAGTTTCACGTTTCTATATTTATTCTCATTATTACATTGCCCCCCATATCAGCATATTAAAATTTTATTTACCTTGTCTTCACCCAACATTTGAATTTCCTCGGGAAACTGTTCAAACTCTTCGATTTCATATTCTTCACTACCACACAAGGGTAATAAAATAAAAGGTAAAACGTTAATATCCAAAGGATCTAAAAGACGTTCGTGTTCACGGGTTTCGAAACAACAATTTTTGATGACTGATACAACACCACCACGACGAATGACACTAGGATCTTCAGTAAAGATTTGTAACTTGTTGAGAGGGGATATATTATCAACAGGTGCACGTTCAATCATAAATACACGACCGAGACGAATACTACTGACATTAGAGAACACACTAGCTAAGAAATGAAATTCAGCCTCAGGGTTATATTCCTTCTTGTATCCCTTATGGAAAGCTTCAACCAATTGATCCAACAAACGGGTTGATTGACTCAATCCTTCGACAGGTTCAGCAGTTGCTTGGATCACCTTGACACATGTAGGCTCATATTTGGTCATGTTGGATAATAACATACAAGCGAGATCTGCAAGAACAGATTTGGCATTCTATCGCATTATTAACACATGGTCCACCCGCCTTCGTTTTTTTTTAACTTACTGTAATTAAAAGACCAATATACTTGAGGAAATCAGCATCGTCTAATTCTTGTTGAACAAGAGGATCACTTGACAAGTTAATCAAAGATCGAAGACCGTCATGAGCAGTGATCTTATTTGACATCATGTTAATAAACATATCAAACCGCATATACGACAATCACTTACGGGATCTTCTCTGCATAATTGCTTGAGATCTTTGCAAACAACATGTCTTTGCTCAAGCAATAAATGACGATACTCATTGCCGTTAGGAGTATAAGGAACAAGGTGGTGAAGAGCGATGGCTCTAATCTAAGAAAAAAAAAAAAACTGTGTCAAACTATTTGACATGTCAAATTTTTTTCTCTCTTTTGGCATACCTCCAAAGCGGGTTGATGTAAGAAAGGAATGAGCTACAAATTAAATTGAATAAACTGGTCTACTTTCGGGAGTTTTAAGGTTCTACCTCTTTGATTTGTTCGTCCATGATAATGTGTTAATGAATAAAGGTTTTTGGAAATACAGAGAACAATAATATTTTTTTAGGACATGCTAATGTGACTGTTCCATGACAAATTCAAGTTCATAAACTGCACGAAAACTACCGAATATCATGGTCTACTTTATCAATACCCATCCCTTTAGGCAAAAATACTGCTATCATTAAGAGTGAATTTTTTTCGATAGATCATCATTGCTTGTAGAAAGATGTTTTAAGGTATGTCTTGGAAAACTGGGAGGACGACCAAGTGCTTGTCTGTGGCTGTTCATGATATCCCTAAAATTTAGCACTGCCACCAAGTCTCTATTCCACCATTGACGGTTGGACTCCGAACATTTTTGATTTGTACATTTATTTAACAAAAAGAGGTTACTTAAAGAGCTGTCTGTATTTTGGAAAGCTGATGCTTTACCTTCAGAGTTCATGACATACGACTCTCGGTCTGGTGGCTCTGCTGAATAGCCGTGGGTTAAGTATTTGTAAGAACTTCTCCAGTTTTCCATCGTTGCGGCAGACCAATCACCCACCACAAGTACAGAATCCTTCCTAAATTTCTCTCTAGGTTTTGCTGCAAGTCGGCTGCCAGACTGCTGTTTGTTGATAATTGAAGAGAGTTTCATCTTTCTGAAGGGCAGCAAGCCATGTTCGCGCTCTGTATTGTCTTCGTTTGAATAATAATATGCTAATGTATCATGAGCTTTTTCCCTGGCTTTTAGGTATTCAGAAAACTGAAGGACGTTGACAGTCGAAGCTGCATACTGTAAAAAATCTGCTTCGCATTGCTTTACTTTTCCAGACTTTGTGGTTTGTCTTAGCTTAGTAAACTTTCTCGATCTAGTCTCCTTAGCTTTTTGATTACTAGTATACCAATAGATGTCGTCCTTGCTATTTCTTTTGCTTCTCTCATGTATACAGTACAAGAAGTCACGGCGTCCAGGATCTATAAAGATGCACTTATCTGTGGTGCCCTAAAGCTCTTTTTTTGACAATGTGTGTATGTATAGGAAGCCTCATCATTTTTTATGCGTACGCTCCTAATACCTCCTTTGGGTGATTATTTATTCTGTTTGAGAACGGTAACTCCTATACCATCATTCTGAATCATGCCCCAAAACTGCATTGACTTTGATTAGCTCTGATCTTTCAGAGCTTTGCATGATACGTTGACCACTTTGGCCCAAGTGAGTTTTTTGTCTAGGTTGGGTCGCTAACTGGATAGTACAATATGGTTGCTCAGGATCATGGTATCGATAACCATATAACAAGGTATGTAAATTCTTCTCAAGGGATAGCACATGAACGACTTGTTTCCTGCTTGTTCGCATAAGTTTGCCATTTCGTAGTGTACCTTTAGGTGGTTAAGAGGCTCGGCTTTGCAATAGTAGTGATTACTTCCCTTCTTAAATTTATAATTATTGCTGTAGGTGTCAAATAACTGTTGAATAAAATAGACGTTTTTATCATCCAAAATATCCGTGGGCAAATTTTGGATGTTGCCAGATGCAGGTGAAAGCTTCAGACGTTTACAAGGCTCCGTAATTCCATTGTGAATAATTCTGTTCACATCAACCCGCAAGAAAATATACCGGTCCTAAATTTACAGTGCGTCTCGTATCCCCAAGGCAGGAAGTCTATTTTAAATTTGCAATTAAACATCCGAAGGGAGGCAAAATTAGGCAAAACGGTGACAAGACAGTTTCTATTTTATAAAATAAATAATTAATGTCATGGATCCACCTGCAGTAGAATCGGCGGAAAGTACTACTTTAATTCAAGTTCCCGAATACTTCTATGCAGTAGACATTAATTACTTGACACACATGATTGGTAATTAGTAGTAGAAAAAGAAAAGGAAAACAAGATGAGAAAGACATTAACCGTTCTAATGTATATCTTAGCTGACATGTTAGGAAGACTGATAGCGCACAACGATCTGATACCATTGACGCCGAGCAACCTCACGCGTTTCCACTCACGAACACCGCCAAATATATCACTCAGTGATTATTTACGGCGAATAGTAAAATATACATCGGTTGAAAAATCATGTTTACTTATTCTACTGATATATATTGATCGTGTTTGTGAACTTCATCCACATTTTACAGTATCATCATTAACTGTGCATCGATTTCTCATTACTGCTGTTACAGTGTCATCAAAAGCACTATGTGATTCATATTGTACAAATTCACATTACGCAAAAGTTGGAGGTATATCAACACAGGAGATAAATGCGCTAGAATTAGAGTTTCTTTCGTTAATTGACTGGCATCTCGCTTCTACTGGACCGATCCTCCAACAATACTACGCTAATTTGGTAGAGCAACACCCCTGTTACGAAAGGATTATATCGGAGGAAGTGATTGATAAAAGCGCCGTTAATAAAAAACGACGAAGAAGTAGTGCCGAAGCCGTCAAAGTGGAAAAGAAGGATCGGAGCGATTCTGTAGATAGTACTGATGGCGAGGAGTGGAGGTTAGAGGAAGATACAAAAAGCCATTTTGATACGTTACTGGAAGATGAATCAATACCCTACATCGCATAAATATCTCCAACCCAACCCTTTTTTTTTTTTTTATTTTTTTTTTTTGTCATCTTTTTATTATTATTTTATTATTATCGGTGCAACCCTCACATCTCGTGAGGTCATTCCCGTCGAATCAAATACCGTTACAGCAACCAACATCCAATCATAGGAGCATTAGATGAATCCCCCGTAGTTTGGTCAGGATGCAGAGGGAAAAGAGGATCTATAAATGTATCTAAAAGGAAAACGCTGGCGTTATTATTTTCTCTTTTACTTTTTTTTTAAAAAAATCTTCATATATATACGACATATTTGCTATAGAAATTACTTACACACAATCATACATTACTTCAAAACATCGAAAAATGTCAAATAAACAGCTTTAATTCAATGAATTCCAATCGAACCCCTGGCCCAATAACAGTCACCGCGTGAAAGATCCCAACCTGGCAATTTAATTCTTTTTTTTTTCAATATCTTTACCTGTGAGCACGATATAAAATGAGCAGTTGGAGTAGTTATTCTCAATCATATGTAAATCCTCAGCATTTACAACAAGCTGAGCAACAAGTTGATGTATTTATGGGAATGTTTAACAGGTATAACTTTTTTTGCTACCGTTTTTTATATTTGGATATATTCTAAAATCAAACTATAGAATTATGGGAGCATGTCAAGAAAAGTGTATTCCCAATCATTACCATGAGCCCGATTTGAACAAGGGTGAGCAACAATGTATCGATCGCTGTGTCGCTAAATATATGTCGATACAAACGATAATGGGAGATAGAATGAAGCACTTGTCACCTTTAGCTCAACCCACCGACAACAACGCCACTGACAGTTTCTCGCCAGATTCTAATTAACTGGAAAGGAAAAAATAGAAATACCACCACACACTCACGACATATACTTTCCAACTCGCCATTGTATTATACATTAATAAAGAAAATATCGAAACAATTCTATTTTTGTTTAAACTTTAGAAAGGGGATGATTATTATAAAAATATTGAGGTAAAATTCTAGTAGGTGCATAGTTCATGAATCGATTGGGTACCATTTGGGGAAAGAGGTCATAAAGCTTTTGGTAATAGTGAAATATACAATGGGCCCAGTATATCTGAAATTAAAGGATATTTAGTCTGATGGTATGATACAGATTATAAAGAGGGGTTTACTTACATAACATATTGACATGGTGACGAAGATGGCAATAGAAAATTTGATTTCATCCTCCCATAGCTTTTGACAATTAAAAGTACTTAAAGTTGTTGAACCAGTTGGATCAAAATCCCTCGAACTCGTAGGTGTTTGAGACACGATCCACATCGTTTCGCTTGAATAGGTTCTTGAATCAGTTAAACACCAATCCATGTATAATGATTTCTGTATGCCAAATACAAAGATGTTTGCAAGAATGTCTAACAGATAGGTCGGTACAACAAGAATTAAAAGGAGAACGCCCGCCTCAATGGTTCGTGCCTTATCCTGATTCTATATTAACGAAACTAGTTTTTTATATATCTTTTTAATAACACCTACAACGAATAATCCATATAGTAAAAAAAGTGCAACAAGTCCAAATACAATCGATAACGCCCCCAAGACATACAAAGCCGGTTTATTTAAAAATGAGAATATAGCTGTATGTAAGGTCAGTCTCTGTTCAATACAAATAAGCCAAGCGATTACTTACGATTATAGCCTTGAAATGATATAGTTCCAATATATGTGTTTACACCCTATTATAGAACCCATAAGTACAATATAATAAAATTTTAAATAAACAAACTTACAAGCCATATCGCGCATGCGGCAGCACATCCTCCACGTAAAGACATGCATCCACAAAACTTTCGATTAAACGGATTTTTGTCAGTATATCTCACTTCACTAACTGGTTGGAACGGCATTATTTTTTATCTTTATAAAAGAAAAGGTATCTTCAAAGTTTATTTTTCTATTATTGGCTTTTCAATGCAGCGAGAGTAACGAAAACATTGCTTAATTAGGAAAATAGGTAAAAACACACAACACAGCACCATTTATTTTTGTTTTTTTGTTTTTACTAAATGTCAAATGCCAATAATCCTTTACTCGCACATCTAAAGCGCGTTAATTTTTTTGCGGTTTTAGTCGAAAATGTTTGACATGCTATTTGGGTTACTATGAAACATTAATATTGACAATACAATTACATGGTAAATCGGTTGCTGCGTAATATCTACTACAATTTATGTCAACATTTTATATAAAGTTTATTAAAATAAGTTATTGCATGTTCCTCAATGGTTTTGTTGTTTAGCAATGATGTAGAAACCTAGCGGTGGCCTATATACCCAAAATGTGTAGTCACGTGAATGTCACGTGATTAAACAATTTTTTGTGCTTTTTATATAATTAACAATTTGGTTTAATTATACATATGAGGGGCTATGGCCCAATGGATAAGGCGTCTGACTACGAATCAGGAGATTCCAGGTTCGACCCCTGGTAGCCTCATATATATTTTTAAATATTTTGATGTGTATGTGGTGTATGTAGATGTAGGAGTGGCGTTCTTCATATCAAAAAACAGCACTGCACATATTTTATAACGTGTATCATTGAGGAGTTCTGTGTTAAATAACTGCAAAGTTTTTTTGCCATACTCATGTTTATTGTGAACAAAGAAAGCTAAGTTTTAGATCATTTTCTAATAATATTAAAGGCAAGCTCTATAATTGCTTTACACATGTACACACTTTGTAATGCTATAATAGATTTACTTTTTCAAAGTGATTTTGTTCTTAAAAATTTGTACTGCTCAACTCCAGAATCTTACAACAGTCTTTGAACCACATCAGTAACAACATCTTCCCCCAAAAGCATGCTTATATATAGGTCAGCCTTCGAGAGTGTTGATATTTGATCATGATACGCATCATGGGCAATAAATTCAAGATTCTCATCCCAAGCGGCAAAAAGAAAAATTATACCGAACTCCACTACATCCGGCAATACGCCTTATATCGAGTAATCTCAATGTGCACATTACCAAACAAATATCTTGAGTGCGCTGACTTTTGATTAATTGCAATTTTTCGAGATCTAAGGTATACTTATTTTTTCAATACTGCACCTTTATTAACAAACCTCAAAAATGTCTGCTTTGGAATTTTATTACTACTAACGTGACTCTCTGTCATGAGTAAGAACTGATGTTTATAGGCCGATTATGTTGCATCCGAGTCTGTATGTACCACAATATCAAGAGACTGATGCTAAGATTACTTGAAATGGTTTACATAGTGTTACGATTTTATCGCGTTGAGATAAAATTATGAAAATACTCTTTATAACACCATTTGACTTATAGCCTATCAATTATTTGGATTGCCTACCTGGTAGCATGACACCCACTTATTTAAAAAATCAGGAGACATAGTTCCCAATTGAAAATTTATTATAATAGAAAAAGTATTATATTTTAATTAATTTTCGACACGTAACAACAAATTATTCAGTTACACTTTAATTGACCGAGTAAATTTATAATCTATACTGGTAAAACTTATAGGTACACTTAACTATTTAATTTTTATCATTCTGACAACCTATCACCGAGAAATGTCATTTTGCCACTTGTATACTCTCTCTGCATGATATTTTCGGATGTGCAAAAAAGTTTATTCTCAGACTTTTCTTTAAGAATAGAGTTACACATACATATGCAAAATAAATCTGGAGTTACTACGTTGCATACCTACAAAAATACATTTTATAATGAGGTTATCTACAATAGGATAATTGTATGAAGAAAAAGTGTTTATCTCCATATCAAATTTTGTGTAAGGTACTTATGAATATATTATAGCTGTTGCTTCTATCGTTGTCCCTTGTTCTCAGTGGCTTGTGCTACAAATCAGATGTATCTTTTATGGCTAAAATATGCATGGTGTGTACTTTGCTTTATGAGGAAATGTGTAAAATAGAACTGTCATGAATCATGATCACAAGGTGGTAGTAAAAATTGACCTATCAGATTTCCCATTTTATTTTGACAGGTAAGTACTTGACATCCATTTACCTACTCCAGACCATGTCAATGTATTTGCTTTGGTTCGTAAGTGAACAGAGGAAATCATCAGTTTTTTTTTTCATTCCCTGTTGTGACTGACTTTAGTTTCACCACCATGTAAAATAGCAACAACAATTTTCGGTTTGCTGTGCCTTGCTTTTCTACTGTCTGATTTTATGCCTAACATAATCACGGACCAGGACTACTTGCCCCCAGGCTATGTGTTAGCCAGGAGAATTGATTACGAGGATTATGAAGAAGAGAGTTTTCTCAATGTAATCAAAGAACATTGTATTGAGGCGAATCAGCCTTTAGTAGTATCCAACATGAACAAATCGCCCAAATGGAACCAGAGAGTCTTCACACTTGAACAGCTTAAAAGTTGTCGCGGTGAAACAGGTAAACATTTTTTTCTTCACCGATTACAACCTCACTCAACACATGTTTTACCCTCTAGATCTCTCATTTGTGCCAAAGGGTCGAACCGACGTTAAAACTGAAAAGTTGGGAGACTACATTACAACACTTCAAAACAACTACAAGTTGGATGTTTTCGACCAATTTCATATAAAAAAGGCTAGACCTTTACGTAGAAGAAACCGATCTGTAGACATAAGCATAGATCCAGCACCAAGATCTATTCATTCTGTACTTGAAGACAATTTGTCGATCGAGGTTAATCAACCCAAGATCAAGTCACGATCTCCTTTGGTACCCATACACAACACAAACCAAGACATTACGAATAACACCAAAGAAGACACCAAAGAAGACACCAAAGAAGACACCAAAGAAGACACCAAGGAAGACACTAAGGAAGACACTAAGGAAGACACCAAGGAAGACACCAAGGAAGACACCAAGGAAGACACCAAGGAAGACACCAAGGAAGACACCAAGGAAGACACCAAGGAAGACAACAAGGAAGACACTAAGAAAGATACCAACACGGAAGACACTATTATTGAAGACATTATTGTGGGAGATATTATCATGGAAGACATTACCATGGAAGATGCCAAGCATGATACTAAAGAAAATAGCACCCCAGACACTAACGAAGATATTATCCAAAATTTTAACCAACATAAGAATCAACGACATTTACATGATCTTACGGAAGTATGTACAAAGCGCTATGAAAAGCTCAAATATTCAATCACAAAGGTGTATGCAAAAGATATCGACTGTCCTGAACAATATGTTCAGTCTATGGAACAAATCCTCCCTAAATATCTTTTACCCCATGGTAGCAATGATCTCTTTTCGCTTTTGCCTGATAGGTTCAAAGCCACGAATCTAATGTGCTACTTGGGACAAGATGATACAGGAACTCCTATTCATCGTGACTTGTGTGGAACGATGGGTCATAACATCATGACAATGTCATCCCCTGGTGCACTCTCTGAATGGTGCATCGTTGTGAACAAGGATAGGGAGAAATTAGCGGAAATCATTAAACCCTCGCTGAACGAGCAGAAGAAAATTCACCGGTTTGACGCTGACCCGAATCGCGACAAGTCGATGACCAAGAGTTGTTTTATGGAGAGCGATCGAGCTTGGTTAGAGCCTAGTAAAGCAGCAAAAGGCAATTTACAAGTACAAGTGATTCTACAACGTACTGGTGATATGGTTATTATCCCGAGTCGCGCCTATCACCAAGTGAGGAACAAGGGTGTATCAGTAAAAATTGCTTGGAATCGAATCACAGCAGACACATTGGATTGCGCATTTGAAGACCAACTGCCACTTTATCGTATCATTAACCGACCCGAAGTTTATAAATGTAAAGCGATAGTCTATTTCACATTGAAGGAGTGGTCTATACAACTCTCTACTTTAACCAGCAAGTATGAAACTCCTGTTCTTAAGAACGGTGTTGAAGAATTTATTCATGATTCACGAAAGCTTTTATCAATGTATTACGATATACTTTCGCAAGAAATGCTTTCAGACAAACATAGTAAGGATATTGTTTCAGATGGACCTGGAGAATATTTTACAGTCAAATGCGACTTTTGTCATTCAGATGTCTTCTATCGATACTATCACTGTACAGAATGTAACGATTATGACCTCTGTATGAATTGTTATATAATAGGAAGAAGCTGTAAACACGTGAATAATATGACGATGCAGCAAGGCCCCGATCCATTTGACAGTTTATTCGACATGTACAAAACATTTGCCTGTAACGCAAACAGTATCTTTGATAAGTCTATGTTCATTGATCGCTCAAATGAATTAAGGTACTTTTTTACAATGAATTGGCTCTTTGACCTTTACTAACCTCTTTTTACCCATAAAAAATATACAGCCAAGCTTATAGTACTCCCAGCCTCGCCACTTTATGTCGTAGAGTTGAGGAATATCGACGATTAAAACAAGACACATTAAATGTTTTCACATGTATACACTGTCTTCAGGATTGGACAACCGCATCCCTTGCAGAAGATGGTATAAGCCTAACGTCAATATTCAAGCGAGATCAATGTCCAATGGCAGATACTAAATTACCCCCAGAAGATGTATTTGTTTGTGGAAAATGTACAGAAAAATGTGATACCTGTGAGCCATTAGATATAACCAATGAGTCTATGGCCGATTATGATCTTGTATATTATGCACCACCGGTAGTCGATGAGAGAAATTGGGGAGCTTTCTTCGACTTTGATGTTAATAAGGTAAATTTTAACCCCCTTTTTTATCAAATATATATCGGATTGACAAAATGGTTTTCTATGTAGACTTGTAGCTACCCACACTCTAAAAAGAATAATACCCAGAAGCGAAAGCTTGCTACATCTACAACAACCAAGTCTTCTCGTCGAAGAATGAAGTAATTTTATATTTCGACTTGATAATAAATTAAAAAAAGAAATAGCTTATTTAAAAAGAAGACGTGTGTTTAATTAGGGGAGATTATTGCTTTTTGTTATTTGACAAATAAATAGTCAGGCACAAAAGCCTTTACAGATCACCTGCATGACATATATGTGTCAAAAAATTATCGATCGAGTTTTTAGTCTTCAAACTTTCTACATGCATGCACTATTTTTTAAAATCGTTATTCAGGTATATTAAATTTTCTCCTTAATTTGAAAAATAATATATGCATAAAACAAAAGATTAAGGAACTCTTCTTCCTCTTCATTAGGATTAAAATGGTAAAATAGGGAAAAAAAAAAAAAAAAAAGAAATAGAACCGTCTTTGTTGGGGGCTCCGATGGCTGTTCTATTTTTCATACGAGGCACATATACACTCGATGGCCTTTGAATCATCCATGAAAGCAAACATGAACTGATATATTGCTACGTATTATCCTTGCGCTCGGCTTTAATTGATAAAAATAAAGCATGTTCCTTGATACACGAGATATCGTTACCGTAGATAATGAAACTAGGATCGGAAAGTTTAAATAAAGTAGTTGATTCAGACTTTTCTTTTACAGCATACGATGTAAATGGCCTTCAAAAACATGACATAGGGGTCGTTGGGGGATATATAAATGGAGAGTGTAGTAGCTAGATGGTAGGCTACTAACAAGCGAATTATACGATTGTAGACAACCCGCCAATTTCGAAACAACTATTAAAGAAAACCAGAATACCTTTTCTGAACGAAAAAGAATATTCATTTACAGTGACAAAGTCACGTGTAGATACCTATCCCTGTTAGCATTGGGTTTTCAAATACGAGGGGAATTTAAGCTCTTCCGAAATAACATTGATCTTGTACTACTCCGTATAGCTGCAGTGATGTAAAGCCACAACATTATCTATAAGTCTCTCTTAAGTGGATGGATAAACATAACAGGCCTTGTAAATCGAGTACACGCTACATACATACCAATGAAATTTAATGTTTTTGTATTTTACTAGGATACAGATTTAGCAATTGAACAGGTAGACAATAGGATGCATTAGTGGCGGAGTTGATCGACCCAGGGGGTTGTTGGGCTTGCTGGGATGCCTGGCAACGAAAAAAAAAATAATTTTCCTGTAGCATCATAATTTTTTAATAAAGCTGATCCAACATACTACACAGAATAACCTAAATTCACATAACATATCCCCAAACAATGCTACTGTTTATAAAGACAAAAACAATGGTTTTTTTTTCAAAAACCTTTTACCCCACGCACCCGAATAGACATATAAACTCCGTGGCTTGAGAAAAAAAAAGGTTTAACCCCTAGTTTATTTCATTCTTTTCTTTTTTTCTTTTTTTTCCCCACAAACTTTTTCTTTGTAAGTCTTCCCGCAAGTGTTAAAAAAATTCTCGCCATTAACCCATTGAAATAGCCATGGCTGAAGTGCAAGAAAAGGCTCAACAATTGACAGACAATGTCGAGGGACAAGTCCCTGAGGAAGGTAATAAAAAGTGACATTTCGAAAAAGGTTGGGGAGGAAAATAACCGAAAGTATCCTTTCTTAGTTGAAGAGACTTACCAGTTAACTGTCAAGTTACCCGGTGATCTTGACGATATCAAAATCATTGTAAGTTGTATAAAGGGGAATGACAGAGAAGAAGAATATTCATTTTCTTTGTTATATAGACCAGTCCTCGTGAAACCGTTCAGGATATTAAACAATCGATTATGGAATCTCCCGATACCTGTGCTAATTCTTGTTTCTATTTATCTTTCAACGGTAAGAGAGTCAATGATTATTTGGAATTGGGTGAAATCGAAGGCATTACACCTGAAAGTGAACTTGTTATGGTTGAAGGTTTGTGTATAGGAAGGGTGATTATCATGTGTCAAAATTAACAGTGGGTTCCTATAGATAAATACACAGAGCGTGATGTTAGACTTCATGTAAGTCGTCTCCGTGATTTGTTAGGTGGGCCTTATAAGCCTAATCCTTCCACTATCGGTATTGATCCTGCCATTTCCTTCTTGACAGCCATCACGGGTGAAATCGGTAAAAACCTTATCCACGGATTTCTAACTACATGTATATTAAACACCCCCTCATAATAGACGAGGAAATCAATCACGACGCAGATAAAAAGATGGACGATTTATTCTCTGAAGAACCTATTCCTGAACACGCCTTCTCCAACATCAACCTCGATGAACGTGCCAAGCTCTCTAAGCTTGTACCTGCCGGGTTTAAAAGAGTGGCTCCAGAATGTATCAAGAGTTTAGCTCTTTCTGGTTGGAACCCTGTCCCTCATCGACAAAAGTTAAAGGGCGATCTTCTTTACTTAGCTGTCACCACATTAGAAGCAGAAATCATTCATATCACTGCTTCCACCAAGGGTTTCTTTGTCAACAGTTCTTCCAACAACAAATTCGATCCTCTTCCCAGTACCACCAAGCGTGCTTCTGCTCATTCACTCATCACACTTTTACAAAAGATCTCTCCCTTGTTCAATACGAAATTTCTCGAATTACAAGACTTTATTACGCGTCATCACATGCTCGAAGTACTTCCTGTCAATACGTTTTACCCTAGCCATCCTTGGGCCGTCGAGACACCTGAGGTCCTTTCCGATCCTTCCAGACCTTGTGAGACTTACTTGAACTCGGGTTCTGATGCTGTAGAATCACTTCGTGACTGGAACGATGAGCTCCAATCTCACCGCGAATTACCTAAATCCATGTTACAAGAACGTGTTTTACGTGAACGTTTGATCACTAAAGTTCAAGCCGAGTTCACCGAAGCTGCTGTTCGTGGTGCTATGGCTGTCGTGAACGGATCTGTCATTCCTTTAAACCCTCTCGAGACCGAAGAATCACAAATGTTTGTCTATAACAATATTTTCTTTAGTAAAGGAAACGATGGTCGTGGTACTTTTGAGACCTTGGGAGCTGATGAAGCCGCTCATGTAGCTACAGGTAAGGATCTTGAAGGAGTCAAGATCTTGAACAGTATTGATTCGGAGGGACTTTATACCTTGGCAAGTGTTGTAGTAGATTACAAGGGTATCCGTATCGTGGCTCAAAGTATTGTACCAGGTATCTTCCGTCGTCAAGATGAAAACTCGATTATTTATGGCTCGGTTGATAATGGACTTCAAGTGTCTTCGGATCCTACTTTCCATGAAGCCATTGGAAATGATGTAGCTAAATCGCTTCATTTAGCTGAACATACTGTCATGGATGAAGCAGGCACAGAAGTCAAGCTTTTCACATCGCAAGAAACTAAGGGTTTGCTCGGTGCAGATGGTCGTCGTTACATGTTGGATCTCTATCGATTAAACCCTGTTGATATCGAATTTGTTGAAACTGAGTGTGTCGCAAAGGAAGATAAGCCTGCTTATCCTCACAAGATGACCTTGTTAAGACCTGAATTAATGAGCTTGTTCTGGGAACATAAGTTTAGACAATGGGTCAAGGTCAAGACGGATCAACTCAAGAAGGAAAAGGACGATGCTAAGCCTGCCGCTGTTGAAGGTGCTGAGAAGACTGAGGCCAAGGCCGAGAAGACCGAAGAAGAAACCACTGTCGCTGCTTCCACCGAAGAAGAAGACTTCAAGATCGATGTCAATGAATTCAAACTTACTTTCAACCCCGATGTCTTTACGTCTGCCAAACAACCTGCTTCTGAAGAAACTACGCAACAAGAACAAGTGATCCGTGAAGCCTCCAAGTTCTTGACGGAAGAGATAATCCCCAGCATTGTCTTTGATTTTGCTTCTTATACTATCTCTCCTTTAGACGGTGACGCACTTACCAAAGCCATGCACCGCCGTGGTATTAACATGCGTTATCTTGGTAAATTAGCCGAGCTTATCTCTCTCAGTAAAGACAAACGTATTGAACATATCCATCAATTGGCTATTCAAGAAATGATTGTGCGTGCTTCTAAGCGTCTTCTTCGCAAGTACCTTGTTAACTGCCCCGTTGAAGAAACCAATCTCTGTATCGCTCATTTCTTCAACTGTTTGATCGGTACCTCGTTTAACGCTAAACCCAGTCCTGTTGTACCCGAGGGATTCAACAGAAACGATTTTGAATGGGCCCAATTAACTCCTCCTGTTTTGAAATCACTCTTGACACAACAAGTTTTGCTTCGTTTCCGTTACAAGCTTGGAGAAAACGATGTAGATCAACTCAAGTTTCTTCCTACACTTCGTGAGCTCTGTATTCGTACTGGTGTCCAAGTCAATGCAAGAGATTACCGTACTCACGCCTACACCGAAGAAGAACGTGCTACTTTTGCAGCAGAAGATGCAGCTCATCAAGCCGCTTTTGACCGTAAGAAGCAAGAACAAAGTCATACGCGTGGTAAGAAATCCAAGAAACAAGTCATTGTATCTCAACGACCTACACGCCGTACAACGACGTTTATTCCTGAGGATATCTTCAATTTGATGCCTACAGTCAAGCAAGCTTCATCCAGAAGTGTATTTGCGGAAGAGACCTTTGAAGCAGGTAAAATGAGTATCTCTCAAGGTCATAGACAATTGGGTTTGGAGCTCTTGTTGGAATCTTTGGCTTTACATGAACAAACATACGGGTTCTTGCACCCTGAGACAAGTAAGTGTTATGCCACTTTGGCTATGATCTATCATCATAGCGAGGACCGTGAATCAGCTTTGGATCTTCAACGTAAGGCTGTTATCTCTGCTGAAAGAACGTGTGGTATTGATCATCCCGAAACCATTCATCATTACGTAAGTTTTATTAAGAGTGACTTTTTTTTTTAAAAATTAAACTTCTTTGTTTATTTAGTTGAACCTTGGTTTGTTTGAACATGCGGGTGGTCGTACCAAACTTGCGCTCCGCTACATTCAACATGCTTTATACTATTGGGATCTTCTTTTCGGACCCGGTCACCCCGATTCAGCTACAGCTGATGTAAGTAACAAGGATACTCAAGCTTATAGATTTATACTGACATAGACATAGAACAATGCAGGTGTGATGCTTCAATCCCTCCGTGACTACAAGATCAGTACCAAGTTTTTCGAAAGAGCCTGTGCTACGCAAGAAGACATCTTGGGTAAAGAGCATATTCTTACTGCTACAGGTTACCATGTGCTTGCTAAAGCATATACACTTGAAGGCAGTTTCCCCAAGGCCTTAGCCGCGGAACGCATTGCATTCGATGTATTTGACAAGAAGTTGGGAGCTGAAGATCCTCGTACAAAGGATAGTGATTTATGGTTAAAGGAATTGACCCAAAATGCGGTGATGGTGGCTCAACAACAAGCACGTGAGGATCAAACAAGAACAGCGTCAAACACCACAAAGGCTGTGCCTGTAACCACGCCAGTTGAAAAAGTAGCTCGTGGCGAACTTCCCATTGATCAAGTGTTGCAATACATTAACGGAGAAACGGGAGCACGCAAGGGAAAGAAGAAGAATGTAAAGAAGCACAAGTAGATTATATATAGTTCGTAATATAGATTCCCTTTGTAAAAAATAAAAAATTAAATTCTTTTTTGTAAATCTACTTTTGTTACACAAGTAAGTTTGATTTATGCACCAATATTAAATTGTTATGTGTGTATTTCACCACAGGTTCTATTTTTATTCTTTTTCTTTCTGAAAATATAAAGTCTTCTATTTGATTCAACCCGATGGAAGATTTACACTAAATATAATCCACCTATTTATAAATTTGATCAATATTGATTATCATAATTAGTCCACCTTCTTCCAACTCTAGTATTTGAGCAAGGACGTCTTTTATTGCGTTGTCTTTCAACTGATCTTGTATATTTTTAAAGCAATTAATATCAATACGCAATTTTTTAAAAATGCCTGATAGCATTCGTGCTTGTGAGCCGGTTTTTTTTGCGAGGAGTTATACTCGTACAATGTCCAAATTGTGCATGGGCGAAATATGATGTCAGATGCAGTTTTATTGAAGGAAAGACATAGGGTGTAGATTGATAAGCAGTGGAATTTGGATCTGATATGCCGTAATTGAAACAAACAGTTTTCTTGGTTGATAGAGGTAGTTGATTCGTTTTCCATCAATGAATTTTCCAAGTTGACTGAAGCGATATTAAGATAGATAGATGCGTTCTTAGTAGGAATGAAACGACTTGTATTGGGACTTACTTCAATAATGTGCGATATGCTTGAATTTTTATCCAACCGCAAAGTAGAAGTTACCAACAAATTGTATGTTGTTGTTCCAATTTTCAGCTTCATGGTATTGTCTTTTTGTGCTTGAACTACAGAAATCAAACCGTATTTGCATTCTTTTTTTCGGGTAAGAAGATAGATGCATTGTTGTTGCAAGTTTTCGCTCGTAATGTGCATAATAACTCTTTGGACGGCCATATGGTTCGACGCAGTTATGAGGATAGCAGATGACTGTTCTACCAGAATTGCCCCTGCGAAAAGTTGAGAAACAGCATACCTAAGATGTAGGAAAAATGTCTCGTCTTTGTTGAATTTGGAAGCTTTATGTATTTATGGCTAGATGTGTGTCTTCAGATGAGATTAGTTGAGACAAAATACTGAAACAAATGATTACTGTTTGCCGTTGAATTTCCTGCTGTGATTCTCGCGACAGTATGTAAAGTTTGTTCCAGCTGTTCCAGCTGTTCCAGCTGTTCCAGATGTAGGCTCAGAGAGCTTGTACCGACAGCTTGGCTTTTCTTTTGACTTTTGATTTTTCTCTGACTGTTATTTGACTTTCTCTGCTCAAGATCATCTCACATGTCTATAATTATGCCTTATTACACTTTTCTCGCGAGTGTAACTTGGTGTCTTTTATTGTAATTTCATGTCATGTTGTCACCTTTACGTGTTAACGCCAAACTACATTTTATTTCCCACCCTTTTTAATCAAAAGTTTGGAGAAATTTTTCTTCCCTAAAAGTCTCGGTTTGCGCATGAGACATGTTGGAAAGAAGCTGCAATATATTAAGCTTAATTTCAGGTCCTCAAAGGATCAAGAGGAGGCTTCAAAAAAGAATTTGTCGTTTTTTACGAGAAAATTAAAGTTGATCGTACCCTGAATAAAGATGCTTCTGTTATCTGAGTAGGCATTTCTAATATTCCTTATGAAGACGAGGTCTACTTGAAGCTTCATATGATTGAGCTATTCTAGCAAAATGGCGGAATTCTAGAATAGTTCACCATTAATTGCCGGTGTCTGGTTTACAGGAAGTTAACTCTGGTATATCTTTCTTTGTTACTAAAACCTTGGTCAAGTTGCAGGGCTATCCTTAACAGAAATGGGGACCAATTGAAGGGCAATAATAAGAAGCTTGCTCGTAACTATTGTAGCAATAGGGTCTTATGACGGACTGCTGAACTCAAGCGTCTTCAAAGCAAGCGAGACCAAATTTTACTTCAATACAAAAGTGAGAAGGAGGCTCTTCAGCTTCTTTCAGTATCTTTGTGAGGTATGCTTGTTAACGTTATAAATTAGCTTTAGTTGTTCTTAACAAAATTCTTAGGGAAACACCAGCAAAAGACGCTCGGTTTCTCAACCACCTAGACAGACCACGATCACTTAGCACTCATGCTGCATTTTTTTTTAAAATCTACAAAGTAAAAACATACATATGACTGCATCAACTTTCCCATTGTTAGGCCTTTGGAAAAAAAAAGTTCAAGGATGTAAGTTTGAAGACAATTTGGTGTAGAATAAGATGCTGATTTTACGGATGTTCAAGATTCTTGTCATTGAACCCGAGAAAGTCCTGCGACTGCGATATAGCCTAGGGTGTCCAAGTTCGTGACTTGGCTAACAGACATATGTCGTCTTGATTGTCCTCTACTGATATTTGTTTGTTGTTGCTGTTGGCGTTCTTGCAGCAGTAGATGACGATGATTGTTGGACTGATTGCTCGAGCTTGGACTCGTGATCTTATAAATGGAACTAATCGTTTGGAATACGCCCAAAATAGCTTTTTTGAGTTCTGGTATGAGAGGTGTGTCGATTACCTCTCCAACATCATTTGAAGTCTTTTCGAATTTGTTTTTGAGTACAGTTTTCTAATCTTGACGATATGATCAAGGGCAAAAATGTTCCTTGGTAGGATTCCTCTGCTCTTCATTATAAAAAAAGGAAAATAAAGCGTGGCTCAGAGAGCAACTAATGTTACACAAATTAATGATTAAAAGTACGCGAGAAATATATTTAAAATCACTGCAAATATTGGGTTTTATAGTGTCACGAACGAATAAATTACACCAATAGGGTCAAGACGTGTGCTCTTGTTCGCGCATTTGGAATAATCTCGCAGAATACCATAATTGGAAACACACAAGAGTACGAAAAGGGCCTTTCTCTCCCCAGTACAACGGATATGTTTGGCTATTAAAAATTACCGCATATGCTGAAATGCACAAAAATAATTACACCTTCTTTTATAAGATACCTGTGTTCACTGAAATAAATACTCATTTTCAAGCAGTAACAAGCAAACAAAGGGTGGCTCTTCGCGCGTTCTGGGGGGAGGAGGAGGATCATAAGGGAGATTTAAAATACTAGTTCATACTTTATTGATGTCTGGATGTAGTCACTGCAAAAAAACCTCCCTGTTTCCATGAAAGGGGGATTTAAGATGAAAGGAGATGTAGGTTTGGGGGGATATATGTGTATGTGAAAATAGCGTCAAAAAATATTAATTAAAATACCGCGACATAAGAAGAACATTCGAAACCAATCTAGAAAAGGTGAGAATACTGGGGCAACAGGGGGTGGGGGGAACGTAAATCAGCAAACAATGAAAAAACCACTCGCTTATCGAGGCACTTTTTAAGACATCCTCTCTCTCTCTTTTCATCTTGATATTCGCGTGTTCATTGCAATCCGTACAGAAAAGAAGTGAGATAATTGCTTGGATCTTTTCTTTTTGGGGGCGATAGAGCTTGTACGTGAGCAAGGAATGATTAAGAACCGCTTGCATTTCAGGGAGGTTCTTCACCGTAGAAAGAAAACTTAGGATTGAGTATTTTACATCAGAATCGACCGATGTAAGCTAAATAGTCGATTTCGGGAGAAACAATTCAAACAGCGTGAGATTACTATATTGGGAAAAATAGCTTTATCAAATGAGTATATTAGCATTTTGCTTTAAAAGTTCATACAGAACAAAGCCAAGCTTTACGGTATTTGATGGTTATAGCCGTGTATTTGCTTAGAATATACACAAATCGTAGATTATTTAATGATTCTTTGATCCACAATTCTAATAAGACGGGTTTAGTTTTTTTGAGATATTGCCTTTTTTAGTAATTTCCCGTTTTCGAGAAAAAATTTATATAAAGTCTTTTTTCTTCTTTCCATTTTTTTTTTTTATTTTTCTATTTTTGTTTAATTCTCGCTTTTTTTTTTTCTTCTTTTTGCTTCTAAAAAAAATATATTGTGTGAGTTTTTCTTTTCCTTTGTTTACCAATGTATTGACTTTTTTCATTAAAGTTAGTATCTTTTTTTGCATAATCAATGCAATCCTTTCAACAACAACCACAGCTCTTGTCAAAACAAGATTCTCCTCAATTTGATTTCGGTGATCGTAACCATGAAAGTGTCAGCGATTTCTTGAATCATTGCCATTTAAATCAATACCTTGACATTTTCTTGTCTGAAGGCTTTGATTCTGTCATTTCTGTAAGTTCATGCCCCCAAGTCTATCATTGTTTATTTAAACCCTCTTTTTAGCTTTTAGAAATCACAGAAGAAGACATGATTTTCATGAATGTAAAACGTGGTCACAGAAGGGTAACAAAAAAAAAAAAAGCCTTTTCATCTATCCTTTGATTTAATTCTTTCAAGTGCAGCTCCTTCAAAGAGAAATCGCTACAGAAAAGGGCATTCCTCGTGACCAACCTCTTGTTACCAACGTAATGGGTACCAGTAAGTATTCTCTCGCATCCATCTTGTCATAAACTAACATACACTCATAAGCCTACCCACCCGAACTTATACCCACCACTTTAAAAATGCCCATAAATATCATACCCAAGAATTATGGTTATGAAGCTATACCCACAGGTATGACAAGTCCTCGCAGTATGAACAGCGCCATCGGTGGTGGTAGCACCACCAGTGGCAGTAGCGGCGGAAACAGTAATGCGCCAATCACATCTCTCCGATCCCGGCTTCAAAAACAACCTTCCTCTGCTACCACCCTCGACACCAATACCAATAGTATCCGCAATACAACAAACGGAGGAAGCGATAACCAAGTCAGCAGTAGCATCTCTTCTAACGACGATGAAGATTCCATCGACACCAATGAATCCGTGCCAGCCAAAAGAAAGTATAGACGTCATGCAAAACCTGATCGAAACGCCCCTATCAAACCCCCTTCAGCGTACATTATGTTCTCCAATGACGCGCGTACTGAATTAAAAAACCAAAACCTATCCTTTGCCGAACTTGCGAAAATCGTAGGAGATCAATGGAAAAACCTAAGTCACGTTGACAAACAGGCGTATGAAAGAATGGCGATGCGTGCAAAAGATGAATATTTAGCTTCCTTGGAACAATACAGACAAACCGTGAGTTATAAACAGTATCAAGAATACTTGGATGATTTTAAATCGAAACAAGATGCTGCTAATCGACTTATTGGTAGAGCAAGAAAGAGAACGAAGCAAAAGTCGCCTGGAAGGTATTTATTATATATTTTATTAAAAAAGTACTTTGCCCATGTTTGTATTAAATCGCGAAAACAACCCCCCCCCTTTTTGATATGAGTAGCGGTAGTATAGCTGACTCCAGTTCTAATGGCAATTGTAATAGTAGTGGTAGCTCAGGTAGTGGATCTACAGACGCTTATGGAGATAAAGAAAGTGTAATTCGAAGACAGAAACGTACGGTGGACCATCGATTATCCCACAAGGTACCGACCACCACCACAACTAATCAATTGAGACCAATGCAACAACAACAACAGTCTTCAGATAGTGGCTATACATCACAAACATATTACAACTCCAACATGGCTGCTCAACCACGATGGAATGATCGATCCAATCAAATTATGAGAGGCATGCTGCCTGTTGAATTTATTCAGTCACAAGCTGAGAACGAAGATGATTGTGTTTGTGATGGTACAAAGCGAAGAAGCCCTCGGTTTAACAAATCTACTATGCAAACATAAATTTCTTTTGACATGCAATCTGTAAATAACCTACATGCTAACTATAATTTTCCTTTCCTTATTTGCTTCAACAACCATGTATAAAACAAAACAAAAAACAAAAAAAACTTCTTATGCTTCTCTCTATATATGCAAACAACAATAAATAACCAGCATCCACTCCTTTTGTAAACATGCCACATTTTATCTTTTTCAAGTGATGTGTGGCTTGCTTTTCCCCTCGTTTCTCAGGGGGAGCGGAAATAATTGCTTGTTACACTCTCACTTTTTATTTTCTTTTTCCCCTCCTTCTTCTCTTTCACCATTGACAACACCATGCCTCATCATCATCCCTTCCAAAACTCCTTTTGGTCTCCCACCTCTTCCATCGACGTCGTTCCCAACTTTAGCACAGGGTTCACTGTCCTTCACACCAAACTCAAGCAAAGTGCCGCAGAAAACAAGGTGATTTTAGACTATATCAAGCAACGTATAGCAGCCGAACGATCCCACGGTAAACAACTCTCAACACTTGTACCCAACTACAACCCATTTGATGCAGATATCGGGGGCGGTCTTAAACGATGTTTCGAAGTGGTGTATTCAGAGAGTCAAGAGTCTACAAAAGAACATTATACACGAGCCGATAATTTATTTACCACTGCATTAGATCCGCTCCTCCAATTCAGTCTGCGCTATGATCGGATTATCGCGAACGCAAAGCAAAGCGTGGATACTCATATTTCAGTATTTGAAACCTTGTGTAAACACATGGAACAAACTCGTCAAAGTTACTTGACCAAGTGTAAAGCCCTGTTGGTAGTCGATCCTAATTATCAACCTCAAAGTATCAAGGTAGGCAACCTCGAGTTTCTTACACGTGATCAAGTCTGGATTTGGTTGCAGGATTTACAGCTTTTGACAACAAGGGAGGAGATACTGAACTGGCTTCGATTACGTTCTGAGAATGAGGATGCATTAATGCACCTGGAGCAACTCGAATTCCTGAAAAAAAATGTAGACTCGGACGGAAATTATTCTTTTACAAAATCAAATAATCCGACAAGTAAAGGGTTTGCTGCCGGGTTCTTGGGTCGATGGAATAGTTCGGGCGATTCATCTAAAAGACTGGAATCAGACATGTTGGATGCAGATACGGCGTATTGCTTGGCAGTACAAAAGGTGGAAAAGATGCGTACTCAATTAGAACAAGTCTTGTTTGTGCATTATGAAGAAATGGAAAGTTTGGAATTGGAAAGAATTCAAACAATCAAACAAGTGTTTATTAGTGTTGCTGCTTCTTTATCCAATACCATACCTCGATGTAAAGAGACGTTTGATAATATGATGTTGTATCAAGAGACGTTGGAGCCGGATAAAGATGTACAGTTGATTGTGGAACAATATAGGACAGGTCGATATAACCCTAGACCTATACTCTATGAAAATTACTTTCATGGTACAGGTACAGGCAAGTCTTTCTTCATTATTATTCATGGCCTTGGTTTTTAACACATGTTGAACAGATCAGCTTTTCGGTGTACCTTTAGAGGAAATTACCAGGACACAACCTTCATTGGTACCTCAATTAGTATCAGAAGGTTTATCTGTCATTGAATCAGGTGAGTTTTTTTTTTTTTTTTTTTCATTTACATCAAAAAAACGTGTTAAACAAAAATATAATTATAGGATTTTCAAAGCTGTATGACGAAGAGAAAAATTTGGTTTGGACAACAAGTCTACCATTGGACAGAGTCCATGCAGCAAGAGAAGAAATCAATCATTGTAATTTAGACTTGGAAACCCTGGAGAAATATGACGTCTTATTACTGGCTTCTTTAATCCGTCTTTATCTGATGGAGTTGCCCGAATGTTTATTTTCTTTCGAGTTATATGAACCCTTTAAATTAATTTACTCCAATCGTAAGTATGAGAGTGCGTGTAACCCTATTACATTATGCGAAATAATTTAAAAAAAAATATTTTTAGAGCAAGACAAGGTGACTCGTTTGTGTTCAATTAGTAAATTATTAGCTACATTACCCACATGTAACTATCACACCGTCATGACTTTGTTGCGCCACTTTCATACGTTGGTCAAGCAAGTGGATATACCTCATCTTGCTTCCACCTTAGCGCGCTCTTTTAGTTATATTCTTCTCCGACCCAAAATCGAGTCCAAAGTCAGTGCTCATGAACGGCATCCACAACGACTGATGCAAGAGCTGATTGAAAATTACGAGCTTATCTTTACGGAGGAAACGAGCAAATTGCAAGAAGAAAACTCAAGTCGACCCTCTATTATAATTTCAGGGGGGAACAAGAAATCGAATTCTTTGGACGAGGTGAGTACTAGAACAAGTTCATCTTCTTCGACAAGAAGATCCTCCATGTTATCCTTTATGCGTACAACTCAATCGACTCCTACATCCTCGATTAAACGAGGAGGTATACCTATACCTTCTTCATCTACATTATTTGAAGACCCTGATGAAATTCTATCATCCGAATCCTCCATGATTCAAACACCTCCGTCTTATACCTCCCACCACCACAAGAAAACAACTTATATTATGGATGATTTAGCAAGTCTTGATTCGTTTTTTGAAGATGAAGAAGATTAAAATAAAAATGTTTAAACAATTCCTCCCTTCTTTTGCTAGTAATGAGTTTGTTAAATTAGATTTGAAAAAAAAAGGGGGAGTTAATACATATCCAGTCGGTGTTGTTCCGGTAACAGTTGTCATTTTTTTTTTTTTTTTTTTTTTTGTGACTGAGCCGAGATCGTTTCACGATCATCAATCAAACTTGAACAATTTTCTGCGTTTTCAACAACAAACAAATAGGGTTGGACTTTTTAATCCATTATTTCATAAACGTACACTTGCCGAAAAGGAGATATTTTTGGTATACATCATATACTGAGATTCCGAAACTTTGTGCAATGCTGGTTTAACAATATTATTTCACAACATTGGTACTCAGAAATCATGTAGCCTTGGAAACACATATGTAGCCTTGGAGACACAGTCATGTATCTGTATTTTCTGTTTTTGGTAGAATGAGTAATGTTGGTTCAACGTATGAACATCTTCCTTTTTTTTTTTTTTTTTTTTTTTTTTTTTTTTGTTGCAAGTATTAATAACACTGATTTGATAGTATTATTATTTATGCTTATGGTAGCCTTCATTAATTACAATGGTATTTTAAAAGTCTCTACATCATTCTTCTCACAGGGTATAATCTAGATTTTGTCCTACTACTGCGGATAAAAATTCGTATCACGTTCTAGAGCACTTTTTTTTTTTTTTCCAAAATAGAGTTACTCAGTAAGAAAAAAAAGAGATCCTATATTTTTCTCAAGGGTTGTGTCTGTCACAGCGTTCCCTTGCATAGTTTTTCTGGCCGTTAGTATGAAAAGTTGTTGTCCCTTTTAAAATAAATGCACCTGAAACCCGAGTATACGTAAGCACTGTGTATAAACTCACACTTTAAAAATAGGTGGGAAATATTCGTTTGGGCATACGGTGGAGTTCATGAGTCTTTGATAAGCTAGTCCTTCTTTGAGAGCTATGTTTCATCCATCTAGGAAAGCTGTCCCAAGCCTTTGGGGCGACCTTTTTCTCTTTGGTTGTAGCTGCACGGGTTCGAAATTTTCGGGCGATCTCACTTTAGAATTGCAGAAAAATGTACCTGATTGACTTCATTTACTCTTGTATTTATATTAAATTGATATAATGTAAGAAAACTTGGATTTTATTTTTCACTCTATACTGTGAGAAAAACCAAAGTGATTTGTCACTTTGGCAATTATTTATCTGTCATAGATTATACCAAATTTTTTTTAAAAAAAAAAAAAAGTAAGACCATTTGTTTGTTGTTTAAAATGCATGAATGGACGATTTGATGATAGGCCCGCTTTCACCCCGTCCCTTTAAATGATCTCGGCCAAGTAAGCAAGAAAAGAGAGAGAGGAGTCGGAGTTCTTTTGAGGGGAACGTGGCACTTTTTTGATTTTTCCCATAAAATTATAGAGTAACAGGTTTCCGTATAACAAGTTTTTTTTAATGTTTCACATCTTTTTTTCCATTGAAATGTATTCATTATGCTATGAGGAAGTAACACCGAAGAAGTCTCAGTTAACGGAACACGGATAAAAACCAAAAAGGAAAGTGCACGGCAAAGTTGGTGTACGCTAATATAGATCATAGGAAATAAATGTCCTCAAGTACCACATGAACGGATGATCCCGAAAAAACATGCCATTTCCTCATGTTTCCTGTACAACAAAAACTGTGAGAGATCCAGTGATTGACTATATATTTTTATTTATTCAAGGGGTTGTTGCATAAAAAAAAAAAAAAAAAAAAAAGAAAAAAAATTGAATTGGATAACATATAAAGGTTAAAAAAAGGGACGTGTTGGGGTATAATGATTGTTGTAGGTTTTTGTTGCGGTCAACGCCTTATATTTACATAGTGTGTGATTTACATAGAGAAGGGAGAGAAAAAGGAATGTATAGTGATAATAGTGAGGGCTTAAAAATAATCTAGATGTATTTTTTTTTTGGTCAGTTTATAATTTTTATATACATGTGAGTACAACAAAATACTAACCTTTGTTCAAAAGAAGCAAAGCAGAAGAATCTATAATTACATATAAAGGAGTTTAGTCACACCCCAATAATCAGGAGATTTTTCGTATTTACCTTGTTGGAAGACAAAGTCTTGTTGGTAATAATTCGTGGATGAATTGGACGTGACTGAAGAACGACTACTGAAATTATCTTCACACTCGGGTGTAGACCCTTCTTCTTCCTCCAAGACTTGATCGCTCGTCATTTTCGAAATTAAGCTTTCATTCGCCAACCGAAGTTGTTCAATTTCAGTTTTCAAACCTTCTTCTTTTTCAACCGTGAGCTTGACTAAATTTGGATTGAATAAAAAATGAGATATTATAGAACACTACTTTTTTTTTTTTTTTTTTTTTGCCTAGTCGTACCATATTCGAGAGTACGTTCAATAATCGTGCCTTTGGAGGGTCGACGATCATTATGCAAGTTGGGCAAAGAATGAGCAAGTTGTTGAAATTTGGTGTTTAAAGATTCACGTCGTGCACGTTCAATAGCATTATGCTCAGCTCTTCTCTGTGCCTTATCACCCATCATGCTAAAAAGGCTTGGGTTAAACAAAGTGCTACTTTTTTTTTATTTGTGTGTGTGTGTACCTGGATGGTGACAAAGGTGCTTCTCCATTTGTACCATTTAAAAGATCATTCTCATACTGTTGTTGCTCATAATACATCACTATTTATGCATTTAATATAAGTTTAAAAAAATAAATAAATAAAAAACAATATTTACTTTGTTGATGTAATAATGCTCGTTGTTGTTGAAAAGCAGCTTGTTGTTGAACTAATTTGATACGTTCTAGTTCAATGAGTTGTTGTTGTTGCAAATACGATTGGTGTTGCAATTGTCCAGTGTTAAAATACATTGGATCAGCCATATGATACGGCTCATGATACATGTGTTGCATGGAATAATAACAGAAAGAAGGAAAAAGGGTAAAGAAAAAGAGAGAGAGAAGAGAAAGAGGAGTGACAAGAACTCCAGCTTTTTAAGTTTTTTTTTTTTTTTTTTTTTTTTTTTTTGTCTTTCCTCAGCGCAAGGGGGAGGGGAGGAGGTTGAAAAGGGGTGTTCCAAAATTATTGGTTATTTCTAGTTGCCGTGCACAGATAGTATAACCCTAAACTAACCTTTTTTTTTTCCCTTTAGAACTCAAGAACGGTATACTGATTCAGGTGCTCCGATGCCTTGCGTTACACCACTTGTCAAGGACCTCTTTCGGAAGAAGACTTGTCTATTTTTTTCTTACCAATCCAGTAACGTGATACCAATCTTTTTGGGTGCACGAGCCTTCAAAACTTGTCATTTTTTTTACAAAAGCCGATGGGAATATTTATTTTTAATATTTTTCATGTAAAAATAGAGAAAAAAAATTTGTATACATGATCTTGCACGCAAAATCAAAGGGAATGAAAAAAAAAAGCTTATGTAAAAAAAAAAAAAAAAAAAAAAAAAAGAATATAAACAAAAGGGGGAGAATGGGGAAATGTATAAACAGAAAAAAAAAAAGATGAGGGGAAATGCTGCGCCAATATTTTTTTTAAAGTAGCAATTTGTCTTTTTTGCTAGTGAGACAACGTTCTTTGGTGGTACGATGAATACGGATATGTTGCGATAAATTGTCAGATCTTGAGAATCTCTTACCACATTGTTCATAAGGACATTGGTAGGCTATGCATGCTCGTTAGTAAATAAGGTCTTTCTATCTTATGGCACTACTCACGTTTTTCTCGGGTGTGGATGGATCGCATATGTCGCTTTAAATGCTCGGATCGCTTAAAGACCTTTCCACAATCGTCATGACGACAAAGGAATGTCTTTTCATCTTGCTTTTTACTGGAATTCACACTGCGTTTGGCACGTGGATGATGGATTCTTTGTTTGCTTTCCACTGCCATCATAGGCGCAGGTGGTGCAGATGGCATTAAAGTATCAATAAGGCAGTCATAGTATCCAATCATCGTGTTAGCACCAGGCTCTTGAAGTTGTTGTACAAACGGATATTGCTGTTGATAATAGAATTTAGGTTGACCAGCAAAATATTCTTCGGCTCCAGTTAAAGGCGAACTTTCATAATCAGAGTAAGAACTAGACGAGGATGAGGAGGAGAGGTAATCACAAAAGCTCATGCGTCTGGTATCGGGTTCTGGGGTGTAATAGTTCATGGCTTGATATGTGTAGTGGTTGGTAGGAGAGTACATCAGAAGTAAACGACAGTAGTGATGAGTAGGAGAAAGAGAAATAAGATAATTGAAAAAAGCTCGAATTCCGATTTTAGCCTCCCTTTTTATATTTTTGCTTAAATTCATCACCACCCCCCCTTTTTGCTTCACTCGGATTGGTGGTTCCGAAAAAAAAATTATTTGTTGTTTTTGATAAAGAGAAGGAAAAAAAAAAAAGAGGGGGGCGCGCAACTGGCTCGCGCGTCTCGTTATGTGTCTGCTAATTAAGTAAGTGATCGACAATTGACACTAAATCATTTCCTTTCTTTACCTTTCCTCCTTGTCTTCAAATTGCCTTTTTAGGCTTAAAGTACGAGCTTCGACGTTGATAACGAAAACTCTCAGGCCACCGCGTGTGCTGCACGAAAAAAAAAAAAAAGTGAGCACGAGCCACTACAAGTTGGCCAAAAAAAGATGAAAAATATAGGAGACAAGAAAAAAAAAATAGCTATATAAAATAACGTGCTTGAGCTTGTTTATTTTTATTTTAATGCATCCAATCAATGATTGTCCAATGACATTTGTTCTGGATCTTGTGATTCATATGTGGGTGATTTAAATAATGAAATTAGAAATCCAAATGTAAATGATAATAAAAATGCCCACTGAGCGTAATGAAATAAACAGCCAATGTTCATGCGGTCGATCAATGTAGAAGACACGGTTGGTGTGCAAATTTCTAAAATTCCTCTTGGGTTATGGTTTTTGGTTCTATTTCATATCCTTCTTACCAAACGCTGCATATACATCACAGGGAAAAAGAATCTTGTCAGTTTCTGTCGTACTACCTCCTTCCGTATGATTACATTTTGATTAAACAACAATGAAAGAAAAAAGAGATCTTACATAAACTTGGCTTTTAAAATGTGCCACCACGGATGTAACCGTATAATTGAAGGCCAAAGGTGAACCAAATGCATGAGAACAACAATCCTTGCGGGGCCATGGATCGCTTTTTAATACGTTAAAGTGTGACCCATAAGAACCGAACTCCAATTTGAATTATACCTGCCATCGTTACAAAAAAAAAAAAAAAAAAAAAAAAAAAAAAAAAAAAAAAGTATATCCTAATACCAACCATCATCATGTAATCTCAATCACCTATCTTCTTTTGCTAATTCCGCTCTTTTGCCTTTTGCAGAAGGCGGACAAAATTAAAGTTGGCTGAATTGAATAATCGAGATAGGCTTATGATATAGCCACGACAGAGAAAGACAGCTTACCAACACCAAGAATTTTTATTTAGTATACCAATTACATCCGATGTAAGATTTTATTATGCAATCCTTACATGCTCATCAACACGATAATCGCAATCAGTAAACTAAAAGACATCAATATCAAACCGATGATAGTCTATAATGAAAAGCTTGTTTTTGTTACACAGACGGGGCTGTCTAGTCTCTGGTTAACAAAAAAAAATACCCACACTAAATATAAATAAAAACCTTAATTTACTTCTCTTCACCATTTGAATTTTCTAATGTACGATAATCATGTGCATTAAGTGCCTCATCCGATCCAGAATATTCATGTTGAATCGTTACCATCTCGGGACAACAGATAAACGTTCATGGACTTCCTTCATATCCAATTCTTGTCCTTAATGAAAGTAAACGCAAGAGTACAAAGAAAGCCCAGGTGCCTAGATGATTTCTGATTAACTTTTTCGAACCAGCAGTAAATAAAATTCACCGTATAAACAATAAAAACTGCCATTCCTGGAAAAAATAAACAATTCACCACAAACCAGGTTGCCTTTGCTCCATCTATTTTTTTTTTTTTTTTTTTTTTTTACATCAGTAACACAAAGACTTATCACTTACTGCTTTCAATCAATAGATTTCTAAAGCATTCTAGATCGAACAATGCAAACAAAAACAAGACGTTTAAACCAACAAATGCATTATATCTTCGATTCACTCCTTGGCGATAAAAGCATGCAAACGGAATCACAAAGAAATAAGCCGATAATTGCACCAGGCAGATATTCATTTAATGCACCGTAGTGTGTATATGGTACAGATGTACCTCAATACATGATCTGAACTGTAAATGTCATCCAGTTAATTGTGTCACTGTCGGCCCATAATTTCTTTAATCCCGTATGCGTGTCTACCGTGCTTGAGCACATTCGTGGGTAATAGTACTACCGTTGCCAAAATAAATGTCAATGCGATCATGGTAACCATCGTGGTCGACAACTCTGAATCTCGTTTGCTTTGGTGTAAACCCTATACTAAAAAAGGACAACATCTTTTTATTGTTGTCTATTATTAGCTTCCACGACCCTTCCCATCCCCTTTTTTTTTAAACACATGTCAACTTACCATTGGAGAATGCTGCCCATGCAACAATTGCTGGCATTCTTGACAATAAAATTGAAAGAATTAAAACAAAAGGTTACAATGAAATCCATTTGTTTCTTCCTCCCCCCCAAAGAGCTCCCCCCACCCACTCTTTTTATTATTTAAAAAAAAAAAAAAAAAAAAAAAAAAAAATGAAACAGCTTTTAATCATCGTGACATCATGAGGAGGTCCCTATTCATTTACTGTTGTCGTACCATCGTCTTCTTTGATCAAGTCGTTTTGTAACAGACTTTCTATAAACGGTAAATCGGGTCTTGACAGCGTAAATGACGATTGATACACGTATAATCCAACATGTTCAACAAAAAACGATAATTGACGAATCGATGCAATGGTCCTCATTGTTAACATGGGCCGTTTGAGTGAACCTAAAGAAGGTTGCATTGAATCTGTCAATGAGAAATCAAACACATTATCCTAATTACTTTTGTTAGCCAATGTCGATTTTTAACAAAACAAATAAAAATGTACCATTGGGCTTGTGCTCAGTTTCTTGTCTAGTAATTCCATGATCGGTACAGGTCCTTCCGTCTGCGGCTTAATCATCGTCTCTACTGTATCTCGGATAAAGATCCATTGATATCTTTTTTTTAAAAAAAGCATTAAATACATGTGATGTCTGCATTTGCCTTTTTTTTTAATACCGCCTTACATCTGGAATGCATCGAGTTCTAGGGTACACAACAGGTCCAAAAATTTACATCCCGCTAATGCAATTTGCGCTTCCTCAGGCCTGTCCTGTAAGTCGTTATAGACAAACGAATTAAACAACCGCATCTATTTTCTACCTTCATTAGCTAGGAAATACAAGAAAGAAAGAAACATATATGTACCAGTTCTGTAATCAACACAGGCCAGAAATTCATGAGATGCTTTTGAGAGAACCGCATCAAAATGACGCGTAAACAGAGGAATATTTCCGTATGTACCATTTCTCCATGATCTAATTTTAGCAGCTCCACAACCTTCTCTTGAATCACAGGTAATTGCGGCACGTATTGATCCATGGTCCCTGCAAATAACACAAATGAAAGCCGACGCAAATTCAATGACCGGTTTAACGTCTCTTGATCCTTGTTGGAGAAGAACGTATTCGACGGTGATGTCATGATACGTGCTGACAGTTCGGTCATTCTCTCCTTTTCAATCGCGAACGCAGTACCAATCACTTTCACCCATTTCTTACTGGTCGTTGCATTCATGTAAAAAAATCGATTGTCAATAAACACTTCCCAAATCTCCTTTCGCCATGTTTTGTATGTAAATGGCATATGCGCCATTTCACATAATTGGTCTAATATAACTGGATTCTTCCTATTTTTAAAACGCATGTTGAAAAATAAGAATAAAAAAATAAACAAAAAAAAGACACTTACACTTTAGACTTGAGACAAGGACCAATCACATAATAGACTAAATTGTTCAATAACGAATTGATCTTGTCATTATCACCAATCAATTGTCGAAGTCGTGGAATCACTTGATGTGCTAGGTATTGATTCACTTGATTGATCATGATATCCTCTCTTGATTTCCAGCTTGCCTTTTTTTCCATATCCGCCACGTTACTGATGGATACATTACGTGTCATGGCATCACCTCCCATAGTCGTCTCATACACAGAGTCTACCGTGTGAGTTGAAGATGCATCATCCGGGGTATTTTCATCATACAGCGTGGTTCGACTTCTCATCCATAAGCTTTGATCAAATGATTTACCAGCAATCAAGATACAATAGTCAATACATCGTTGATATAACTCTTGTGCATCTTTACGTATACGACGGTCTTGTTCATACCCGTTGGATTTGGTCAATGCCTCAAGTGACACGGTTAAGAACCTCATCAACCCCGGTAAGAACATCTTGTATGTGTTGGCCTGGGACAAGTAATCCTTGGAAAATGAATGGATCATGGGCCAAAGTAACACGATGGATTCAGGATTTTTGATATACCCGCAATAGATTTCGGCAAATCTTAAAATAGAAGTGTCCGTCCTAAAAAGTTATTTTTAGCAAACAGTTAATGTAAAAGCAAGGAGGAAAAAGCTTACAATTTTCCTACGCGAAGTATCTTTCGACGTCTGTTTTGATATGTGTTGGGTGTGCGTTGTCTTATACTATCCAACAAGGTGGAAATAATATGTTGAGGCGTACTAGTAGGCGTGTTAGATAAGATATCCATGGCAACATATCGATACTGGTCCTGATCAAATTCTAACGCACTGGGGTTTTCCAAAAAGAAAATCTCTGTCAACCCTTCAACAAAATCTACGGTGGAGTACTTGAACAGTTTTTCAAAGATAGATTCTAACCTGCTTTTAGTTTGATCGGCTGCATAAGAGAAACTATGTAATATGGCCTCGACTTTAGCATCTCCCATCGATTGGCTAGTCTTTTCATCCCATTCAGGTCTTCGGAATACGTGCCAAACATGGAGCAAGATGTGCAATATGATTGGTAAATGAAACATGATAATATCCCTTGGTTTATCCTTGCTTTCTTCTTGAACCACTTGGGCTAACCCCACTAAAGCTGAATTGTCAGGGATGCGAGGGATAGGCATCTCCGTACCCTTCATTGTGTTGAACCAATCATCGCTTAGTGTGCGTTCCGTCAAGCAAAACATCACAATCTTTTCAAGCCCCATCAACAGCACCAATAGCTCTTTATCCGCATTAGACGCGGACGCATGTGCTGGGTTTTCATGAATCATAATATCCACCGTATCACAACGCCAACTAATTTGGTTGCATACACACATCAGAATGGGTACTAAAATAAACCGAAATCCGTTCTTGACATAGGGCAAAGTGGCTAATACAAAATCCATCCAATGCTGCAGCATGGCTCGGTTACTTGACAAGGTCAGTGCATCCGTGACACATTTTACAAATAAATCAGTCGATGTTTGAATTAACGTGATGGCTTCATTCACACTTGTAGCAGAGGAGACGCTATCCACCGACCCCTTCTTTTGATGCCCCTGTTCCGTTTGCGTACTGGCACAAGTGATGGCTAATGAAGCATGTAACAAGTGTAATAGCTTTTGTTGTAAATCTAAGTTTTGGGTACTGATACAGAATAAGAGTTTATGAATCACACCCGTCTGAATGTGCTGAATTAGCTTCATGTTGACATAGTCCAGTTTAGAAATAATCAAATAAAGCAAGTCTGCTGCATGCAGTTGGATACTGCGGACGGACTTTGTCAGTGGTTTTGTAAGTTTCTCAATAGGCTCGGTTTCTAAATATCTAAATTTCTCTTGTTATTTGTTTGTTTAGCGTAATCCTACTTCTTTATACCTGATTGATATAGAGACTAAAAGATCCAAAAACGACATTGGTTTCGTCATGTCCAGTCCAAGTGATACTTGTGCCGCCTTTGAAATCGGACCTTCTGTATCCACCTGATGGTTCTTGCATGTCTTGAGTACATTCAACCCACCAAACGTAATTAAAGTATTTAACGTAGTAAACATGTAATCAATTACACCCGTATCAAACGATCTTACATAAACAAAGTACGGTATATCCGTCATTTTATCTTGCTGCTTTTTCAAAAACGTTTGGTTCTTCCAATCTACCTTGTACTGCTCACTTCTTCGCAAAATATGTTTATCTAGCATCGTCATTATAAACGGTTCTAATAAACGTACATAGCTCTTTAAATGACATCGAATCCATGTCTCTCCAGACCGTCTATCTAATGGCGAAGTTCCTTCTCTTAACAAATCCAGCATCAAAAACATCGGTCTTGAAAACACGATACTTGCATCCGGCATATTTTCTGAAAGTTCCCAAACAATGCCAAACTTCTCATAGCTACCCAGTCGTTCACTATCGTCATCTTGATGGATCAAGTAGTTGGACACAATGGTTTCAATTTGGTGAGGTAAAGATGCTTCAATAAGCAACCAGAGTAACTGCACTGTTCGCATATGCATTAATTGCATTGAAGGCGATAGAAATGCCCAGAGTCGATCCACAACACTCTTTACTTGTGTCACATGTTTCAAAACTGACGACTGCACAAACCGTTTCTTCTTGACTAATGTGGTTAATGCAGATAGTCCCGCATCTACAACACCAAAGACATGCGCTTGTTGACAGCACTTTAATAAGATGGTGGTAAGTTGTTCTTCTTGTTTCAACTCGAAGGTATCTTCTGCATGCTTTGCAATGGTTGTGATGGCTGTACAAGTGCCTAATAAAACACGTTCTAAATGATGTTCGATATGTTTTAACCGCTTTCCTTCTTCTCCTACATCCACACCAGCAACCGAGTCTTCTGCAAGTACAATATAACTTGTAGAAAACTCAATCAAGAAATCAGTCAAATTATCTGCGATTTCCTGGACAAGAATTTGACCACGGATAGGTTCAAATTCAGGTCCACGTTGGGGTAAAGAGGGGTTCTCTTTCTTGATATGGGATGAAGAAGACAAGTCACCACCTTCAACATTTTCTACATTCTCTTCCTCTTCTTCTTCAATCGACGGTTGTTGATAGCCGTAAAAGGCACGAGCATGATCCAATACATCCATACCTGATTTAAAATGTAGTTTTTCATCTTCCGTCCCAGGAGGACGATCCACAAACACGGAATCAGGTAATTGGTCAAGTAGAATCAAGACGATGGAAATACATTGATTGACTTGTGGCAAGATGTCAATAAACGTTGAGCTCTTTAACGCATCCTTTAATTTTCGTGACAGCGAGGCTAAAATCAAGGGAAAATGAACATGCTTGATCTCTTCATCGGATAATCGAAATGATTGTAAAGTGAATTCTACTAATTTCATGCTGTTCAAGTTCTTTTCGTGGTTGGCTTTATTAGCCGGGAAACTCGTGTCGATCAATTCAAACAGTTTCAAACAAATCAAGTAAGGTTCCATCATATCCATCCACATGTTGGCTGTTTGTGTGATCTCCTGGTTGGATTTCAGTTTCAGACTGGTTAAAGAATCGATAAAGATATTATTTACAATCGGTTGACCTAATTCCCATTTATCCATCAACGAGATCAAGATTTTGTAAGGTCTTTGTTGTACGGATACCTCTACATGTTGTTCCTGAAGCATGCCACGCATCGCTTGAGTTGCAGCCTTTTCGGCAAACGACATGAAATAAGTGGACTGAACTTGCGAACTTCCTTCACTTCCTAATAACCAAGCGTATAATCTTCGATTCAATGACATGTCTTTACGAAGTACGATGCCTAAAGCAGATCGCATCAAAATAACTAAATCATCATGCGATATCATTCGACTCTTCAACATGAAATTTTGTACCAATAATTCTAATATACCGCGTTGTACTAATAATTGCTGGTCGCTTAATGTGCTGGCAAACGCTCTTACCATTAAACTCACGTTTTCTTTTACACCCAGTACAACAGCTACGGATTCTCGATCAGAGATCTTGGGAAGCTTTCGTAATAAATAGTTTAAAGCGGGTGAACGGAGACTAGGATTGCTGATCATGACTAACCACATGCATGAATAGAAAAATGGTAATTCAACTGTGTCTGATAATTTTTCAAGTAATATCACCACCTATAAATTCTCCTTAGTGACAGTAATTTTTTTTTTTTGTTAGTCTTTTTAACTTTACTTTATCAAAGTATTCACTTCCTTCTTCTTCTAATGCCGGTAATAATGCGATAATCAATCCTCGCATAGCAGGTCGAAGTTTACCTCGTAAAGGAAAATAGTATGTTTCAAAGATGGCGATTAATTGAGGCTATGATTTTAAAGAGATGGTCATTTTTTTTAGTAACACATGTAAACCATTGTATTTTGTATAACTGTATACCTTGACATGTGTAGCAGCATATTGTACAAACGGAAACAAACCAGTTGACCATAATGCCAAATCCTCAGCCAGCTGATCCGACTAAAAGAGTATATGTAAAAAAAAAAAAGTGATTTTTTAAAAAAAATGATTGAATCTCCACTGAAAAGAAACTTACGCCAATGGTTTTGAGGATAAATGCATATACTTCCAAGGTTTTCTGGTGTACACCGGCGGGGAAACCTGGATTTAAACATTGGGCTAATCTCTTGGCGACTAACTGTTTACGAGGTATAATAGGAAATTGAGGATAAGCTTGAAAAGACTTTTATAGATAAGTGAGTAACCATGAAGAGATAAAACTAACACACTGTTATTTTACTTTTAATAGTCTACCGAGAAAAGAAATGACATCGGCCCATTCGTTCACAGCATCAAACGATTGCAAGTTCTTCTCTACAAGTTGAACATATTTACGAAACCTCGAGTCGTGTTGATAGGCTATAGTTGTATATGTTTAGTCTTTTTTTTTTTTTTTTTATTGTGGGGGAAAGAGGAGGGGATCACATATAACATTTTACCTTGTTCTTTCAATTGGGGGTCTATTATTAAAAAAAAGAGGGATTTATTTTCTTAGAAAAGAATACTGGGCGCGTTATTTCAATAAGCCTTACTGGTCAAGTCGGGAGAGTCCATTGTTTCACTACCAGATTCTGAATGCGTCTCACTAATTAGATTACGATTGGATATTTTATTCAGTAATTTTTGTGAAATGGACAAGTTTTCATTATCTCCCATCAAATGTGTATGGAAAGGAGAGAAAACCTTTTGAGAAACCCGGAAAAAAAAAAGGGCAGTTAAAAAAAAGGTCCTGGTATAATCACTCCGCTACTCACGTGTGTGTAAACTCCATGGCATTGCGGTGGAATCCCAACAAAGCCCCTTTATACTGGGTTGATGCATGGGAGTTTCTCAACTAAAGATGACACTACGCAGATGATAATCCCCTTTTTGTCATGCAAGCCTCATCAAAGACAGTGAAAATCATGTTGAGAAAATAGGTGCGCATAGTCTAGCCTGAATTAAACATCCGTTTCCCTTCTCCCCTTTTTCTTTCTCTTTCTTGCATCTATTACAATACACAAATGTTGATATTTTTATCTAGTTATGTCTTGATGGCAGTCTTGTTCTTCTTGGAATATCGTTACGAGTCTTCACGTACCGCCACAACCTTACAAACTGCCGCTGATGATCGAGGCACCACTCGACTTTTACTCATCATGTGGTTCTTGTCACTTGTGATTGCACCTGTCTTGTCAGTGTTCATTCCTTTCGCCATGCCCTTCCTCTTGACCTATATTGGGTTATTTTGTATCTTGACAGGCATCGCCTTACTTCGCTGGACAACATTTGTCAATCCGTTTTATTTGCGTACCATGGCAACTACAGACGATCATTACATTTGTACTGATGGTCCTTACAAGTCTATTCGTCATCCCGGTTACCTTGCTTTCTTATTAGCTTGGATCGGGTTTGGTCTTGTCTCTGACAACTGGATTTCTTTTGCCATGGTCTCCATCTTGATGACTTATGCTTATATCCTTCGTATTTTGGCAGAAGAACAAATGATGTTGGATCGTTTCGGTGTAGATTATCAGCAATATATGAATGAGTCTTACAGGTACCAAAAAAAAAAAAAACTTTTTGAGGGGCAAAACTTGACATACTTTTTTTTTTTCTTTATAGACTTGTTCCGTTTATATTTTAAATACCCCAGCTTTTTCTCAATTAAAAAAGACCTGTGTGACAAACACTGCTTTTTACCATTAATGCATTTGATCATGCATTCCCCCCCTTCATAAACATTTGTTCTTTTTGAAAGATGTAACACATGTTGCTGTCATTTTCTGTATTGTATCCCTTACTGTTTTAAAAAGAGTGGCGCACAAGAGATGCTCATTAGGATCAAAAAGCAGTAATTGAGCTTTAAAAAAAAAGTTGTCAAGGGGGTTGTTGTTGTAAAGTGTATAATGTTTTTTTTATTTTGTTACAAACAGTAAGGATTTAAATAGATGATAACCTTTCTCTTTTTTTTGTCGTAGAATGTGCAAGAAAAACAAACATTGTAATTTATTTAAATGTTGTTTAAAGAGCAGAGGCACCAGTAATAATATCAACTATTGGGGAGAAAAAAAAAAAATATTAATAAAAAGCTTTTTCAAAAAAAAAAAATGTATACAAAACTTACTCAATTCGTTGGTAATAACGGCTTGACGACCACGGTTATAAGTCATGGTCAATTTACCAATCATCTCACCAGCATTTTGAGTGGCGTTCTCCATAGCAGCACGCTTGGAACACATCTCAGCAGCATGACCTTCAACCATAGCCCAGTAAAGACCGTTGGCAAAAGAGAATTCTTGGAGGTTAGCAAGAACATCATCCTCAATTTCGTACATGGCAAAGTTGGGAGAGGCCTTGAAAGTGGCTTCAGAGTAAGCAGGGATGATATCAGCTTCATAAGAGACAACAGAGATGAATCTGTTGTAGATGATGTTGGCAGCATCAAACTCAACACCGGAGGCCTTGATGGTATCAACAATGGAGGAAGCTTCCTCGAAAGAAGGCATATCCTTACCGATTTGGTTGAATGAGATGGCAATGTTACTACGGACAACACGACCTAATTGAGCCTTGGGCTTATCACCGAGGATGACAATTTGGGCTTCGGGTGACTGAACAATAGCTCTACGGGTAGCCTTACTGACACTGGAGTGGATACCACCACAGAGACCACGATCGGAAGAAGAGGCGACAAGGAGAAGCTTATCATCAGCAGCAGCCTTAGTTTCGGCACTGGTGAAAAGAGCTAGTAAAAAAAAAAAGAGACATGAGCATCATGTTTTGACCAAACCACCTTTCTCGATCCCTCTTTTACACACACACACACTCTCTCTTTCTCTGTTATAATACTTTACTGCTGGAGGCGGTACCGAAAACACGAGCGGCTTCCATACCACGTTGAGCCTTAGCGACCTTGGTGGAGGCAATCATCTTCATGGACTTGGTAATCTTTTCAATGTTTTGAACAGACTTCAAACGTTGTTGAACTATGAATAAAAGTGTCAATGGCAAGTTTTAATAATTCACGTCCAAAAAAAATATTTACTTTCTTTCAAGGTAGCCATGTTACGGGCTTGAATAGCCTTGCTACAAAAAAAATAAAAATAATGTTGGTTTTTTTTTTTTTTTTTTTTTTTTTGCATTCTTTCTCTCTCGCTTTTTTTTTTTTACCTAACGGGAGCAGCAGTAGGACGGGCAATGCGAGAGACAGCGAACAACATTGCTAAATTAAGGGTTAAGTTAAAAAGACAAAGACAAAATTTGAAGAGTGTGCCTTTTTCTTTTTTTTTTTTTAGCGATGAGGCCCCCGAACAAATTGCAGTTTCTCCCCCATGTCGTCATCATTTTAGGAATTCGGTGTTGGAACTTCTCGACAGCAGTTCAACTGTGATACATTTTAAAACACAAATATACATCTTTATTTTAATAAATATAGTCTTCTATATTTTATATAAACTTCCAGCGTCCATATAATTACTCTATCAACTTCAAACTTATTTCAAGTTATTTTTTTAGAGAAGGGCTGGCTTTTTATAATCAGCAACCTGCTTATTACTATCCCAATAAGGTTGTGACTTTGAAAAATAGTGGGAAAAAGAGACAACGGAATGGAGAAGGGGAGAGGTGGGTGGGGTGGGATGTATATCCTAGCATTTTTCCATTGGTTTTTGTTCAAACTTGGTTTTACCCAGACAATCACAGCACCTCCTTACTTCCTAGAAAAATGATGACATCAGCAACTAATTTTTTTTTTTAATTTTGAAAATGGGAACTTGCCTCAAGAAAAGCAAAAGCCGCGGCTAATGGAACATTTCTAAGTTTCCTCGTCTTGACAGTTGTTCAGGTCTTGAGTCTCGATCAAACCCTTGTGCCATGTACCTCCATAAAACGGATATTGATAGCAGCAGCGTTGACATCCCCGTTTCACAGTGCTAATAAAGCAAATTCAGTGTACAAATTTGTTTCTAAAATTTAGTATCCATACCGTTGTTACCCACCATAATCTCAATAGATAAATCAAAATTGTTGTTTGAAGGGGGAAAAAATGTCAATATGGGCTTAATTTGATAAAATACGTACGGAGGGGAGTTTTTTCCTGATAGGCACTTTTTCGGTGTAAAACGTGCTTTTCTTTGTCAAAACATTTCACGTATGTTTGTTTTCTGTTGGCGTGACCATCCTGGCCATCGGATCAATGCTTTTTACTTCCTCTAAAGTACTGACTTAGTTAATAGGAATCAATCTAATACCATTTTCTTTGGATTACTTCAACAAGCCATTACATAATACGTTTGGGTTCTTGTGTTTTTGGGTTATTTTTATCCGATAAACAGTGATGGGAGAGGTAACTAAAATTCAAGAGAGGTCTCCATTTTCTTGGGTTTGCGGGTATTGGTAATTGTGTTTATTTTATTATTGTTTGGTAAGGATATTTTACGCTCGAGAAAAGTTATCTTGCCATCTTTTCTAGCACAGAAGAGTTCGTAAAGGTTGGCTAATGGTTTTATATCATCTCATTTTATAAGAGAGGTTGTATATACCACCACAAAAAATACCATATATAGTAATTTTCTTATATACCACCACGCCCGGCAAAGGGTGTCCGGTGGTTGATAGTGGCCCGGTAGTCAGAATCTCCACCCCACCCCCCATTTTTTAAAAGCCTGGAATTTGGATCAATTAAAAGGCCTGTTTTTGGCCAGAGGTGTTATATAAGGACAGGCTTTTCAAGCGTAGGATTTGGAGTATGTTTTTGGCGGATAACTTCCTATACATGTGGTGCTTAATCATCAGGCAATTGATAGATATCTGGGAGTGGTGGTAAATAAGAATAAGCTAGGGTAGTATGCATTTTTCACGTCCGGTCAATAAAGTCCGGCAGTTTACAGAAGTCCGAGAGTGGTGGTATATAAGAATAAGCTGGGGTAGTGAGCATTTTTCAGATCCGGTCAATAAAGTCCGGCAGTTTACAAAAGTCCGGGAGTGGTGGTATATAAGATTAAGCTGGGGGAGAGGTTGTATATACCACCACAAAAAATACCATATATAGTAATTTTCTTATATACCACCACGCCCGGCAAAGGGTGTCCGGTGGTTGATAGTGGCCCGGTAGTCAGAATCTCCACCCCACCCCCCATTTTTTAAAAGCCTAGAATTTGGATCAATTAAAAGGCCTGTTTTTGGCCAGAGGTGTTATATAAGGACAGGCTTTTCAAGCGTAGGATTTGGAGTATGTTTTTGGCGGATAACTTCCTATACATGTGGTGCTTAATCATCAGGCAATTGATAGATATCTGGGAGTGGTGGTAAATAAGAATAAGCTAGGGTAGTATGCATTTTTCACGTCCGGTCAATAAAGTCCGGCAGTTTACAGAAGTCCGAGAGTGGTGGTATATAAGAATAAGCTGGGATAGTGTGCATTTTTCACGTCCGGTCAATGAAGTCCGGCAGTTTATAGAAGTCCGGGAGTGGTGGTATATAAGAACAAGCTGGGGTAGTGTGCATTTTTCACGTCCGGTCGATAATTGTCCGGCAATTTATAGATGTCCGGGAGTGGTGGTATATAAGGATTTGCAGGGAAGGTACCTATTTGCTTTACCCCTTTTGTTGATTCTATTCACATTAGACCTTTCTTACTAGTTACTATATCTTTTTAAAATGTACATTTAAGAAAAGGATCTCGAACAGAAATTTTTACTTATTCCAAAAAGAGTAAGAGTATTGCCTAGGAGAAAAAATTCTGTTATTGAAACGCGTTCCGAAAAATAGATCAGGCCAATAATGGGCACCGACGACCGAATTCATCATCGAGGATGTATATACTAACATCGCCAAGGATAATATGACTTGTAAAAAGTATGAAAGCAAGCTTGGCTCTAATCTGCTTGGTCAAACACCTGAAGATCAGGCATCGAGTTATACCCGTTGGCGCCAAACTAGGTCGTCTCAACACATACGAAAAACTGGTGACCTACAACCGCGAGCAGCAAAAAAGGACAAAGCATTCACCTGTTAGATATGGCGACAAAAAGAAATGCTTGAAATAGCGTAAGAATAACTTCTTTTACGTTGAACTCAAATAAAGTGCAAGACTTGATCGAATCGTGTACGATAAATAACAAGTCTTCAATATTCTTTTGTCACTACGAGAATGTGTGGGTAGTAAAAAACGGGGATTGCTTCATGTATGAAAAGATACATGATTTGTTTTGTTCAATGCTCAATAATATTTAAGTCATCCAAACTCCAATACCGAGTAAATACAGTTTGTTTTCTTGCAATTACGCATGTAGAAAGAGGTAGCAGAAGATTTATTTATTAATCTTCGATTACCACAGTATTTTCAACTATTTTATCGTTAAGCATTACAAAAGAGCGGTTAGTTAAAATACAACATTGAATATAGCATTAAAAACTTACGCGTTTGCACATTATCTGGATGCTTGTTAAAGGTTAAATGCCTATTCCAGAAGGACTTGATCATATCATCCTTATGACCTAAACGCGTCATGGCTGCCGTATGAGCTGCACTAATTACAGGCCACTTAACCTTGATAGATCTCTTCATGTCAAAGGTAAACCAATAGTTGCCAGAGACATTCTGAAGAACAATGGGTAAGGGAGTTGCCCCAGGAAAAGGTTTTACTGCCTTGTTCTTAAACACGGGCAAATAAGTCATCGCATACCCATTATATTCTGCACTCGGGTAGACAACTACCGGTCTTTGGAACGTGTCAGCTGCCACCTGAACACATTCTGGACTTTGCATCCATTTATCAGTTCCGGATTCGTGGGCTTTAGTTACGTTGCTTCCGATCACCCTTTCCAATCCACTGCAGACACGCATTTTGCCACTTTCCATATCTAATGTAGGTCCAAAGGCTGCTACATACTGGTCGTAGTTTGCAAGAAGCACATCTCTCATCTGTTTCTTGACCTCCATGTACATACCTTCGTCTTTATACACCTGGTACGACAAGGCTCGGAAACCACAATGTCCATCTCCAGTAACATCGACAATGTTTGCATAACTGTTGTCAGGTAATTCAGGGTCAACGTAACGAGCAAAGTTATTATCCAATGTCTTTTTCTCTGTAAGTGTAAAATGGACACTGGCGATTGCTTTAATTAATGCATTAGTATCAAATATAGTAACTTCATCATATGACTAAAACCGATACGTTACAGGTTTTCACTTTCTTTGGCAGATAGAGGCGATTGTTATCCCTTTGGACGGCAGATTCATCAGCACAGTTATCTATATAGGTAACATCAAAACGTTAAAGAGACATATTCAATTAAAGCAGTGAATGCATTACCTTCTTTCGCTTGGTATACCTTAATGGAACTTCCGCAATTTTGACGCCAAGAAGAGTAGCTTTTTTCCTTTGCAGGACGTCCAATTTTTGATACGTTTTCAGTCTTGGGTAAACCTACTGAACTATCCATGCCTCGGTACTCCTTCACGTACTGCTGATACTCTTTCAAAGCCTTGGTCAAGAAATCGGCGAGAGTATTTGACTCTGTGACCGACTGACAGTCTCTGAACTGTATTTCAGCTTCACGTAAAATTCTCGAAAATTGATCAACCTTGGCAGCTTTCTGCTCCAAGCCATTATCTTCATCGAAAGTTATCCTTTCACGTTCATTATCATGACTCGGATCTTTGTCAATTTTCTCGCTATCGTTCATCATACTGGAATGTACAGCATTGGTGGCTGCATTTTGGAGTAACCATCTGCTATCTACTGCTCTTACGTCTAGTGGCTTGTCGCCTAGCTTAACAAGTTCATGTTTACAAGGTAACTTATAGCAAATTCGGCTAAAACAAGAACAAACTTCATTAAGGCAAGCCGACTTTTTTCCCTCAGACATTATTGCTATTTGCAATGTTGCTTTGTGGATAGCGAACAAAGCTTTTGCAGACACCATGCCGATCAAATTAGTTAGCTGAAGGTTCTTACGAATCAGCCCATCAACCTTACAACCTTCTGTCACAGTGGCTGTCTTTTGTCTGACAATTTGTCGCTTAATATATTTGTCAACTTCGCTAAAAGCAACGAGAAGATCAACCCTTGAAGACATAGCTCCACGTTTAAGTGCACTATGACTACCCTCAACCCGCTGGGTGGTAGTACAGCCAAAGTGAGTGTTATTACACGTAAGGTAGCCGGCCCATTTATCTTTGCAGATCATCCAATTATTGTCAAGGTATTCTTGGGCTTCGTAGCTGCTACAGTCTTTTAGCAACAAATCGTTAGTCGCAATGGCCTTGTACTCCTTATAAAAAGACTTGAACTCATACTCGGATGTCGTAACCATCATTTTCTTAAGTAATTCCATGCATATTTGCTTGTTTTCCGAGTCGACAAAAATATTGCTTAGTTCATTCTTAAAATTTTGGCTGATATGCCAAGTGCAAAGCAAATTTTGACTTGTTGGGAAAACATGTTCAATAGCATTCATTAATGCAGCGCATTTATCGGTGACAAAAACGGGCCGACACTCTTCTTCGTTCATACCGGCAGATTTGTCCAGGGAGTCATTGGAGAACATAGCTTGTTTCAAAGCATTTAAAAACCAAATGTAGGTCTCCTTTTGTTCATTTGACACGAATGCATACGCAATAGGTGTAGTCATGAGAGTGTCTCCACCCAAATGCGATACACCCTGTACAGAAATCAATGGCATTCCAAGATTGTTGACTTTGTATGTGGCATCAATAATAAAAACCTCGCATCGATTTTTCAATTCTTCAATTGCGCTTTGATGCATGAAATAGACTGATGTCAAAAAGGATCTACTTTCGCTATCATTTAATGATTTTCTATAAGATACTAAGTATCCTTTAGATGCAATGTGAGAAACCAGATTACGAGCATCATTTTCTAAAGTGGAGATGTTAAATGAGCTGGTATTCTCGGCTCTCCAGTTTCTGATATCGTGGTACGATAAGATCGACTCGCCATCACGTCCCCCAAGTGTTTTCCGTATTTCAGGTACACTGCTTCCTGCTTGGATCATATCTGTTACAAGTCTAATAGACTTGGATCCAATAAGCCCTCTTTTTCCCTTGGGAAGAACTTGAATCCCTTCAACAGACAAACTGTGATTGTGCAAGTGTTCTTGCTCTTCTTTATTTGGACGAGTTACTGCCCAAGCATTTTTAGCTGTTAAAAATCTCAATTTAATAACGAAAGGGCAATCATTTTTGAAACTATCTCTCTTTCTTTTTCTTTCTTCTGGATTTTTGACGGTGATTCTACAAGTGTTTCCAATCTTGCAGCGAAGGTGAAGCCGTTTATTCTTATCGCTCTTGTCTACGACTAAAGCAAAGTTGTTTTTGATAGCCCATTTCTTTAGATGTAGCTTAATTTCTTCGGATGATTCATACGTATTAACGTAAATGAGCTCGTCAAGAGCGACATGAACTAGACCGTTTTCCATTTTTAATAGAGTTAAGTAAACGAAACAACAAAGCAAGAGCTAGCATCATTAAGACGCTATATACCACCACCCCGGGCATCTGTGAATTGCCGGACAATTATCGACCGGACGTGAAAAATGCACACTACCCCAGCTTAATCTTATATACCACCACTCCCGGACTTTTGTAAACTGCCGGACTTTATTGACCGGATCTGAAAAATGCACACTACCCCAGCTTATTCTTATATACCACCACTCTCGGACTTCTGTAAACTGCCGGACTTTATTGACCGGACGTGAAAAATGCATACTACCCTAGCTTATTCTTATTTACCACCACTCCCAGATATCTATCAATTGCCTGATGATTAAGCACCACATGTATAGGAAGTTATCCGCCAAAAACATACTCCAAATCCTACGCTTGAAAAGCCTGTCCTTATATAACACCTCTGGCCAAAAACAGGCCTTTTAATTGATCCAAATTCCAGGCTTTTAAAAAATGGGGGGTGGGGTGGAGATTCTGACCACCGGGCCACTATCAACCACCGGACACCCTTTGCCGGGCGTGGTGGTATATAAGAAAATTACTATATATGGTATTTTTTGTGGTGGTATATACAATTTTTCATAAATAAACCAGACAACCTTCCTTCCTAGCATGTTTTTGTTTAAAATTTATTGAAGCCAATGGTGAAATTGTAACCATTCCTCAGTATATGTGGTGAGGAAGTATTAGATATCAAGGCTTGCTCAAATACATCGGCATCTTTATCATTTAATGGATACGCAGTTTCACTTAGTAAACATTCTTCTTCCTCACTCGTACAAGAGTTTTCTACTTCACTGGACTGCTTACTTTTAACATCTTTTACCTCTTGTTGCTTTCTACTCCTTTGTCCACCAGCCTTAATCGATGCTTCGACTGCATTTTCTAACTAAGAACGTGAACGTGACCACCGTTTTTTTTTTTTTGAAGATTCACTTTTAATCCTGGACCTCGCTTTCTGCTGGGCTATTTGGTTAGCCTTAGCGTCACCAATTTTGTCAGATTGTCCGATATATGTGGAAACAAGAATCTTCATGGTCCAAGACAAAGGCTGCTAGAGTAGGAGTTTTACATACATCTATACAAGTTTTTATTGCTACGCTTAAAAATTAATTTTTGATTCTTGTAGCGGTAATATAAGCTTTTTTTTTAAAATCATACCTTTTGAAAGATCAGACATAACCTTTTTAACATGTGCAATGAAGCAAATAATCATCGTGGTTTTTTTTAGCGTAATTTTTAAGACGGGAAAGAAGATAAAAAGAAGGTCAATATCCAATTCTTACTTTTTTAAAGGTTTATTGCGCCTGATGTATCAACTATTATTTATAAATGAAACCTGTTTATGGTCATATGACTGTAAAAAGCTTGTTTATGCCTTCTGCCTATTTTATCAGCCTACGTCATGCTTTTTAGAAGAAAAATTGTATCAAGATTTCCCCATTTTTTTTAAAAATTGGAGCCCGTAGTGACTACGTACATGGGTCCCATTAGCTTAGTATATGTCTATTCATATCTTAGGAATCAGCACAAACTCTGCGATACATGTGTGACCAAAACGTGAGATGCTTTAAACTGTCATTTTTCAAAACTTGAGAATATGAACCCCAAAATCATAAAAGGAAAGGCATACGGTTTTTCATTAAGATGTGTATATACAATTTCCACACAGAATTGAATAACCAACACTTGTAAGTCATTTCGTAATTAATTTTCTACCGTATGATGTAAAGTTTACATAGGTTTAGCTATAAAAATATGAGTCATTTTGTGCTAAAAACCGAAACTCAGTTACCCTGAGAGCAAATATAATTTGTACTTGATAGCAAGGCACTTTTTTTTAGTAACATAAGATGTGCGGTGTATTCATGCTCACATACTAGCATAGAAGAAGTTTCATTGCTTAACAAGAAAGGTCTGAAGGGAAAGGGAAAATAATGCGGGACTCAAAGAGGGCGCACCATTTCATCGGCAACTACTGTAACTGTTCATTTAAAAGTTTGTATAAAATCAGGGAACACCGCCTGGTGACATTTTACTAAATCAAATCAGCGCCTGAAAATGGGAAGCTTTGGCTGAGAGCAGTGACTTGTTCATTAATCAATACCGCTTTTGATAATCAAATAAACACCATATCCGGACCTCATATAGGTCCTAAATGTGTCTAAGTATTGCCTGTATAAAAGTATGCCCTTAAATACCTGTGCCGAACTATACAAAAAATTTAATTTGTTTTTTTTACACAGCGATTTTGGATTACACACAGCTATATAAGTGTGGCTCACAGTCATTTGGGCGAAAACAACACTTCAAGAACACATTTGATGAAAAGATGCACTTGGCCAAGGCGGTTCAGACCATATATTTTGTTTTACTATAGTGGTTTTATGTAGCCCGTGACATCCATTTGAAATCTGCATAACCAGTTCCTTTTGATTAAATTTGACATCCGTGGCCTTATCCCATAAAGTAAAGTCGCTCAGTATTCATTTTTTACATAGACATTTTTAATATCAAAATGCGCCAAATTTAACGTTGCGTTTGCTTGTAGCGTTCATCTGCAAAGTTAATATGTAAACCGTAAATATGCTTTCATAAAAACCGAATTTCTGTTGACTAATTGCATTTGGGAATGGATTGACCAGAAACATTTTATGAAGAACTTAAATATGTTGGCTGCCAACTTGCCTCACTTGAATTTTTGTACAAAATGCCTGCACTGGGATTATAATTGATGGATTTTTTTTAGAATAATACAGGGCTCGACTTTAAAATGGTTTTTGCTAGAGTTTCACTATTCATAATCTTTGAATACAGTAGGCTATAGTCTATTGAAAAAGACTACAGGCACGTACTTTTTTTACGTAGGACATTGAAAACTTGTATCGTAGACGTTTTGGAAAGTACATTACTGTTCCCTTTTAGGAGTATCATGCTGAATAATTAATGTCGTTAGATTTATACAGAATAAACGAAAAGATTACGCGCATCAAGCTCCATTTTCCCCCAGTGTAACAACAATAGCTGTACTTTGGGTGCACAAGGGGTTTCTGTTGTTTTAAAAAAGTTTTTTTTTATTTATATAGATTTGATATGAATAGAATGATAAATAAATAGGATGAATAAATATATGGAAAAAAAAAAAAAAAAAAGAAAAAAAAAAAAGTGCGTGTGTTAGTAAAGGGGGAGATGATTTTGATAACAAAAAAAAAAGAAGTCATTTTTTTTAAGAGTAACGTATCTATTGTGCAGAAGCCAACTTGGGAACGTGAGCCAAACCAAGATACTCCAAAGGAGCCTTCAAGTCAGTAGAAGCTCTTTGACGGGCCACTTCTGAATAATGGTTCAATTGAGCCTGAACCAACTGAAGAACTGGTAATACTTGTGATTGAAGTGCTTGAGCAACATTTTTTGCCTTATCCAACGACGTAATATCTTCACGTGCATATTGAACACGAACTAATTCGATTTGCTTATTAGCAATATCCACAAGAGAAGAAACACGGGTCTTGAGCCATTCAGGGCTTTCGCCTGACTGCACTTTAACAAACTCAATCACTTGCAAGAGTTGTGTAGATACTTGCTGTGTCAAGCCCTGTAATCTATCGTTGGTGCTGGCATGAAGTATTTGGATACGCTCAGTCACAGCAGGAGGAAGACGTTGGTGAGCTTGTTGAGCATACAATGTGATGGATTGAACAACGGTTTCTTGAAGAAGCTGGATATTGGCAGTCGTCTTTTGAACTAATGCTGAGGTCTCGGTAATACGAGCAATATCACCGCGAGTACGAGGAATTTGAGCTGCAGAAGTCTTTACCTGTTCTGTGACACGTTGGCTTAAACGAAGCGTAGCATCATTCAAGACATAATAGGCACGCACTGCTTGATTAATCTCACGTGCATCAGAAGTATTCTTTTCTTCGGCAGGGAGATAACGTTGAATCACAGCCTCAACATTATCAACGACATTTCCAAATCGCTTATTTGCTTCTTTAGCAACTTGGTTAGCGGGTTGTGTAATCGAGCTATCGATTTTGACCTTGACACCATCGACGATTTGATAAGAAGGTGCAGTGACAGCCCTTACAATTTCTGAGGTGGATTGGTTAACAACGGGAAACTTATTTTGAATCAAATCTAAAGAGCGACAGCCAAGAGCATCGGCCTTTTCGACATGAGGTTGGATATAGCTTTGGTAGTAGGATTGCACGTATTTAGGTTGGCTGTACTGGCTGACGGTGTAAAAAGTAGAGTTGGCGGTTAAAAGAGCGAATCGGCCGAGACTGGTCTTATTAGCGATTGCTTGCACGGTTGAAACACCATCTTGAACAATGGGAATTGCAGTAACACGTGAGACAAATTTATTTCCTGATTTATCTTGTTCGATTTCTTGTTGTTCAGTTGTTGTTTCAACAGTTGTCGTATCAGACAAAACCTCCTCTTCTAAAACAATGTGCTCAACTACTTGTTCCTCGACTTTGGCTTCTTCGCTATGCTTTTGGGTTTCGTGACCTTTCATTTTTTAAAAAGAAAAAAAAAAAAAAAATTAAATATTGAAAAAAGGGGGAAAAATAGAAATTAATTATTGGGGGTCTTTATTATTCAAAGTTTAGCCGTGAAATGTGAATAAACGTGGTTTCCTAATCCAAATAAAAATCCCGCAGTAATAGAAAGTAAAAATACATACCGTGTTGGTGTTGGTGGTGGTGATGTCTAGCCATTTTTAAATAATAATATTAATGATAGGAAAAAAGAAAAAAAAAAAAAAAAAGAAAGTTTTGTATCATCCATTATTTATATATCAAATACCCTGATTTAACATGATGATGAAACAGTTGAAACACTGATTGGCTTAAAGCAAGGCTACACAAGTAGGCTCTGTAGACATGTGATAAACAAAAATTTATTGTTATTCAAAGAGCCCTGATAATCATTTTATAATACTACTCTTCTGTTCAACTCTTCGTGGATAAACAACCTGGATATTCACATGAAAAAAGAAAGCACAGACATGTACACACACATACACTACTGCTGGATCACGTGATGTACATCTTTGTTGTCTTGAACCTTTCTCTTCAAGGGCACATTAGTAGTTGGCATTACGACATATGATAGCCTCGCTCTATCCACACCCGTATCTCTTTCACCATGTAAATGACAAATCGATTTGACTGCTGCAGGGTTATCTCGGCTTTTGTGCTTGTAAAAAAGGCCGCCCGTATTTAACCATGCCATTATTGTGGTACAAAAAAAAGGGTCATACAAGCGCGCTGTCAACGATTTTTTAGATAGCAACTGTACTAAAAAAAAGCTGCGCTGTTAGCAGATACTGCGTTACACTATGTGTTAATGCCATTATAAACATGATACATGGGATAATTGCGGAAACCTGAGAAGCGATTCTCTCCGCTATTTTATTTTTAAAGGATTCTAGTTATTTTTGCACGTTATTCTAATAAATCACTCCCTTTTTATTTAGGGCGGAGAAAATACAACCACTTTTCGAGTCTCCTTGGTGATTTTTTTATCGTCGTTTAGTATAGACTGTGTTCTGTGTTTAGATATCGCTATCTGGGCAGTATTAAACAAGTTTTCTTTGTTATGAGATGATTATTTGGTGTAACAAGCGTAACTTAGTCAAAAAAAATTTATGGTCAATGCACTTTTGGCATGTGACAAGTATCTTTTTCGTAAGCCGCTCTTTACATGTGAGTACAGAGCAAACAAAGCATTTGAAAATACTGTGTGAGTTTAAAACAAATCTTACCGTATGTGTACATTTTATAGAGTGTGTATTGCCTTTTAAACAACAAAAAAGCTTTTGTCGCTAAAAATCGTCCATAAATGGCTCATATACAACAAACACATTTGATTGGCTTGCGATTCTAAACAGTGCACACAAGAACAATCAACACTTTCATTATGTTTAGATGCAAGGCATACATCCTTGATTTTCATTGTTCTGATAAAGCATATATACCCATAGTTATTTCTTTTGCTTTTTTGCATTCATACCTTTTAAACAATGGCCGATACAGAATGTAAGTAGGATAATAATTAGCAAACAAACATCGTATCAACCCGCCCCATCCAGATTATTGTAAAGTATGTGATAGATTATTTAGATCTGCAAGAGCCCTTAGAATTCACCAGTCAAGAACCGCTTGTCTTCGACCTGCTGCAACACCAGTGGGTGAGACCCAATTCGCCATCCTGGCCTACTTTTTAAAGCTGGCTGCCTTGGCTTTTTGTCTTGTTGAAAACATTAGCTTTTGCATGGCCAGTTATTTTCTTGCCGCATATTACTTTGACTTATCTTGTAACCCAAAATTGGATATAACCCCTTTCATTATAATCTATGTTAAGGAATGCTTGGATCCGTTTGTACCTTATTCTGGCATCATTCGCTGGGTTCAAACAAGAGAATTTACTCGAGCTGTAAACTGGGTCCTGAGAAAATAGACTTGTATTGTTAAATAAAAGGAGGTGCCTCTATAGAACAATGAAGATAGATGTATGGGGCAGTGAATGCAATGTTATTGTCACGGGGTTGATAAGGAACTCAGCTTTCTTTCTTTCAAACACAAGTAAAACGTCAATGAAACCTATTGAGATATAACAAGAACAAACTTATTTTGGGTTGGCGTATACAGGTCATCCCAATTAAAAAAATAATGTACCCTGTTACAAACTTTTTCTTTGTTACATGACACAATGTATATCACCACGCATTTAAAAAACAAGTTTTTATTCTAAATGCGTGTATTTGTAATGCATATTTAGGTGTTTGCATTACATCAGATTTAAACTCTCTTTCTTTTTGCAATTTAAACAAATATACACTGCATATATATGTTGATTTATTATATGAAAAATGGCGCAATGAAAGTATAAATAAACTGTGTATAACGTAAAAACAGGATTCTTCCTCAGTGACTTAGTTTGGTTTTTGTGCGTAGTTTGTAAACGCAAATGCAATATTATGAGCTTCAACAGGCCTATTATAAAAAAAAAAAAAAAAGTCGTGAGTCACAATGAATTAATGTAAAGATGGAAGGCTGCTTACAATTTCAATTTCTTCCATGCTTCTTGAGTTTCAATTTGTCTATGGAATAATTCCTTACGCGATGCTAACTTATTTCGACGAGCATTGGTTGGAACCACCTTGGCCGTCATTTCAAAACTCCAACAACGGAAAATTTGCACCTTGACAACATCCAGAAGCATAAAATAAACAAGTGAAATACCAAGTACAGATAATCCCCAAGGGTAACCACAGGGTGCTACGCCTTCTTCTTCTCCAAAGATACCATACACCGAGAAAAACAAGGCAATCACCTGAGTTCCAATAATACATAAAGTAAACAACCAGTTAGGCATATTGGTGTACCAGTAGCCAGGGACGCGAGTAGAAAAGATGACAAAATGAGGTGCTATTAACGAGGTTAGAAGTCATTCTTTTTTGTGCCAGATAAATATAATTTTTTTTTTTACCTGACGAGATATGCAAATACATAATTGAATGCAACTCATTATCTGTTACATGGAAAATATCTCGGGCAATATAGAAATGTGCAAAAGATAAAGCCGCCAACAATGCTGCTAAAACAAAAGACAACGTTAATAATTGTCCAATACGCCACTTGTCAGGTTTCTCGGAAATTTCTGTATTATCGATCGAAATTACCAAAGTAGCAGCATCATTCTAAAGTGAACCAAAAAATTAATAGTCATTACTTATATATTGCTAAGGTACTTACAAGGACACAGATCATGATTAAAAGTACAGCTGGCATAGTCCAATCCTCCACCAAGGTGATAATAAACATAAACAACAAAAAGTGAATAGTGGATGTGATACGATAAAGAGCATAAGATCGAAGACGTTGGAAAATTGCACGCGATGTAACAATACCATCCGTAATAGTCGAAAGTCCAGGAGCAAGCAAAACAATGTCGGCAGCAGATCGTGCAGCGTCCGTACATCCTTCAACTGCGATACCAACATCTGCTTTCTTAAGAGCAGGTGCATCATTTACACCATCACCTGTCATACCCACCAAAAGCCCCTTATTTTGCAGCAGTTCAACCACACGATACTTATGCTCTGGAATCACCTGAGCAAAACCATCCGCACGAATACAATGTTCAGTCACTTCTTCTTCAGATTTCGTAGGATCCACCAAATGGTTTGCATCCAGTATAACACGGCCCATACCAAGGCGAGCTGCAACTTCTTTAGCAATGATCATTTGATCTCCAGTAATCATTTTCACATCTACGCCGAGTGCATTACATTCTGCAATAGTAGATTTGGAATCAGGGCGAGGAGGATCCAATAAAGAAATCATACCAACTAGTTCAAATTTATCTGTGGTTCCAGGCAAAGTCTTGGCCACACCAAGTGCACGAAGCCCACGACGAGCAAGAGAGTTTACCGCATGCACTGCTTCATTATCTCCACCTACAAGCTCTGTAATAACTTGGGGAGCTCCCTTGGCAACACTGAAGAGTTGATTTGTAGCAAGATCCATAATAGTAGCCTGAGTCATCTTGGTGGTAGGATTAAACGGTGAGAATTTCGTGACCTTATAACCAGGAATCTCTCGGGCGTTTTGTCGATCTTTGAGAATGTCCAGTTGTGATTCAGCAGCACGGCGAACAGCGGATTCAATAGGGTCATTAGCTCCAGGTTCGGCTGCCAAGAAGGAATAAAGCAAGATGTCGTCTTCGGTGTATCCATTGGTAAGCCATGGTTTATCAAAGGTCAGTTCATTCAAGGTCAAAGTACCGGTTTTATCAGAACACAAGACAGACACAGAAGCTAGTTCTTCAACTGCAGTAAGGCGCTTTACAATCACCTGTTTAGCAGCCAATTGCTTTGCACCTACAGCCATTGTAACCGACATGACGGTTGGAAGACCCACAGGAATAGCAGCGACAGTCAAGACAAGACAGTTCTCCAACACAATCTTCCAGTTACCCTTTGGAGTACCACGGAAATGAACCATTTGATAGACAAACACGATCAAGACAAGAACAACAGTTGATGTAATCAAGACATTACCAATTTTACCAATGATCTTTTGGAAATGGCCTTCTTCAGCAGTGATAGCAATCAAGTTAGCTGCACGACCAATAAAGGTATCGGTAGCTGTTTTAGTGACAATAGCTAATTGTTGACCCTGTTTAATGATACTGGAAGAATAAACAGTGCTACCCTTTTTCTTAGCAACTAAGAGAGATTCACCCGTAAGTCCAGACTGATCAATCATGAGCTCTGCTTCCGATTCTTCTCCATTTACACCAAGGCCCAAGAGACGAGCATCGGCAGGAACAATGTCACCGATACGAAGCACTACCACATCACCAGGTACAAGTTCTTTTACATCCACCTCCTTCAATTCATTGTCACGCCAGCACCGGGTCTTGAGAGCCAGCGTTTGTCTTAATGCATCCAAGGCAGATTCTGCTTTGGCTTCTTCAATATAACCAATGATTGCATTAATGATCAAAAGAGCCAAGATAATACCGAAATCAATCCAGTCACCTACCACCGCAGCAATCACGCAAGAGATTTCAATCAGGTAAGAAATGGGACCGGTGAAATAACCAAAGAACTTTAAAAACGGGTTGGTCTTCTTTTCTGGTAGTTCGTTCATACCAAATCTTGCTTGTCGTTCTTCTACTTCGGTAGAAGTCAGTCCGCGACTTGGATCGGTGTGTAAAAGGAGCTCCAATTCTGGTGATATGTCATCTTCATGTTCTACGTGTTTATGCTCTTCAAATTCAACACCACCTTTTTTCTCATCAGTCATTATAAGATTTATATTTTAAAATGAGGTATATTATTAGACAAGAGTAATTTCTCGTTTGTGTGTGTGTGTGTGTGAAAGTGTTAAATCAAGTATAAAAGGAGGAAATTGAAAGAAAGAGGGAAAGAAATAAATATAATTTTTAAATATAAGTATTCGGTTGATTTATCAGGCAGAGCAAATGCGAATAAGTGAAGATCTTTGTTGTTTATTTAGGGGATTATTATGACAGATTTTTTTATTCCTCCTATATTTTTTTTTTTTTGCTTGAAACAGTTAAAAATTTAGTCTTTTTGAATGCATTGCATCCAGCACTTTCCCATCACGCGTTTATGTAAAATTGCATACAAGTGAGGTTAGGTGATTTATTAGTTTTTTACTAATGACTGGTATTTTTATTATTTTTTTATTTTTGCTTGATCTTATTTTTATTTGTTAGAGGATCGGTTTATACTTGAATAAAGTCGTAGCAAATAATGTAGAATTTAGCAGAGACCCTTATGTTATATCTGTCGGTAGAATAGTCAATGAGGCGTATTAATACAATCCCTTTTTCTCTCAACATTTCTTGTAAATTCCCACAATCTTATTAAAAGTGAAGGATCAAGTGAATAAAGATCAATGAAATATTCGTCTAAAAAAATCGTCATATTAATTTTCCTTTTTCTTATTAATAAAAATCTCCATCAACTCCCCTTACCTTCCGTTTCAACAATACTCATATTTCTTTGATCATACTCAAAAAAAATGTAATATATTTTTCTTAAATTATCATCATCCAAGGCTTCCAAACTATCACTTAATTCCTCTATGTCAATCTACGAAATTAAAAAAAACCTTTTATTAACAACTCTTCGTACAAACAAAATGTAGTCTTTACCTGGCTTGATGCATCTTTCCAAGCGCTTTGTGTGACAGATCCAGCTTGTTGTTTCCGGGTAAATGTATTACACGATCGTGGTGATCTGCAGCGATCGTCAAGCGTGCATGATGTCATAAACTCGGGCGATTCAGCAACTCGTCTTGTCTTTGGTGATTTATCATTACTGGATTCTGTTGAAGATATAGACGCCTCTCGTTTTCTTTTAGTGATATTCATGCTTTTATAAGATTCCTTTGAACAAGTAGGACTCTTTAATAAACGCTAACATAGAACATAATTTAATATCAATTGACCACGAAATCTGCTTTATGTACCAATGTATAATATTCCGAATATTTTGGCTTTTCAAAGTTTAAATCAAATAGGAATTTCTGTGATGGCGTCTCTACAACATCCCTAAAATGAAAAATCACCTTTAAATCAAAAGCTCCCCATCCAACTTGTTGTACAACAAAAGGTTCTTTGTAACAAACTTTTATGCGTAACATTCAGCAATATAAACAATATTTTTTTTGGCGTATTCCATTTCGTTACCTATATGCGGTGTTTCAAACGATTCATGTAAAAAGTATTCAACATGATCAATATAAGAGCTAAGCGATGCATGCTGAATTGGATTAATTTGAAGTCTCCATTGTCTCCAAATAACCCCATCACTGGACTCAGGTTTTAAAATGGTACTGGTACATGATATCTTGATAGCTTTCTCGGTCATCTATTACACGCATATTAAAAAAGGGGGCAAAAACAAGTCATCGAATATAAAGTGCATACCTTGCTGCTGGGAACGGATATGTTTCTAATTGGCTTATAATTCACTTTGAAGGGAGGTACTTAACAAATAGACTCTGACAGCACAACTATACAAAAAAAAAAAAAATAGATATTGATAGTTTTTTTTTTTCTTTTTTTTTTTTTTTTGGGTAATGAAGTAAATGTTGTCGAATGGTGAAATTATATTTACAGAAAAAAGAAAAAAAAAGGTAAAATCAATCATAATGGGCGACTCTATTTTATGTGTGAGTAAATTTACAATGAGCTTTTTATTTTATCTTTACAATGAAGTTATGGATTTATTATCCTCTTCTTCATCTTTTTTAGCATGACTATGATGCGGTGCTGGATCAGCCCAATTATTATCATGGGTACTTTGCTGAATCCAACCCAACTCATGAGTCTCCCCTTCTTCCACATCTGCTCTTTCCACATCCACTTCAACATCTTGTCTATCAGGTATAACTTCACGGGATGGCTCTCCTCTCTGGTAATTGCCACCTCCATATTCTGCTCTTGTTAACGGCACGTTCCCACTCTCGTTAGACAGGTAACTATAACGATTATTATATTCATTGTCACGGAACACATCTATGCCTGGACTATGTCGAGCAAATCTGGGTGTAGGCAAATTTTGTGTTTGCGCCAACCGTGTTCGACGTTCAATTTCATATTCACTCCATTTCTTCATTGTAATTACACTACTATCAAATTGGCCACCTTCTTCCCCATGTCCGATATCTTTCTTGACTCCTTCTACTTTACGTGTATCACCCCAAGAGAAATCATCGAAATGCCAATAGGCATAGGTAGGAAGCACAAAATTCCAGATCGGTAAACTGACTAAATAAATCATCATCCAACCGACATATACAACCTTTCGACTCGTCATCACAATTAATACAGCAGGCAGACCAAGAATCAATGCAAGTAAAATAAGCGGCAATACGGCTGGGTGACCCATAATAGCAATGATAACCAAGTACAGAGTAAACGAGATAGCTGCAGGTAAAGCCAAAGTACCTACCAATTCCATAAACACAACAAACTGCATAGAGAAACAAAAGGTACCACAAAGATCATTGACCATTAATAACTCAAACAAATTATGAATGGTTGAATTAATCCATCGACGACGTTGAGAAAGCAACACCTTGAAAGTATCGGGTACTACAGTCTTACATACTGCTTGAGGAACAAACATCATTTTACGATTAGGAAACGTACGAAGCATCAAAGTTGTTAAATAACGATCTTCGCCAAGCAACAAGAGATTTTTACGATGCAAAGTATCCACCACATTTTCAGAATAATGTTCAACAATATCCGGGTTTGCAAGGATAGGCACCCAATAGCCATTAGGTCCCTTAGGTGCCTTAATACGATACATACAGAAACAGCCGGGTAAACAAGTGACACCACCAAAAATCGATTCAAACGCTTTGGCCTGATGATGCGAGATATAGTATTCAAAAACTTGAATCATACTAACCCAACTAGCTGTCTTATTCGCGATCTTGGTCTCTCCACACAGTCCCGAGATTTCCGGATCTTTCACAGCCGCAGAAATCAGTCTTGAAAGGGCATCGGGGTACAACTTGGTATCCGCATCCACCATCAGACAAATCTCAAAATTATCTGCCGGAACTCCTGTGATTCTCCAAATCGAATTAAAGAACTCGTATTCCATCATCGTCATACGTTCATCAAACATCACCTTTTGTAAAAACTGCATCAAAATAATTTGTGAATCTCGTTTTCCTCGATTACCAGGCTTAGAGGCTCCTTCTTCATCAGGGCCACCACATTTGACAATGGTAATCATTGGTACACGCGATTGTTGTTCCACAGGTACAGTGTCGTTATTATACTTGTAAAATCCTGCATACACTTTGGCACAGTTGTTGCGTCGGGATCCGTCGGCAATAGCTACATATGGTTGCGCCTTTACTTGATCTGCAGGCACAATCAAATCACGCATCATACCTACACATACATCTGGTGTAGACATGCTTTCTCCACTACCCGTAATTAATCCGTCACAAATCACAAGTAACAAAGTATGACTCTTGGGATAATCGCTGACACAGATGGAATCCAATGTGATACGGATACCTTCCTCTCCTTCAGAATAACACGTCACTAAACAGATAGTGTGTGCTAATGGGTAATTAAATGGCATATAATCAGCTGCGGGTTGAGGTACAGCAAAGGGTGATAAAGGGTAAGGACAAGGGGGTCCAAAACCATTAGGTCCATTACCGTTGGGCACAACACTTCCAGAATCACTACTGCGACCATCCCAAGAAAAGGAAGGAACACCTTGTGGAGGACCGTGTGGATTAGAAAACGATGCAGTCGAACCACGTAAATTAGGTGTATTTAAAAACGAAGGTGTGGATGATGACAAGAACGAATTAGGTCTACTCCCGTTATGATTGCTATAGTCGTTAAAAGTTTAGTTTTTTTTTTTTTTTTTTTTTTTTTTTTGTAATGTGATTTGCCTGATACTTTACTTTTTCCATGCGGGCATAGGAGGTTTCTCCAGATCAAATCGAGTCGAGCCATGTTCTAAAGGTGTAAACCTGGAAGTTCTTGGTAAATATGTACGACGTTTCTGGGTCTTTGTTTGAGGAGGAGGGGCTACAACCGCCGCAGGTCCATTATCATTAATATCTTGAGCCCAATTTTCAATCTGTTCTTCACGTTTCATTCTTGCAGCATATGAATTTTCTTCTTTAAAATTACCTAGTCTCCAAGATAAAAACCAACCAAAAATCACAGCCAATACAAATTTAGAAACAATGACGCCCAAGATAACCGCAAGCGAGACATAAAGCACGATTTTGGAAAACATACATCCGACGGATATAGTATCGATTTGACCTACACGAATCGTTTTTACTAAACAGTCGGCTTCTTGCTCCCAGGTAACACCAGTTCCTTGATACGCTTTAATCAAATAGGTCATATCTTTGCCTGCAAATTCGCTTTGATCACTCAACATCTTTTCAACAAGTCCACCTGATACGGTGCTGAAGTATGCTTTGGGCAAGGATTGTAATAATCCCAGATTTAAAACATTACTGTGTAGCAAATGCAGGGTTAATAAAACATATGTCATTTATGTTCTTTTTCTTCCTTACCCGTTATATAACATAAGATGACTAGTAGCATTCACATCCTCATAATTATAATACACTTTGGATGCTTTATCATATCCTCCTTTACTATTAGGAACTCCTTGGGTTGTAAAAGAATCAAACAAATTTAAAGCGGCACTACTGGTATGACAGCTTGTTCTATTTGTATATTGAGACACGTCGGGTACAGTTGTACTGTTGGGATTAAATAATTGACAGGGAAAATAGTTTGGTTGGTTTCCCTGAAGAGGTACAAACACATTGTCACATTCGGAAGCATGTGTAGGAAATAGTAATGACGCATCCATGCCAGCACCATTCAAGGGTGGATAAAGTACATTCAATGTACCATTGTCACCAGGATGTCCTTGCCATTCCGAGAGCATGTAAGCCCAGCCTTTGATTACAAGGTAACCAGGGCTCACCTCATTACCATGCACGGTTGTGGCTTGAATCGGACATGTTGCTTCAGTGAATCCAAAGGTCAAGAAACCCACAAAGCCCATAATAAGCAAAATGATACCAACCAGGCCTATTTTCTCTCTCCAAGCACTTTGTGCCTGTCCTTTTGGAATGCCTACAGAAATCAAAAGCTGGTTAATTGGGTGTTGGCTCTCACAGAATAGCTGTTTTTTGGTCCTACCTGCACACAGCAGCAATTGAGGTGGTACACAACAAGTTAGTAAATAACAATAGGTCATCCAAGGGCCAGGCAATTTGGAAGACCAAGTGGTTTTAGTTGGTTCTTGTTCGTATTCAAAGTCTGCTCCTCCTTTTTCTTCACGACCCAGCACACTTTTACCGCGACGCAGAGGTAAATTACCGGTACGACTTGGTTTAACTACAGGTGCTTGACTAGCGGCTTGTCGATAATGATATTGACGATGATTTGGGTCGATGCGTTCACGTTCTGGTCGTACAAGTGATTTGCCTCTCTTGACAGGTTGTGTGATAAATGCTTGGGCATCGGATCCCATCGTTGCCTCTTCTGCATCAAAGGAAGTTGTAGAGAATTCTTGACTTAGATTGGGTTTATAAGATTGAATCTTTTCATTAGAATTCATTTTTTTTTAAATATAGTACAAGAGAAAGAGAAAGAGAGAAAAAAATCGTTCTAAACAAGTTCTGCCCGGTAAGATGGGCTTTTTAAATCGTCGGTGATTCTTTTCGCTGACTTGGCGAAAAAAAAAAAAAAAAGCCAAAAGCTATTTATAACATGCATCGATACCCAAAAAAATACAAATCATTTTTTTTTTTTTTTTCGTATGAATTTTTCTTGATCCGTGCCATATTCACAATTGAACTTGCCTTTAATTATAAATAATAATCCTTTTTAATTTTTTCGAATCACAGATCAAAAAAGTTTAAGTCAGGCACACAACCCCCCCTTTAACATAAATTTTTTTTGGGAATAATTTGAATTAGAAATGTTTATATTTAGTCTTTTTCTTTCGCCAATCAAATTATCGCGTGATGTAAACATTTCTGTCTATCCCTCACACAAAGGCACTCTTTTACGATTAATCTACCATCGTTTAGATCATTTGCGACTTAAAAAACGTCATTTGTAAAAGTAGCTATTAAAACCCACAGTTTTCACACTTTAAATTCAGACAGTGTTAACTTTTTTTATCAGACGAATTAAAGATATTTAACTTGCCTTTTTTAGACAAACAAAGAAGGAATTTTGGACAAAAGTTTAATAAATTTTTTAGACGGGAGTCTAATATAATTTACCGGTATCATGGTTTACTCTATCAGTAAACAATCCCTTAGGCAGAAGCACGGCGGTCATCAGGAAACGTAGAGCGGAAACGTTTTTCCGGTAAAGCATCCTCACTAGCGGAAGCGCGTTTGAATGTTGTTTGTCTTTCAAACCTGGGCGGACGGCCAAGTGATTGTCTGTGGCTGTACATTATATTCATGAAATTCAATACCGCATTTGGTAAAGTAAGATATGAAAAGGTGTCCATTTTTCAAAAAAAAGTTGGGATTCACTGTAAGAGCCCATGGCACACGACTGTTGGATTTTTGAAACGTCTAAATGGCCGTGGATTTGGAATCGCTATAAACTTCTCTAGTTTTGCGTCTTTTGCATTTAGGACAAAGCGACGATGTTTCGTGCTCATCAATCAAGTACACAGGAAATTCTTGCTTTCTTAGCATCCGTCGCATACCTTTCCCTCGTATTGGCTCGTGGAATTTACTTGCCAAACTTCTCCCTTAGCGTTTTCGAATGTCTGCTTTTTGTTTATAATTGCGGGCAGTTTGAGCTTTCTAAACGGAAGGATATTTTGATCGGGCTGTTCGCTATTTTCATTTATGTATTAATTGGACAGTGGCTCATTTGCTTCGTACCTTGCTTTCAAGTACTCGGAAAGCTTTGTGATATCGATTGTCGAAGCTGGATACTCGGAAAGATTTGTTTCCTATTGCTTCACTAATTTAGGCTTTGTTTCTTGCTGTAGCTTTCTTACCTTTCTTGGCTTAGTCTCCTCAGTTCTTTGATTACAGGTGTAACAATAAAGATTGCCATCATTTTTAGCTTTGCATGAATTATCAATTACCGAACCCCAAATAAGATTCTTGTCTAGCCTTGGTCGTTGACTGTTTTGTAAAATATGATCATAGTATTGATCTTCATATAGTAGGGTATCAAGGTTTTTCTAAGCGAAAGCACATGAATGACTTGGATCCCGACCGTTCGCACAATCCAGACAGCTTGCATATGCTTTCAAGTGCTTGAGAGGATTTTTTTAGAATCATACTATATACTTTTTTTCTTAAATTGATATTGAGATCCATAAGTAGCAAAGGATTCGTGTACGAGAGATGTTCACTCCATGCTCAAAATACCTGTCGGCACGTTATGGAAGTAACCAGAGGCAAGCGAAAGTTTTAGCTGAGTATGGGTCTATATTCTATCTCGCTATATCTATCATTCATCGTTCCGTTAATTGCTTTTGAAGGTAACTACGCCACAACTCTACTGATGTTCACTAAGTAAAGAATTAAAGCAATTCCCCTTAGTGTTTTCCTGCATTTAAATACAAATACTAGCCGCGTTTTATTGAAAACCTTTTATTTATGCTTTTCTTGCGTCTATACATATCTTATGTAGCATTTGTAATCTAAATAACGTGTAATGGTAATGCAAAAACAGGTAAAATTGCGCTGGATAAAAAAAATCGGAATCAAAATCTTTTAGTCTTTATGGTCTTAAATATCTCAGAAGAAAAAGGGAAATATTTTTTCTCAAAGGTCAAAGTTATATATATCCTGATAATGCTTTTTGGTTTTGGTATTTGTCTAGTATTTAGGTTGTGAATTAGATATCTAGCATTCATTTGCGAAACAAAGGATAGTACTAGTTGGGCAGATTAGATCTTTACGTCTGCACCAGAAAAGCAAATATGAGCTGAAATTATCAAGCCCCTGAGGAGAGCAAGGCAGTACAATGTTATTTTGATGAAGAACAACATATTGTTCATTGATATCAAGAGAAATACCCGATACTATGCACTCACTGTCAGAAATTTGAAATAGATAAGCGCGATATGATTTGATTTTGACACCAACAATGTCAACAAGATCATCAACAATGTCTTTTCCCTCGCGATAGCTTTCATTAATCACTTATTGTTTTTTCCTTGTTGTCATCCTTTGCTACGTTGGCAACTTCTACGTCTATCTCTTTGCTATTAACACCATCAATGAATCTGATATCAATCTTGAACCCTCTGATATCTTTGGCGCATGGGTAAAACTCTTAAAAACTTTTATCTAGAGCACGTACAGATATTTACTCTCGGTATAGTAGATTGGCGTGCTTTCGATAAGGACTCAGGGATAGTCTCTGAGAATTTTGAGAGAATTCTTGACTACCTTATATGCCAAAACGTCCTCAGTGCGTTCCGCTTAGTCTTTCAATGCTGTTTTGTACGCTAAAGCACTAGTCATGTCTCCCTCGAACTGGCAGTAATTTGTTTCAATGCAGATTTTATCAAAGACTTGTTTACTCAAGTAGCTCGGTTGCAATTTCAAGAAAAAAAATCGCTCAAGAAGCTCGTGCCATTATTTTAGACTAAAGAGCCGTTGCTAAGAGTTTAGCGACTGATCGCAAAAATCTAAAATTAAAGATAGATCATCTGTCATGGCTTTCCTGTCGTCAACGGGACACGTATCAAAATTTTGGGCATATACTTCGCGTATCTTTACAACCTCACTCTTGATAAAAGCTCCAACAGAAAAAAAAGAATTGGAGACATATACATTGTCATGCTCAGTACGTGTGTTTTGCATGTCATCGTTGTCAGCTTCTTGCGGAGCAGCATCATCTTCTTCTGTCTACTGTTACCAAGCTCTTTGCCAAGGCTTTTTTTGATTGTAGCTTGCTGTTGAAGTGTTTCAATTGCTTCTTCTTTCAGTAAAATTTCTGCAACAAATACATTATAGTTTCTTTTGAGGGATATTTGTTGAATACTTTGCCCAGAATTGATCCAGTATTTCGTCTTTCTTTGGTGATTGTTTTACAAGAATTTTTACTCCTGAGGAAATGAGCTAGTGATGAGCTAGTGATGAGCGAGTTGAACCTCGAATAAAACCTAAATTCTCTGAAAAGAAAACCATGGCACTTCTCTTGCTATGAGATGGATTCAATTGCAGCAAATGATGTCAAACGTCTTGTGCTAATCACTGAGCACAAAATATTGATATCCAATAGTGTAAGCAACTTCAGTTAACAATTATTTAAGGCTATTTTTGCTCCCTTTCTTACTTGGTACGTGACGCTTCAGCGTTAAATCGTCCCAATCAGACATTGTGAGTAAACATTAAAACGCAAAAATATTGAAAAACGGAAAGAGTCCTCTAAACGATACAATGCCGCCAGCCGCCATTTAGGCTTTAAAACGCCGCTGATTGGGCATTGTGCATTATGCATAGCTGTAGATCATCAGATTTGGAAGGCGCCGTGTATGTTACATAGAATATATCCACTTACTTAACCTCTCCTAATTGACATGATTGATGATCTGCATACTAAAATAAAACAGGAGGAACAAGGGAGATACATTCAAATTGAAATAATTAATCAATAAAAACAAGAAAGGCAGGGTTGGTTATTTATATATAGACAAAAAAAAAGCCCCCCTTTTTTTTAATTCAAAACTTTTTCACAAATGGTTGAAGGAAACCAACCAAATACTTCGGGATTCTTTGTTAAACTACCATACCACCATTCAGCAGAAGACGCTGTAGTAGATATAGTTTCCGTCTCAGCAGTATGCATAGAATGCGTCGGTAACCAGATCTGTATTAAGTCCCCCTCTCGTACTTGCAGTCCTTCGGGCGATTTGTAATCGACAAGTGCAATGCATTGAAATACAGGTTGTGATTCGCTAAATAAACTGTCATATTTTTTGTTATTTGTTTTTGGTTTAGGTTGCTTTTCTGACGTTTGTTCTAATTCGGCAGCGGGAGGAATGAAATAACCACTGTCTCTTGGCTTAGAACTGATTTCATTGACACGAGGCTGTAAGCGTTTCATGGTGTTGCTATAATCCGCTTCAATCGAGGACCAAATATGCTCTTTACCGAAGGGTTGTTCAATGGTCAACGTTTTCCATTCGAGCTTAGATTTTCGCCAATAGATGGACTGGACACGAGCAAATTCACTAATGATGATATCGAAATAGGTCACGGTCAAGGATAGAAAAACAGGTAGTTCATCTAGCAAGTGAGCGTTCAATGAGATGTATTGTTCGGCGGATACCTGAAGCTGTTTATCGGGAACCTCTCCTTTACTAATTAAATGTCGTGCTCGATCATAATCCATTAGCTTTCGAGTTCGTTTTTGAATAATGTGTGATGGGTTTTTAAATAATTTCAAATATGATTCTATTCTATTGTAAACTGCTTCATGAACAAGTGTTTCCTATAAATAAGTTGAAAAAAAAACAATTAGTAGGGGATTTTATTTTTTTTATGATATTTTTACCACTGAAATAGTTTCTAATTGTGATACCAATTTCTTAAATGCGCACATACTTCTAAGGCCTATGCCATCGGAATCTCCGTATACTGCATCTAGACTATTGACAACGTCTGATAATGCATGTACGTTTTGTTTAATCTTCACTAACCAATCTTGTACACCTCGTTCAAATTGCTTGGCAATTTCCTGTCTTGCTTCAAACTGTTTAAAAAGGTCATCGAACGAAGCATCTTGTGTGTTCAATGTTTGTTTCTTTCGATGTACTCTTCTTGTAAATTTCTTATTAATGCCCTGTCTATTTTATCTATGAGAATTCGAATACGTAATTTTTCACATTAGAAAAAAAAAACGCTTACACAACATTTCGATCCATCTTCTTCTTGTCACAAATCAGTTGTTCAACCATATCTTTTCGCCGTTTAATTTCATTAATGTGATCTGCCATCTGCTGAATCTCGTGTGTAACAATGATCAATTGTTCATAATCTGGATGGTTTTCAGAAGTCGAAGCAACAATTTCCTTTTTTTTTATGCAATGATTAGTTTCTTATACTGCATGAAATATGCTCCAAACTTACTTTTAGCAGCAATGGATATTTCAGCACTCTCTGTACTGGTTTAATCAATAAACTAGGCAGATCCCAACACATGGTACGCCCTTGGATTTTATCTTTACATTTCTACTAGAACATACACAAGTTAATCAAAAAGTACCCCCATCTCGTAATATTTCTTTTTACCAAAAGAAAAGCATGCACCGTGGGTCTTGAGCTTAATTCTTGAATTTTACAAACTGCATCTTCGTGTTTTTTACAATAATCACCATATATTTGATCCATTCTATGCATCTATGTAGAAATACGTTTAAGAGAAAAACTATAAATAAAAGTAAAAGGTTACTTACAATCATACTAAATGCGATCCCGATCGTGACATCAGGATCTCCTTCGCTGCAAGCAGCTTCTAGTAAACAAACAAACTCTTTTTCAAACGCAATGATATCCAATAAATTAATAAAAATGTGTTTGATCTCTATCTTTGAAAGCACCCGTGTTGCTTCATCATAATACACCTCCTTAACCAATTCCATATCTGTCTGGTAATTCTTTTCAGTTGCTATCAACTCCTGAATGACACGAGCCCGTTTCAATGTAGATGGCTGCTGGGCTACTGCTGGTGTGTTTGATGTAGTTATTAACGTAGGTAAAGGCGGGTGCGAGAACCAGTGAGTGAAATGCCAATTATTGCGCTTGTTGGACGATATCGTATTTGCAGAGATACTAGAGTTAGATGACGAGATACTCGTACCTGTCGTGGAGCGTTTGATGTTGGAAGGTGGCATAACAAGAGAGGGCGAAGAGGTAGAATTAGGCACAGATTTACGACTGACGATATGATGCATTGAGGTGGTTACAGGTAAAGAAGGTGTTTCTTCTAAACTAGGTGCGGATCTTCTGATAGAGAGGATTGTATGACTGACAGGCTCTCCTTTCTTTTCGGATATTGCTAACCTCTTGCTTAGTTCAGTTACAAAAGAACCTGTTCTAGGTACAGCTCGTATGCCTAGTGTCGGAATAGAGAGTATAATATCATCCTCCTCCTCATCGTCGTCGTCGTCCTCACCGTCTTCATCGTCCATTTCATCTTCTACGGTTGTACTGCTGCTGTTAGAAGAGGACCAGAGTGACGGTGTTGTCTTTGAACTAGGCATATCACTATGGTTTCTCTTCAACGGAAAATGATCCGATAATTCACTGAGGTTTTTAGCAACTGCCGTAATACGTTTAGGCATAGTATTTGTATTAAGCTTCTTTTTACTCATTTCTGTATCTGTCTTTTGATGGAATTTGGCACGTAAAGCATGAAATGAAAGAGTATCATTCATAATAAAGAAAGAGAACAGAAAAAAAGGGGAAAGAAAAAGACACAGACTAGAATAAAAAAAAAAAAAAGGAGTTTGGTCAGATTCAAATCAATTTATTTACAGTTGTCATTAAAGGGGGGAGGAGGGAAGGGGACAACAAATTGCCACACCAATTAGAATGTATTTATATGCAAAAGAAAGATGGAAAATTATCCCTCCCTTTGTCTCTTGGCCGACCTTGTCAGCCTGTTCTTATGCTTGGAATTCGCTTGCCTTGAAGTGGATGGTATAATGGCGTCTACTGAAATGTCCGATGTTGAGATGTGTTCTTGTGTGTGTTCACGTGGTATATTCAAGATGCCAGCATCTCCTTTGGTTGCTACCATGTAAGGAACCCAGGTCAATAGTTCCCCTTTAGCATATAACCTTTTATTTTTAATATTAACACTATTACTATTATCATCTGGTCCAATTACAATTTCGTATCCACCGTCCTTCTCCACCAACATGTTGTTGCTTTCCAAGGTTGAAATAACATCGTGAGTTGTCATGCCCGTCTTTTTAGAGAGATCTGCCCAGAACATTAGTTTATGATTAGTAGAAACTGTCTAATAAAAATTTACCTTGTAGTGTGGTTTGTGCTTGTACCTGCGCTGTCATGAGACGTGTCCAATATTTTCTATAACTAAGTAGCCCTAAATCTGACAAGGGCTTTTCAGGTGACCCTACCTTGCCTTCCTTTCTAGATAGCAAATAACTAAAATCAATCAAGAACTGACCATATCCTTTCCTCTGATACGCCGGCAGTGTCATGATACAAGAAAGATTATAGTCCAATAATGATTGCTTCTCTTTCGAGAAATAGCCCACAAAGTGGCATCCTTCACCATCCGCTTCTGTGAGGATATAGAACAGGAATGGCTCCACGTCATAATACAATGTCTTGTGGTCCAAAAACATCTTGGCTAACAAACACAAGTTTTGACAGTAGATCTTATTTTTTCTTCCGTCCACTTCGAATATCGATATGATGCCATCTCTGTATATCTCGTCACCCGGTGGGTGCTTCATGGGGCATTTGATCTACTTTTCGTTTTTAGCGCACTGTAATCTCCCCCCCCCCCTTCCTTTCTTTTTATGTGCTTTCTCTTACCTTGTGGCGATTGGCAATGTAATCGCTCTTCATGTACTTGAGACAGTACTCACACACGTGAAGCACCTCTAATTTACTGTATTCTTCTGGGTAAGGTGCTAAATACCACACATTGATCACATAGGCACCGATTTGCAGTTTGCTTATACGACCCACATTCTCCTGATGACGTGATGGGGTAGGCAAAAAGGATTTCGTAGGCAACTGTTGTCCGGAATCGGACAACGATGAGTCCGAAGAAGGTGTATGCACTAATTTTTGCCGCTTTATGATCTTTAATTTGGGTTCTCTCTGCCTCAGTACACGACTGGGTTTGGACAACGAATCAGACGAAGAGACGGAGTTTGATTGGCGTGAAGCATGAGGTGAAGAAGCTATTGGTTCTGGTGATGTTGCTATTGGTGGTTGTGGAGGTGCTGGTGGTGAAGGTGCGGTAGGCATAACTTCCGCTTGTCGACTCTATCCAAATAATGGTGTTAATAGGCAGAGGAACACACACAGAACTACACTCACCTCAACAAGATGCTTGGCATTCTCAAATCTGTCGATACTTTTAAACTCTGGTATCCCTCTGCTGTACAACTCACCTAAGTTGACCTCTGTTTTGTACAAGGTTTCTATAGATGAATACTGAGGGACAATAGGTCCATTCGTGTCAATCTTTTGGACATTGCCACGTGCAGACGTTCGACGTATTTGAAACTGCTTTTTAGAGATGGCCATTTACAGTCTAAAAGGGGGGTGGGGGTTATGAGTGACAACAGTTTTATTACAACAACAAAAAAGGAGAGCGCGGGGAGAACAATCAAAAGGTCTATTGGGAGGTGAAGAAAAAAATCCCTTTAAACCAATGAAATGAAGGCAATACCAAAATAATAGAAAAAAGTGACGCTTTAATATAAAAAAAGTTTTATGTTTGTACGACAATAGGAGAAGAAGCGCAGATAGATATTTTGCCTATAGGGTTGCATACAACCATTTTGGTCTCTGTGTCAGCACTGCTTATATGGAGAAAGTGCAGGTGTTTAATATGCGTCAGGTCCAGAATGGCTGGAAAGGTACAATCAATCAATTTCAGCACTTTAATATCACCTGAACACAAGACTTGCATCAATGCTGTTGATAAAATAGCATCTTTTAGTGACACATGATTTATTGTTTCCTTTGTTGATTTCGCACTGTAATTTCTTCCTTCTCCGCTATGTAATTTATCTCTGTCAAAATAAATATCCACACTTTTAATAGCCTCTAGCCGATAGCATAGCGATGACCTATTCAGCAAGATAAACTTAATACTAGGACATTTCTTCATCACACACTGTATTAATTCAATACAGTCTTCAATACGATATCGTGTTGCATCTCCTACTTCCATCGAATCAATCATAAATCTGTCATCGTCTGTATTAAATAACTTGATCAAGTTATTACTTGGGTATTCTGGTTTTAGTCCATACTCCAACACGATCTTTTTGCTAGCTACACTTAGTTTAAACTTTTGGTCGTCATTATATCCACCTTCCATTGATAAATAGACATGGCAGTGTAACATCCTTTCCCCAATAACTGTATTCACGAAGCGCCAATGCCTCGTCATTCTTTCATCATTCAAGTGAAATCTTTGTTGTCTTTTACTGGTCACTGTTTCTGCCACGATTTCCACATTATCGACTCGAGATAGATAGTGAGCAAAAGGGATGATCATATTTTCTTTATCAATAAGCCAATCATGCACATCTGTATCAATCATGTGTATCTTCAGTTTTTGTAGCTGCGTATAAATAATCAGGTATTTCATATACCCTTCATGAAAATCATGTAACTGGAACTCCATTTGCTTCAACTTTCGTTTTTTAATCACTGTGACATCATTTTCCATCATGGCTAGCAAAGCAGGCTTAGATCCGTCCGGGAAATGTCTCTTGGTAAACAGCCCAAAGCCTGTTAATTTGGGACAGGCTTCCAAAATAGTATGAATCGACATGTACCGGTCTCCATGCAATAGGTCATTTTGAATAGATAACTGCGTCAGCTGTTGAAATTGTGGTAAAAAATCTAGACAATTGCCAGATATATCATCCATAGTGTAACGGGACCGGAAATTATTCAGGTTTAAATGGGTTATCGTCTTTTGCTGTTTATAGCACGCTAAAAAATGCTGTTCTCTTCCTTTACCTGAAAGGTTGTCGTTCACCTTGATTTCGTGAATACTTTTGAGTTCCTGACATTCAACTAGAACTTGGAGAAACTGCGGTAAGACAGTTTTTTCTAATCCACTCAAGTCCATCATTTTCACATTGGGCACTTGATAAACTAATTCTTTAAATTCTCCTACACACAATGTATCCTTTGCAAAGTTCAAAGTACAAACCCATCTTCCGCTACGATGATTATGAGCTATAAATTGGCTTGCATTATTCCTCGTTAATGTTACTTTTGAATAAAAGATCCGGGACGCCGTCATATGCCACGCTTTACACACTGATATACATTCCTTAGTGTCGGGTAAAAGTAAAAATATTTGTTCCAATATTTCAGATGGTGCATTCGCCATTCTGAATGCAAAAAAAGTGTAAAGTTGAAAAAAAGTAAGCTGTGAATTATCTCTTTTTTATATCCGTAACACACCCTGCATCTAAATCAAATGGGCGGTATTTCAAGTGTAGTTAATAAGCAGTTACCGCATATGTTGCTCATGGTACGCCAATATGCGCGAAAAAAAAAATTCATGCTACAAAAACAAGTCCCAGGATAGGGTTACGCGGTGTAACAGAATGCTAAGCAAACCTTACAAGCATGCACTCGTTTTGTTGATCTCATTGGAATTAAGATCATTTTCTTTTTTTTTCTAAAACAAAACACCCCTTTTTTACATAATCGCACAAACATGATCCTTATTAATCAATCCCATTTTAATAATTTATGCCTCTTAACCCTCTTTTTTTAGTATGTAAGTAAACAAAATATATTTTCAAGGTCTGGCAGGAAATCATTTTAGAAGTGCCATTTTGCATTAATTAAACTTTTTAATGCTTTTAAATACAGATTTGAGATCAAAACGCACGTTAAGTAAATAACAACAGCAGGTATATGATTAATAGGTCAAATCATTACGTTCTATATGTATTGTCAATATACCTGTAAAATAGTATACCTGCTATAAGAGTGTCAATTTAAGGTTTTAAAGCTGCATGGGACACGTACCTATATCAGATGGAAGATGGCGTGGGATTGCATAGTGACACATTTCAAAATATACATTCTGATTGATCTTTGCTTTTATATTCAGTTTTATATGTCATTCATATACGGTTTTGACTATTGTTGAGCTAGAACCAAGGCGTCTGAGTTTGTTAAGAGAGCAGGGGATTTTGTTCAGTGAATAATTGACTTAATACAAGATGTAAGTGCCACTGGATAGTAAGCTTTAAAGAATGAAGCTTTATATATTTAACAATTAATGTATCAGCTGCAACTACGTTAAAGGACCGATCATCAATTTGATTTATTTTTTGAACAATCATGAACTTATCAATAATATTACACAATCTGGCCAACATTAAATAACTATTAGAAGAGAAACAAAATTTTTCGAATCTAACCCTCGACATAGCTACATGCAATTAACCATGGCCCTTTATGCTGTCAAGATAAATTACCACATAGTCAGCTGTAGCACATTGGACCTTTCTTCGGCGGGTTTTAAATTCGAAGTGCACAATGATCCAGCAGATAATTCATGCATAGTAACCTGACATTTTTAATATAAAAGGGGTATAATTTTTTCTAATCATTCAGATACATCATAACACTAATGATCCCCCAAAGCTATTTTCCAGCCATCAATATTGTCAAGTGAAAAATTCAACATCGTTTTGTCCTTGTTCCCTTGTCCCTTTTTTTTTTAACAACTAAGTAAAGCTATCCATAATAATTTTCAGGTTAAATATTATAAGCAAAGAGCCAGCGAAGGTGTATTTTAATCATTTCAGCAACATTTATTCATCGTCTTGCTAGACTCTATCCTCATGCTCCAGATATTTGTGCCAAGGAACAAATTGATTGAAGGTTGGGGGAAGGTCACTGATGCTGGGAATGCTTTAAACACTATGGAAACTGGTATTGATTGGTTTTAAAATTCGCACTGTCAATGATTATTTACTCGACCAAGTTACTTTCCGTAACAATAACCAGTGAACTAATATATATAGTGGATTTGTAAAGAATACCGTACTTGTTTTATTTGTAAGGTGTTATATACTACCTTGATTGACGCCATCGGATCTAGACGTGCTACAATTTGCTTCTCGTTTGTCAAAGCCTTCCAAGAAATTTTGGTTATTACATTTAACGTAATAAATATTATTTATGGTTGTCTTTATACATTGAGAGAGATACACAGTCTTTATATAAATTTATTATGTAAGTTCTTAGCTTTACCATTTAAGATAACCGAAGTGATTAGAGATAATGAAATCATGTATACCTGGTGGAAACCTGCTTTAATTTATTATTTTCAAGTTTTTATAAAAGAGGAATTAAAAATAGTTTAGATATTCATCATATTCTTCTTAAAGATAACTACACAAGAAGCCACATACAGTACCCGCTCTTTATATAAGGTCACACAGCAGTACCGTAGGACTTTAGGACTAGATTAAACTTGAAAAATGGAGCCATTAAGCGACCAGCATTAGATATTCTCGTGGGAATCTGATGACATCTTGATTGATGTCGATTATCGATGTAAACTTCAAAAATTTGGGTGAGCTAGCTTTCAAATTGATCAGCCATTTGATCAACCATCAATAATGTTTTTGATCATCAAAGAAACAAATAAAGTTATTGGGTCTTGAGGTTTAGAACCAAGTTTCAAAGTTTAAATCCCATATTTTATTCAAAAGTAATGAGAAATGATAATATCACAGGCCTCTTTCAATTAAAGCTAGAGCAAATGAGGGTACTACTCTTCCCAATAGTTAGTCAAGCGATTAATGATAGAAAATGTTCTTGCAATGCTTCGAAATTCATCTTGTATTATATTATAGGTGTCAAATTTCACGAGATTGACTTGACCTAAAACAAATATATACTCGGAATCAAGCACGCGGCCTGTTTCGGGAATGTTATTAAGTAATAAACTTAAATCGTTGATCGATTGACTTAAATCAGAACCAAATATTTGACATTGATCAGCGGAATTTTTTGCCTGAAAGAGCAGATAGATAAACGCATCACTGGTAAATGGTAGACGTAGTTTCTTGGGCGTTTTACTACAGTTTGATCTATTTATTAGAAATACAATTACGTAATCGTTAGATTATAACAGCTTTGAGAATTCCAGGTGCTTCGGGGCAAGGGGCCATAATAATTCCAACAATGCAACCAACTGCAACTAGTTCTACAGAACTTCTACCATCAATACTTACAATGACATCTTTTTCCGGTTGTTTTTCTTTTAGTTTTATCTCCAGTTTCTTTTGTATAATCTCCCCAATTGTTATTTCAGTATTATTAATTAATTAAGTAACAATTATAATATCTGAAACTACTTTATTCTCATAGGTATTATGACCATCATTTCCGCCTGGTCTTAACTTTGATATTGCTTCTATGAAATGGGGGATCACTCTGTTAAGAGTCTTGATGCTTTTATCGCAAATTAATAAAGTGGTATCCGATAATTGAAAAAAGTCAGTTTGCAGATCACTTTGACGCGAAGCCTCTTTCCACAGCATACGTAAAATATTAGTTGCCACAGATAGCCTTTTGGAAAATTTTTTTATCAAGACAAAAACAATGCTATATTTCTTTCGACCCTGCCATGTACATTTTTTGATGTTTTGAGCGTGTTGTATTAAGCAAAAAGAAAAATGATGATCGTTAATAAAAAAAAAATCTTATAAATAGTCGTACATCATGATTTATAAATCATCGGCGTTCTATATTATATCATATATTTAGAAAATATATATACTTGTATTTATTTTTAACAAACAGTGATTAATATGATGTAAAAATACGGGGAAAATCCCAGATTATTTTATTTAGGAATAATAACCACACCCGAATTGTGCCTACGAATGAATGCAAATGTGACCTCTTGACTCCTATGAACATCACGATGAATGGATTTTAGACGAGTTAATGTCTTTTTGCTGGTTCTTGCTGCATAGGCAGCTTGTTTTTCAAGAAATGTACCGCTATCCAAGTCATTATCTGTGAACAAAGACAGTGCGCTTGTATGTTTGGACGTCTGGATTAACATAGCAATCTTGTATGTATTTTGGACTAAAATTGTAACACCTCCATGAAGTTCCTTAACAGAATCTCGAAGATAACATTGGTTTCGAGTCTCTTGATACGACCTGCAATATTTATAAACTGCTCCGAGCACGAGAGGTCCTTCCCAACCAATATGTACCGCGCACATAGTCAAAAAGGCCATGACCACACAAGATTTGAAATCCAAGCTTTCTTTTAAATCCTCCGCCATAATATCTAAATAAAATGATAAAGCATCATCCTTTACAGTCTCACTGTATACGCTAAATTCTCTGAGACTATTAGAAATATTTCGAACCTCCACTGTAAACCGAATAACATCTACGGCATCAAGAGATTTCTTTTTTTTAATTTCATTTGACAGCTTTAGAATGCAACAAAAAGTATCCATACATCCATCACACAAATTACAGATATTATGCATATAACGAAGGTAATAAAAATGAAGCATGTACCCTTTTTTGAACAATATTTTCGCATATGCATCATTTAAAAAGGTCTTTTTCCAAATCCGTATAAACTCTTCGACGATCGTCAGTAATCTTCCTATAGCTTTTTCAAGAGTACGTATAAACTTTTGGAAGTCTTGTACTTTTTCTGGATTCATTCAAGATAGCAATTTTAGTTGAATTTTAGAAAAAGAGAGTCAATTTGAGAAGAACTGGCTCTTTTTTTTCCATCAGTTCTCAAGTAACACAAGACTATGATGCATTACGGAATCATGTGCCATACCTTACATTGTTGTATATCTCTAATTTTATTGTAATCTAATATTAGAAGTATATAGTGTTATATACAATAAGTGTTGGGATTAATGATTAAAGTGATGGAATGGATGGGTGGGGTGAAAGGGGGGGGGGTAATATATATGTACTGATTTGTTTTCAAAAAAAAAAAAAAGGTTAAACAGGATATAAAAAGTTATGAATGTTTTTTGCTACCAAATCGAATATGGTCCATCAAATAATGATAGGATAAACGTCCATAATGAGAGTTTAAAAAGTGAAGTAACAATAACCACCCTACAAAATCGTTTGATAAAAAGTAAATCCAATGAGTATACTTAATACCATACAGGAATGCATAAATAACAATATAGTACATGATTATGTACGTCATGATGCTCCATAATCTAATTATAAAATATGTTACTCGGTAGATCACGCACCTTTTTTTCCAACTGATTAAATTACCTGTTTCTTTGACGTGGTAACATTTTTCGGTTACTTGTTAAAATCTCGACATAAATCATGATTGGTGCAATGGACAGCACATTGTGATCTGATGAAAACGGTACAAACCAGTGCACTGATATATTACGAATCCAAACAAGAAGAATTGGCAAATTAAACGGTAATAGTGTGAAGAACAGCAGCAATATCGATAACATGTAGTTATAACGATTCGTTCCTTTGACATCCATTCTACCCGACTTAAAAAAACAGATTATGAGTGGTACATCCAACCAATTGTTTCAGTAATATATACACTTACAGATAACCATGATTTTGCTATTGATCGAATACAAGTAACAATCTGTACAAGAAAGGCAACAATAAATACAAACTGGTACGGAATGAAAGTAGCAACTAACAAAAACAAGATCAAAGTCGTAATAGCTCTACGTTGGATCTGATGCTGTCTTGTTTCCTTATTACGAGACATGGGCCAAGTATTGAATCCACATTGTGCCGAGAAAAAAACAGAAATATAAGCTGATAAACGTACTCCGCCATCCACTATCAACCAAAGTATACTGACAATACCTACACTCATGGCTAGACCCGCAAGTGGGATCCACCAAAAGAACGGATCGGTATTTCCAGTCATCACGTCTTGCCATAAAATACGTGTCGAAGGCAAATACCAAAGATCATCAAACGTGTAATATGTTGAAGGAGATGCACATTGAGCAATACTGCATATGGAAACACATATCATGACAATAGGAAGTGACCTTTGAAAGCAATAGGATAGTCCTTGGCCAAAACTAGGGAAAATACCTGTATCATTATAGCATTTGATTTGGCTTGCAAATACCAGCATTACAATAATAAACGAAAACGTGGCAAGCATGATACCATTTCTAAATCCTAATCGACCTGCACTCCCATACCAGTCAATCGAAAGATCTAACTGTAATGGCTCAGGGCATGATGGGTCCATCCAGATCTGAAACGAGAGCCCATTCTTATCTACATCACGAGAGCTACTAACAATAGAAGCAAATGCAGTACGACCATGAATGGATACACCCGTTTCATCCTCGGTGTGTCCTGCTAAATTGACATAAAATTTGGACTCATGCATGGTTGAAATAGACTGGCGTAAAAGAGGAGAGAAATGACTACTGTATGATTTGCAGTTAGGTCTGGATACTTTCAGATGATAGGCTAAGATTGGGCTTTCAATGGATGGTATACGAATACTTGTAAACAGCCCAGGCCCCGTCTTGACATGGACACCCTCTAAAGCGATAGCTAAAATTTGGAAGGAGTTTAGAAAATTACATGTTTGCCAAGTAAAATGTAATTTAAACTTACATAACATAGATTGGCGTATGACTTGGCTATTCGTCCTGGTTTTAAATGGCTCAACAATTAAAAATCCACCTTGTCCCTTATCAATGACAGCAAAACAAGTGTAAGTACCCATTTCCTTAAACTCGATACTGGCAAACGAAAAGGTATTTCCAGAGAACGGATAGATATTGTCTTCTGTTGACGCAGGAATTGGAACGGCAATAGGATTTGCAGTTCGACATGCCATGCCTGCTGTGTTTGTGGTTTGACCATTTACTTTTGAGCATAATAGCAGTTCAAATCTACCTCCGCTTAAAATCTTGCTATCGGAAAGTACAGCAAATGCATCGGCATTTGCTACAGTGGGCAAAAATATGATCTTGGCAGCGGGTTCCTGGCCAATCACTAGTTTTTCACCCGGTCTCAAAAACATGTAATCAGTTTCAACCAAGTTAAAAAAAGAGAGATTACCTGGACAAATGGAGTTTGAAAAGGCCGTTAAAACAAAGTGCTTCGTGTAACATATGTTGAGATATTTACCTAATTGAAGATCAGAGCCATCCCCTTTCCGATCCTCAAGACCACTGAGGAATGCATGACGCATAATTTGCATCCGTTCTTCCAATGCCTTTGTCTGAGAGCCCTTTCTAACATCCACAATATCAATCAGGGTCTTTGAGACAACCTTGACTAATTGATTGCATGTCAAAATAGAGACATGATCAGCACCTGTCCAAACATTAGGAATGGCCGTTGAGAATACTGTGAAACCATGGGTAGCGGGCACAATTGAGCCTATATTTGTTGAATCTGAGCATACCGTGTTGTCCAATGTTCCACCAGCCATTGAAATAATGGAGATATCTCCAAGGGATTCTTGGTGGTATTTATCGTTGTTGTCCGCTTCCAAAGCGTGTTTTGAAAAACCCTCTTGCCAAAATTTATTTATATTGTCATACAATTGCGATATTTTCCAATCAAAGGGTGCAGGTGGCAGCATGTGTGGAGTAGACATTGTAATGATTGTATTGATGGTACCGTGCTGGTAATTATTCATCGTGAACATGGCCCTGGCTACAATACCTCCCATTGAGTGACCGATTATAATAACAGATGTTGGGTCAGGCAGTTTGGTGTCATCGGGATGGTCTATTTTTCGAGTTTGTGGATATAGCTTCAGGATATAGTCTATAGCATCGTTCAAGTACTCGGCTTGTTCTAAAATAGATTGACCATGAAGAGCAGAAAATTCTTCATGAAAATCAACTTTACAGGCTATTCAGTACATACTCCATACACTATCATAATTAGCAATATACCTGTAAAAAAGTCTAAATTTCGCACACCATTTTGCCACTTGTCATTATCACCCGCATAGTCCCTATAATAATGGAATGCGGACTCTGCTGCCAAGGATCTAACTTGTTTATAGCTGCCAGCGTGACCATGTATAAATAATACCGGGACACCAGTTGGCTAAAATAACACTATAAATGATCAAAGAAGAAAACGCTTTTTTTTTTTTTTTTTTTTTTTTTGTATGTTTATTACTTGATCACTAAAGTCGACGCCCTTTTCTCGATAGAGATATAAGCCGTATTTTCCAGCAAACCGAGTCATTTCACTGTCAAACCCATTTTGCTTAATATACTGTGGTCTCATGTAACTTTCCTCGCATCCAGACACATCTCTTTGGTGATGTTGAAAAGAATCCAACATGATGTATATAGAGCCAATAGAAAATAGTATCATGAACAAGATTAGAAATCTAGTGAATTTAACCAGGCGGTAAAGTCGCGGTAAAATCGCACGAGTCAAAGTAGGAGAAGATGGTGGAGAAGGTGAAGTTTCGGGTGAGGACATTCTACTTGTTATATTGTTTGGTCGTAAAGGTTCATCAGTTCGATCGATCCTTAACAGAGGTATAGACTGTTGTTTTTTTTTGTCTTGTTTTACTTCAGTACTGTTGACGCTGTGTTGTTCTTTTTGGCTACTGGTTTCTAAAGAGCTAATATCATTCATTTGATATTGGCGCTTTAGGAAAAAAGTAAATAAAAGGGAAAATATAGAGGACCTCTTTATAATTCGCTTAGAAAAAAAAAATTCAAACGTCACCTACAAAATTTAAAGCAGTGCCGTTTTAAAAATAGCAAGTTTGGGAAAGACAACAGTGGAAAATAATTGATGTCACTATAAAAGACACAGGGGAGGTACACGCTAATGAAAAGTTTCGTTCTACCGAAAAAAAAGAAAGTGTCCAAACAAGGAACAATGGCACAAAAGGGGTCTTTTCACATGCGTAACAGATACGCATATCGATTCCCCGAAATTTGTCGTAGATATAACACCTCTATCTGAAAGGGACCGTCAAAACTCATCATAACAAACTGCAACCCGGAATTTTCGGCTCTAAATAGACACAAGAATTCTCCCATTGGAGGGAACCTGGCATTTTCAAGCTAAAAAAATTTGGTATAAATCATGTAATCTTTTTTCTACTTACAATTACTAATCGCTTCCTTCTATTTTTATTTATCAGAGCATAATATATGTCTGCACCAAACTACATGGATAATGTCATGTCCCGTTTTGGGCATCATCTTTCACCTCATCAACGTACTCATATATCAGACTCGATGGTATCGAATTTACAATCAGCAAAATCAGGGTCTAGCTATCTACAAATGCATAATTCTGGAATATCTTCTACAGTCTCACTCAAAAATTTATCCGTAAATTCTCCAGGTCTTGGAACTGTTGGTGTTACCCCCAACGAATGACGTTGAAAGCAAATAGACTTTTTTTAATCTATAACATACATCTACATAATATCCGTTTTCTCTTCTTGGGGTTTTGAGCAATGCACTTGTAATAAAATATCATCTATTCGTACTAGCTTTTGCGTTTGTTCCTTCAACAAATGATGACAGATGTTCACTATTGTAAACAAAACTGTAAGTTGTGTGACATTATAGGCATTTTTGCTCCATTATACCTCGGACAGAGTTGCTTTGGTCAATTAAGTTGGCTCCTTTGAAGGTCAAACGTTGAGCACATTGTACAGCTTCTTCCTTCTGTTCAAATAATCGCTCTCTTGTTTTACAGAAAAAGTCATTATGCAATATTAGCCTAATATGTTAAATACGTACGACATTTGATGATATAAAACGTGCATGCGAATAGAAAGGGGAAAGCAAAACTTAAGGAGTCGTGTGAAGTCATTTTTATTTTTTAAGTTTGTTGTTGGCAAAGTGTGTGTGAAAAGTGTATTACGTCCGCATGACTTATGCGTTCAAGTATAAATATATTTCCTTGCTATTATCCTCTTTTTTCTTCTTCTTCTCTACATACTCCACCCCACTCTCCTGTTTATAATAAAATAATGGCTCTTATCACATTTGTTCGCGCTAATCCTGCTTTAGCTCCTCTCTTCTTATTCTGCGGTGCCGGTTGTGTCGCTGCTGTATCGTAAGTAATATTAACCAGCCTCGGCTTTTCCCATCACTAATCACATTTTTCATACTAGATATCCACGTAAATAAATTCAACGGATATTATTGTTAAATACGTGCTAACATTCTGTATAGTCTACTTGCTCAGAACTCATCCTGAAATTCAAATTGACCGCAAGAACAACCCTTACCCTTGGAACCGTGTTCAACAACATCAAAACATTAAGGTAAGAGTCAATTCACACAGAGTAATTAATCATCATACTCATACGTATACTTAGTTTCTTAATGCTACTCCTGAGTTCTACAAGTCTCGTAAAGACCTGAAGACCAATAGCTATTAAATAAGCTGGTTTTTTTTTATACATATTTTTCACACGGCAATTTTTTTTTGCTTGCCCCCACTTTTTTTTTTAAAAAACAATAAATAAAGCTCTTTTTGCTTCCATGTTAATAAACATAATATTTTTGCGTAAAATATTTTACTATTAGGCTTCTATTCTGATGTGGGGGGGGGGGAAACACGGTTTTGTCAGCAGTGGAAATAAGTCCGGACCGGACAATTTTTTCGCTCGATGACAGCAATAAATCCAAGCGAGGAAATGCAGCCGACATTAGATTCTTTCTCTTTTATCCATAATTAATATGGTGAGTTGATAGAAAATAAAAGCATCCATCCATGAAAATTAATCAATCCATTCTAGTCCAACAAGAAGGTTGCCCCCAAGGTAGTTGAGAAGGTCACTCTCGGTCCCCAAGTTCGTGAAGGTGAGCTCGTTTTCGGTGTTGCTCACATCTTTGCTTCTTTCAACGATACCTTCGTTCACATTACTGATCTTTCCGGTCGTGAAACTATCTCTCGTGTTACTGGTAAGTTCAACTAGATATATAAAAAGGACGCCACTTTGTTTTTTCTTTTCATAAATGTCGAAATGACTTTGTCTGTCAAGAAAAAAAAAGTTGAGCGGCATGTGTTTCTTCATTAGTTTTATTATTATCTGTCGAAATCACAGTTTATTATGGTGATACATAATACTTGGTTTTGATGTGAAAGTAAAAAAAAAAGCTGTGAATAGAAGATTGTGTTGTTGAAAAAGTGTTTTTCTCATCCTATCTCACACATCCCCCTCCTGTGTTTCTTGTTTTTGTATTCTTACACCATTTGTTTTTTTTAGGTGGTATGCAAGTTAAGGCTGATCGTGATGAGTCTTCTCCTTATGCTGCTATGTTGGCCGCCCAACAAGTTTCTCAAAAGTGTAAGGATCTTGGTATCAACGCCCTCCACATTAAGCTCAGAGCTACTGGTGGTACTGGTACCAAGACTCCCGGTCCCGGTGGACAAGCTGCCCTCCGTGCTCTTGCCCGTGCTGGTATGAGAATTGGTCGTATTGAAGATGTTACTCCCATCCCTACCGATTCTACCCGTAGAAAGGGTGGTCGTCGTGGTCGTCGTCTTTAAGCGCCATGGCTTACTTCAATCATGCATTACCAACTTTTTTTCTTTACTTTTCCTCAATTTTATTCTTGAATAAATAATATCATTGCTACTGTACATATCAAGCATAATTCAATTTATATTTTATTTTTCTGTGTTTGCTTTAGTGAACTTGATGAAGCCTAGCTGTGAAGATCGAAAATAAAAAAAAATAGGCAAATCAATTTCTCTTTGTTACACACATTAGGGTAGCTTATGTGAGCGCTTCAATCATCAATTTTAGTTGCTTGATAATAATCGAGGCACTAAGGTGTTTGGCATATTGTATTCATGAATTACTACATAGAATGTCGTATGTCTTTCAATGTTGCCATACTCTTTGACGTAGTACATGAAATTGTGTCAATGTCCCTTTCTCAAATTGCTGAGAGTGCTTACAACATGATACAAGACTTGCATGAAGAAAATCACGTCTATCAACAACTTGAAAGCAAAGGTTTTTCACCCTTTCATTTATGTTGATTGACTCCTTGGAAAAGACACAACAGCGAACGAGATCTTGGACCAAGTAATAGATGACACCTTTCCTTGAAAAAAATGTTGGTGGGGAACACGAAGAACTTTGTCTGAGGGATGAGAAAAATTGGTTTTTTTCGACAGAGAATAGATACTACTAAATCAACTTTGTTTCCTCATCAAACTTGGCAAACATAGTAATTTCTGTAACCACAAGTGAGTTTAACTTAACTGAAAAAAAAAAAAAAAATACGTATCGCAATTGAGTTTATTGCTTATTGTCTTTGGGCAGGTGCCTGAACAAAGTTTTTTTGTAGGTGTTTGGTCGTGCTTGTTCCCAAACTAGGTTTCTTAGGACATCTCTGGGTTCTTATTCAGAAATCAATATAACCTGTGCCAACAACTTTTTAGCTTTAATTCATTACTGATGTACACATGTCAATAACTAAAAAAAAAAAAAAAAATGCTAATCGGATCCGGTTGTCCAAAAATCGACATTCTCTTTTTTTTCGCCGCAAGGCAAAGTCGTTTAATATTGAGATAGTTGATATTTGGAATAATCTTATAAGGCAGGGTGACTATACATGATTTTTATTGTTTTATGAGCTAAGCAGATAAATGTTGCTACCTCAGGAACGCAACAGATCAACTCAAGTGTGAATTAGGGGGCTCAAGACGACACAAATAATCATAGTATTAATAAACTAACAATTTTTGGACTATGGCTAATTTGTAATCTACCATACAAAGGTGAGAACTAGAAAGGAAAGGCATGCGAAAATTCAAAGGGGCACGCTTTGTTTTTAACTTTTGAAAGATGACAGTTTTATGACCCTGTGTCATTATTTGAAAAGAAGGTGGAAAATGTCATTTTGCTATCAATACGAACGATATAACAAAAGTGTGCTACGTTAAAAAATGTTACGGCTAAAGGGCCTACATTTTTGACTAACGCAGCATATCTGTTTGTTGTTCCAGCTAGACAAAGCTGCGACCGTGTAGTTCACGGATTTTTATTTTTTACCCCAACGGTGCAGCATTTAATCATTGCTGCTATACCTGACGTTGCGGATTTCTCGTAGCCTCTCTTCTTGGAGCTCAATAAAGTAATTTTGGTATGTTCAAAGCTACTTGATCGACTCTAGAACCCACACTAATTCAGTAATGGGAGCTTACCTGTTTAAACGAAGAGCCATTTAAGTTGGTAGCGCTTCTGTGTACACAATATATAGATATTACAGACATCATATTTTTTTACTGGTACTTGCACTAAACTCAAATACAAAATATATCATTATTGATTGTAATTTTATGAAGAAGAAAGCGAGAAAGTAGGCAGACCTTATTGATTGACAAATAAAAACTGATTTTGACCATGTGGGTCATATGTCAAACAATGTGAGACGATGTGTGTCCCTTCATATACTTTACGTGTATATGCACTAATAGAGGCACGTAACCTCTTTAGAGAAAAAAGGCACGAGTCATTTATCAGGTGTAAGCTTTTCAAAATGTGGAAATGGGGATTTAATAAGTATACAAAAAGAGGCTTATTTTAAAATGGGGGAAACTTGTACATAAATGGTGGTGAGAGGTGGTTATTATACATAAGAGGGTATACAAAAAAAAAAAAAAAAGTTATAATTTTCGGCCAGGTATTGCGCAGAAAATGATGGTCAAGACGGCGGCAATGATGGTACTTGTGATTAACAACCAAATTGATCTTGATCTTAAGATACGCTTTACTTGCGGTTGTTTGATTGAATTGAACTTGAATGTGGTGGTTTCACTAAAATGAAAAAAAAAATCAGAATACACGTGCGCTGCAAATTAAATTAATATTAACCTCTTGTTGAAAACAAGTGCCCAAATGGGATCTAAGCCTGTTAAAAAGGTAAAAATATTCAAAACACCTAACCAAAATGGAAGTAATATCTAGTAATAAGAAAAGTATCAGAGACCCAAATAAAAAGAGCAAAAGTGAAGAACTTTACCCAAAAACGAGTGCCCCATTGTGTGTAGCCTAAAAAGATGAAACAAAGGGAGGTGGTAAGAGCCACCAATAAGCACAATAAACCAAGCACCAACCTTCCCAACTGTTGATGCAAGGTGATGTTTCCCCACACCTTTAGGCGTAAGAACTTGGGGTAGGCTTGGGTCTGCATATAATCAAATACATAGTCCTTAGCATCAGAAAATAATAGGGGATCATCACGAGGGTCTGGTTTCTCCAACTCTTTTCGCAAAGCGGTTTTCAATTCATTGGGTAACTGTGTCAGTTCTTTTGTTGCAGAAGGAACTAGATATCTCAGCAGTAATCTCTGTGCTGAATCAACCAAATCTTTACGGTTGGGAACAGCTTTTTCACTGGTCATGTTGGAAGATAGGTCTCCAATAGAAGGTCTTAATAAAGAGATTGGCATGTTGATAGGTGATGGAGTTCTAGGCTGTTGAGGAAATACGCTGTTTGTATTCGATAGTCTACTTAAAATACGTGGTGACTGGAAACCATCACTAAGATCACTTTCAGACAAGTGTCCGTTACGAGCCATTGCCTTGACATAACGTTTCCACAGTTGCTCGTGATGTTGTAAATCAAGGTAAAAATCTAACACTTCTTCCATTTTGAGTCGGTCTCTCATGATGATGTAGAAGTTGTATAGACATACTGGCGGTAAAGTCTTTCTGGTCAGTACTTGATCTAAAGTAGGTAGATCTCCATGTGGATCTTGCTCCATTGTATAGAAATATAAAGGGAAATGAAAAGAGGGACTAAAAGTCAGGTTTGGGACATCCCCCCCTTATTTATTACAGGTTCCGCCACCCATTTAAGCTTTGTGTGCCTCCCTTTTCCTTTTTTCTCCCTTAAATGATTACGGTAAACAACAGTTCAGACAAACTCGGAAAGATAAGATTTGTATGTCTGTCTGATACACACGGAAAGGTGGGATTTGAAGTACCTGATGGTGATGTACTCAGTAAGTCTTTTTTTTTTACTCCTTTGTCGTATACATGTAATGACTGGATGGTATAGTTCATGCTGGTGATATCACTAGAAAAAGCACAATGAAAGAATTTGAAGAATCTTTCCGTTGGTTATCCACTCTGCCCCACAAGTAAATCCAAACCACTAACTACAGTTTATTATTATTTAACACTTTATAGACTCAAGATTATAACCGCAGGAAATCATGACCATTTCCTTGATCCCATCTTTGGCATGGTAGAACAAAGACAGACAGTGTTAGCCCTAATGGAGCAATACAATCTAACATATTTAGAGCACGAATACTACCAACTGTCAGCAAAGTTTGGGTCCTTTACCATGTTTGTTTCTCCATATTCTCCTATTCACTTGGGAGGAGCATTCATGTTGACAGATATGTCTGAAATTTGGAATGATGTCCCACACGTCGATATTTTGGTTACGCATACACCGCCACTTGGATTCAACGACCAAGTGATTCGTGGAAAACGACATGTTGGCTGCAATTATTTGAAGCAAAAAATCGATGATGTGATTCAACCCAAGATATCTATCTGTGGACATATTCATGAGGCATATGGATACACCTTTGACGAAAATGGCGTATTGTACGTCAATGCTTGTTTATCCGACCACAAGTACAGAGCAGTAAATAAACCAATTACATTTGATCTGTAAAAATTTAAAATATAGTGTGTGCCCCTTTTTGTTTGATACTTCTTTTCGCCAAAATGTACCCGACGAGAAAGAGAGAATGGACTCGGTTCATCATTTACTCCATTGCAGTCTTGTTTCTCTACCAAGCAATAAAGCTATTCTATACTAGTTTCACAAAAACAACGCCACAAGAACCACAATACCAACACCAAGAAAAAAAATCTTACAAGACTCAAACTATATTGGAATTCGTGCCTGACAATCAAACCTATCTTGATTTCCCATGGTATCAACAAAAACATACAAGACCTCAGTTTAGGCCTAAGGCAAACTTAACCACCACAGAACTCTCCATTAAGGAGAGAGAGATCATGTTACAAAAAGCTATTTTACAAGCAAAGAAAAGAGCTCAAAAAAAGTTCTTGCTTGCAGACTACACAGGTATCAGAGGCACTCGTTTCACCTTGCCCGAAGAAACAAAGGCTTTAAGGGATAAAGTAAACTGTTGGACAAAAGGTCAATGGGTAAAAGATGATGACAATTTTCAATTAAAGCATCTCCAAGATCCCACTTATAGTTCTTGTGACTCCAAGTTTTATAAAACACACGATGAATCAGAAAAGAGAGAAGCTTTAAAATATCGTTGGCAGCCATCTTCCGATTGCCCCTTGGATCGATCCATCGATGCCAAAAACTGGTGTGCTGCACTGAAAGGAAGAAATATCCTGCTAGTTGGTGACCTGGTTCATTACCAATACCATGAATTACTATTAGACACCTTTAGAGATGGTCCTACCGTATGTTTTGGTGAATTAAATTGCAAAGGTAAAATTAAAAAAAATTATAAATAGTTGTGCGTTCATTTTATATCTAAAACAACTTCTTAACAAGATCATACTATTTGTAAAAAGAAAGATACGCGTCTCCGTTATATCCGTAATGATGTACTGTCTACCATTCGTAAGTTCCAGAATAGAGATCAAGGTCACCCAGCTGCAAACATTGTCGAATGGCCTTTTGTCACATCCACCATACTTTCATCCTACCCTATTTTAATTCTTAGTCGCACCGCTTTAATAGGCGACGATGATGTCTTATTCACTCGAAGATTGATCCATACCATGAAGGTGATTCGAGAAACATCTCCCAACGCCCTTGTCATCTATAAATCATCATTTATTGGCCACCCCTTTTGTAACGATGCCACAAAGCCTATTGATCCATTGACAGATGAACAATTGAAACGATTACCTTATGGATGGAGTGAAACAAAACGTAGAAATGCCATTGCAAAAGCAGTGATTGAATCCGCCGGCGGACTTTATATTGATCTAGCTGCCATGATTGATACACGACCTGATGGTCATGTAGGTGATTCAGACTGTTCTCGCTATTGTATACCAGGTCCATTAGACGCAACTGCACAAGTCCTGTATCAAACTTTCTTGGCCTTGGAATAGACATATTACCCTGCACTGTGCCTGCTTTTTATTACAGAAATAAAATACATGCACAGCTCATGAAACTCAAGTCAAAGAAAAAAAAAAGGGGGGGGGGAAGCGTAGATTTATTTGTTTATAAACAAAAGTAAGCTTGCTACTACTTTTCATGGTAGTTTTGTGATTCAAGATACTCTGACCAACTAATAAGACCACTGAGGAAGAATGTATTGTTAGTTCCGGTAATAAAAGAACTTTGCATTTACTTACTCTCCATCTTTGTCGTCTTCTTCTAATACATGATCAACCATTTCAGTGACCTCGTCCAACGACAAGTACTTTGTAGCATCCTCATGCTCATCACCAAAATCGGTGAATGCTGTTCTTAACTCATGACCGTCCAAGAAACCATCGCCATTAACGTCGTGAATCAGAAAAAGATAGTAAATCATGTCTTCGTCATTCAAATCAGGAGGCATTTCACTGGATTTTCCAGAAAATGAATTCAAATGTTCTTTGATATGTCTAATATGGATATAAATAAAGAATTTTGGGGGGTATATCTTTTTTTTTAATGTAGTTTACTCTTTATTATCCTTAGCATCACCATAATTTGAATGTTCTTGGTTTTTAAAATCGATTGCATTGACTACAACAAGTAATAGACACAGCAAGAGCACAGTTATTTGCATTTTGAAAGGTTTAAACTGAATAAAAAGGGATGATATAAAATTAAATTCAGCCAATAAAACATGTGCTTTTTAAATGCACGGTGTGATCTTCCATTGGGCAGTTTTTAATTTCTTGTTTAACATCATGCGAAATTAGTTTCTAGGCGAGGTCTTTGTTAACGTTCAAACGTCTTGCCTGTAATCATCTAAATATTTCCGTAGAAATAAACTGTTTACAATACAGCGATGGGGGGGGGTTTGTCGTTATTGATTTTTTTCGTGCTCCAAGGAACGTGGCTGGCCTCTTGCTTCCTTTCCAAGTTGACAAAGCAATTTTCATTATATTTTTAGCTGCATAGTACATTTTTGCCGCGAATATTTTTTTTTCCAGATCCCAAGTTCCGTTCTCGACAATTGTTGCAAATCTTGGACGTGTTACATTCATCGATTGTTGCAACTAACAGCCCACCTCGGATCTCCCGCTTCTTTAACGCTTTCCACAAAATATCTGTTTCTCAGCATCGATTTCCCTTCAACTTGACGTGGTCTTTTCCAAACGTCTCATCACCAAAAAGAAATTAATGGTGCCTTCGTCTTTTCTTCTTGATACCGAAAGGGTTTCCATTTATTGAATCTTCAAAAAAAAAAAACATTAAATAGCATCAGTTAAAAAGAGATGGATTTTGTCTTTGTTTTCGAAGATTTTTTCTTGTGGATCTCCCTCCCCTTCTTTTTTCTCTTATCATACTTTGTTCCACCGTTTGCGAGCATTTTAACCATCATCTCTGGGGCACGTTTTCTGCCTTGGTTAAAAAAGAACCTATCTTTCGCCGTATTGAATTAATCAAGTAATCCAAATCTTCTAACATATATTGGAAACGATTTTTATATAAATCAATGATAGTTTTTGGTGTGGGAAGTTGACTATCAACATTATCAATTCCTTTTTCTTTTTTCAAGTTGTTTTGCTCGGCAGAGAACTTTATCGAACCGGTATAATGATAGCATTTCCTTATACTGCATGCATCTTTGCGTATTTAACAGCAGCAGCAGTAAAAACAAACTTTCGGCCAGAATCAAGGAGAACAGGCTTATACTGATTTTGGACTTCTGTCGTATTTGAATAGGATTTATTTTAGTATAAATAAATAAATCGTATAAATTATAGAATTATAAAATATCTTTGAATGTTGGGTAATAGTGTGGTATTTGATAAAATAGTACCAGGTAAAAATAATGAGATAAATGTGTATTTTTTACTGTAGGTAAAAAATAAAACTAAAGGACTCTGCTGCTATAAAATAATCAATCCTTTTTATATTGAACAACTGCCCCTGGAAGTTATCGAGTCAACCTTTCTGGTTTTGGAATAGATCTATACTCAGTTTCCCGCCTTTTGCTAAAGGAATTCTACTCGTTAAAATTGACTTCAATTAGCGTCGTCCCAACTCAGTGCGATCGGGAACACATCTTATTGTGCCGAAAGGACCAGTAAGATAATGTATAACGGTAGCTGTCAAAAGTGACATACATGATTCATTGTTTAATTGGCTTCGGCGGAACATATTGTAATGTTTGACCTCTTATTGATTCAACGGGTTCTTTTCTCCCATCTGTGAATGAATAAGATATAATCCCAAATATAGAACATCTTATCGATGTTTGTATATTTGGTTGCAGAAAGTAGGCACCCATTTATTTATGCACTACTTCTATTATACACTAATCAGTCGTGTAATTTGAATCAATATATAAATAAATGAACCATTGATCATGATAGCTGTTCTATTCTCTCGACGGGTAGCAAATTTATAGAGGGAACTATCATTATTAGATTTCTCTTTTTTATATTCTTGAGTTGATTGGAGTGTGTTTTTAGTTTCCAATTTAGGTATAGTAACTCAGTTGTGTATTATTCTATATGCAACTTTTATTCCTATATCCATTTAAGCCCATCATGCCACCTTTTATATAGAAGTATGTACTCGAGGTAGAGGTAGTTGTGTAGTAGTATACATATGTATGCTATTACTCAACATTCAAAGATATTTTATTTTATAATTTATGATTTTATACGATTTATTTATTTATTCTTAAATGAATCGTACTCAAATACGACAGCTGATCTTGAGATCCCATGCGCCATGGCAAAAATACGCTTTTAATGCCTAAGAGTAACGGCTTTTTGCAAGGAGGGCAAGTTTCTTTGCTAGAGTGGAGCGTTATTTAGGCGCCTTTTTGTTTTTGGTTTCTGTTTTTTGGGTACCTACTTGACGATCATTGTAGAGCTGTAGACCTATCACCCGAGAATTACTGGGACACCGATGTGTTGCTCAAGCAGTGGAACCTCAAGCTCAGAGGGTTACCTGTGTCTGGCAGTGCTGCATTTCTACGTTGTGAAATAAAATATGTCAGAGAGGGATTATTTCTGTGACATACTTGGGCTTATGCGTACCTGTATACAGTCAATAAAAGCGGTATGGTAGCACATTGTTTTTTTTACTATAAAACATATCGATAAAGTGTTGTCTTGACACCATGACACCAGTTATTTTACTGCACCTTGACTTGATACAAACTATTTCTGCTCCATAGTTTAAAAATAGTACACTTGCGACACCGTTCCCTGACACTGGTTGTCTCTTGCCACAACGCGATAGCTACATCACGCGTAAATATTGCGTGATATCACGAAGTTCTAGCTGGACGAATTCAACTGGTTTAGACAATTAAACAAAGACGTCTATTGTTTTTGAAAAAGAAAGAGAAGTCAGTGTTGGGGATATTATAGATTTGTTCATACTAAACTATTGTATTTCAAACAGAAAGTAAAGTCGTAATGACATATCATGCTATTCTACATATTCCCACTTGTCATCTTCTATCTTGTTGCATACTGTACATGTGGTGTAACCACTTGTCGAGCACGGTATATGTTAACCCCACTCAATAGTTTTACACGTACAAGGTTATCGGTTATTGAATAATCTTGATACAAAATCTTTCTTAATTTAATTACGCGACTGAGATTCATTTAATCCCATTTTGCATTGTACTAGTACGGGATGTTATTCGTCAATATGATTGGATAATAAAACCACACCGTATAGTCTGTGGGTTAATATCCATCTAAAGATCCATCTGTAGTAGTCTCTTATCGAATTTTTATAATAAAAGGAGATACCTCAGTTCTAACAGTATTTTCCTGTCCCAGTTCTTTTATATTTTTACACATCCCAAACAATCTCATTATTTTTATCTGGTGCCATTTTATCAAATACCACACATATAACAGCAGACCTTGTTTTTGTCAAGTACTCTAAGTACAAAATTAATAACCCCTCTTCCTCCGGATTTAACCCAATGGTAGTTCAAAAAACCAGAAGTGGTAGTAAAGAAAGAGAAAGAAAAGGAAACGGCAAGCGAAAAGACGCCAAGGTGGAGGATAAGTATCTTTCACAAGCTCCCGATTGGACAAAATTCCCGAATGCATGACAAATAAAAATATAAGCCCATTTTGAAGCTTGTTAACACACATTTTTTTTTTCTTCTTGAGGAACAATAACAATGCAGCCGTCGCGGAATTTTGGATTACTTTTGCTTTAAATGCTTTAAATGCTTTAAGTTAATGTGAACTCTGTGTACTGGTAGGATCGAATGAACCTTAACTTTACCAGGTTTGGCTAAGATAAACCAATGTACAAAAGTGAATGCATGGGTGTGTCATTACCGCTGATTATAATGATGTATTGAAAGAAGTATTGGATCTCGCCGTAATAGTAAGCAGTAAATTCTAATAAATGGCTCCCTGTAAAAACCAATAGTATATACGCACTTTTCAATGATTTTGCCAAATGGCTTTTGTAATGAATATCAGATTTAAACTTTTTGGGTACTTTTGCCTTATCATTAACGAATGTAGGAAGGAAAGGGCTGGTGGATGCAGTGAGATGGTTCAACAAAGAATTGCCTGTAGAGGTTGTTAAATAAAAGAAAGGAGTACATGTAAGATTTGGGTAGCTTAAGATGTGATATCGAGTACCGTTAATTTCATTTCCTCCAAATTTGTCAGCGTATTGTTTGGATGGTAATACAGTATCTCACATCCACTAACGACACCAACTAAACGTGTAAAGTCAAATGTGGATAAAGTATAGAAATCGATACGATCTTTTGGATCCAAGGTGGATACAATGAAGGTGTAGGACTGCTAGTATTGTGAAGGATTTCTACCTGATCCTTGGATAACATATTGTTTTTGACTAATTGTTAAATGGGTGGAGATATGTGTATGGTTTCCAAGCACAAAATTGACTATGAATGTGGGTATAGTGAGCTGACGTTAAGAATTTTGGTTAATTGCTATAAAAATCTACCATCGATCGTTTTAGAGAAAACCAGAATGTGTTTATTGATAAGAGAAAAGTTTCTTTAGCCCGATTTGTATTGCAGAGCAGGTTCTGCATTGGAAAAAAACAGGTTACACCACATGCAAAAAGAACAAAAAAATCATTTCACGACACCGTTTTTTTTTTCTCGTATTTCTTTGTACATGAACACTTTCAACATGCACATATAAACGACTTTACACAACATCATATTATGGCGAAAAAAAAAAGACTGTATTTGTATGCACAAAGTCATTATTTATATTATCTGTTGTTTGACTTTAGATCGTGTTACCTTTAATTGCATAACTTCAACCCACCTCAACAACCTCACTACCCACACAATCAAAAGCAGAGATAATACGATCACACATAAGCAAGCTCATTAATTCGTCCTTTGAACAAGAGGTCAACGCACTTCTTTAAATTAAATGGTTTCGAAAGCTGAATCAAAGCGTCTCTTTCAGAAATCGCGAGTGAGATTGATCACAGTTAAGAACAAGTACTGAATAGACTTATGATGATACCGAAGGAGCTGCTCAAAAATAAAATACGATGTCGAGGAACTACTAAACCTTCTTCTTTATCGCTGAGGAATTTTTTTTGGTGTGCTATATATGGTTACGAGAGGGTAACCTTGAGGTATTTGCCGTTGTTCATCTGTCGGGTGTATGTACAGAAATGCCTAGTTCACATGTTTGACGATGAATTGGTGTTCTTTGAAAATGATGATTGTTGATTTATACAAGAATTAATTATCGAATTGTCCCTGGTTCAAAGCAGCTGTGTATCCTCCGCAAGCCACGCTTTGACGTACGATAGAATAGTGATGCGTTCCAAATTACCCAACACGAGTCATTTAAACAACATCTGATTTAGGTGCTGCAAGTCTCCAAAGAAGAGCAACAGGCACTTCTATGGTACATATCTTTGATAATCCTAAAAACAGTGTCGTTGAAAAATAACAAGCATTTCTATAAAAAAAACTTGATTAACAACATACTCTCGCTATTGTCTTTCTAACCTACATCAAGTTTTAAAATTACCTCCAAAATTGTACTCTGTTCCAGCAAGTATAAAATGAAGCGGCTATTGGTAATTGACCTCTACTGCAAAAGTCGTGATGTTTCAAGACCCATATGTTTAACAGCATTGTGTCCTGTAAGTCAAGTAGGGCGCAATGTTGTGATGATCTTCATTTGGAGGGGTGCTCAATTTAGTCACAGGCTGTTTCAACTAAGAAAACAATGACAAGCACGTAAAAAGAGCCTGTGCTAGATACTTCCTGCCCAACTGGGCTGCCAATGTACGATGCTCTGAAATAGATATAATTAACAAGGGAGGTCATTTATGAACCTCTAGATAGATTTTTATTGTTCAAAAATAATTGGATGATCGAGGAGAAGGGGGTGGGTGTTTATAATGTTATGTACAAATGTAAGATTGTTTCTATTGATAGCAAATAGAAGATTAGGATTGTTGAGCAAGTTTGAGAGCATGCATGTTTTGAGGTTGAGCTTGAAGAGGCGAAGCGTATTGTAATTGACCGCTAGTTTCATACTCATACATATCCAAAGCAACCACACAACTTTCACGTACAACTTGTTGACTATCCAACTTGAAGGAATCCAAGGTAGCAAGCACTTCAGGGGTAGCAATGGAACCCAAGGCTTCCGCAGCTTCATGTCTTACCATATGAACTTCGTTTTGATCAGCAAGACATTCAGTCAAGGCAGGTACGGAAGCAGGATGCTGTAACTGACCAAAGACATAAGCAACCTCATGACGAAATAAAGCACTCTTGTCTTTTAAGCCTTTAGCTAAAGCAAGTACCGCTTCAGTTGTACCGATTTCACGCAAGGCAAACATGGCTCTGTAACGTTTAAATAATTTAAGATCATAGTTTGTTAATTGTGCTTCGAGTTCTTGTACGGATTTGGTGTCCGAGGTAGGAGGGGCAGGATCGACCGAGTTGTAAAGACTCTTGTTGGCTTCTCTTTCGGCTTTGGTCTTGGGATCATTCTCATACTTGATCTTATCAATGGCTAATTCACAGGTATCGACAACGGATTCGTTGGTATCATTCAAGTACTTTTCAAGGATGGGGAGAGATTCTAAACAGCCAATAGCCCCTAAAGCTTCAGCGGCTTCATGACGGACCATTTCATGTTCCTTGAGGTCTTCAAGCACCTTCTCAAGCGTGGGGTTGGCACGAGGGTTGCCGATTTGACCAAGACAATAAGCAAGTTCATGCTTCAAGAGTTCAGAATCATCACTGAAGGCTTATCAGAAGGTTAGTTTCTAAGGTAGTAGTGTTCAGTCTCTTGGTTTTTTTTTTACCTTTGGCAATAATGTCGATACTTTGGTCGTTGGCGACATTCTTGAGAGTGAATAAAGACCTGAAACGTTCAGCAAGCGATACCTCACCGGAAGTGTTGCAAAGAGAAGCTTCAAGGTAGGCGTAATCTACGTTGGAATAGTCAGCCATTGTGATATAAAGTGAAGGAAAAAGGGTTGAAAGATTTTTTCTTTTTTAATTTAAGCCACTTATTTACTTTACATTTAGACGAATCAGGATTCATTTTCATACGATAGCTTACCTTTTTTGGATGAAATAAATATTAGTTTTAGTTGTTTTACTTGTAAAATCTTTTCACCAGAGTGAATCGAGGCAACCACACTGGAGGTGGCAGTCTGTCTATTAAAGACATTAGGTTGGCCTTGGTTATCCCAGATAGAACGAGCAATCAAAAGCATGTTCTTTGAAACCTTTATAACCCGATTCCAAAAAATATTGCATGGATATATGATGTATTTTCATTAGTGCCGCACTTTAAGTTTTCCAGACCATCATTAATACAAGAATTGCAAATCAGTGAAGAATTGGTTTTAGCCGAAAGTGCAATATGCAAATTATATGGACTTTGCTATACTAACCTTAGATGTCCTAAACTCGTTCATGTCTAAGAGCAGCAACTCTCCAAGCTTTTTTTTTTTAGTTGACGATATAGCTTGTCGTTGAAACCATGGCGCAGAGCTTTAAACTTCTTTTGGGTGTTGTTTTTTAGCCCGTCGCTAAAGAGAACCAAAGGCATCTTGCTACGATCACTTTCCTGAAATGTTTCCTTATGACCCTTGGTATGATGTTATTTTTTAGAAAAAAATGTAACTTCATAGATATACCTTTTAAACATCTTCGACTGCTGCTGCGGTGTTTTGCAGGCCTGTTTCGTTTTTTTTGAGCTGATTTTGTAATAAAAAACAAATGCAAGCGGTTCTTTAGCTCCACAATCAAAAGGCTTATGAATGTCTGGATTGCAACTTCAATGTCTTGACTTAATTAAGTAAGAAAATTATCAGCAATGGCCGTTACAGGATTGGATGATAATACTTGGTCCAATACATGTTCGTATACAAGGTTCTTGATTATGGGTCTCTTAACAGCCTATATTGAATTTGTGTAAACTAAAGTTTCCGCTTTTCACTTAGAGAAAATTCTGTGCACATCAAGTAGATAAAGTAAAAATAACAAAAGAATGTCCTGCCAGTAAAAAATGAAAGTCCATAAAAAGGTAAGACAGCTATTTTTGCTCGAATTGCCATGTACATCCTGGATAAGCACCACATTTACATTACTTTTATATTGTTATGATTAATTGAGTAGAATGTCTTTTTTCTTTTTTTGTCTCTACTTTATTTGCTCTCCTCCTTTTTTCTTATCTTCTACTTTTTTAATTCTTTTCCCTAGAGGATTTTAGTTGTTGTACTCTAATAACTGACTTGATCAATTTGGCATACTTCGTTGCCACATGCTCACTGTCACAAAAATCTTGAAATATCAAAACTCGAATTTAATAAAAAAAAAACAGTTAAAACTCCGAGGAAAGTGTGTGGGCGTACAAATCCATCACCCTATTTATCTAATTGAAAAAACGTGAAAGTCTCTTTTTTCGGTCTTTTTTCTCTTTTTCTTTCTTTCCTTCATAATGACTTCTACGAAAAATAACTATGCTTTTGAAATTAGGTTTGTGGATGATAATGTAACGTAAATGTAAAAAGGTCACACGGGGAATGCGATACTGACTACCCTTGGGTGTATAGATTGTGCAAGTGTTTGATATTGCAGCAAAACGTCAAAAGGAAGGAACGGGTCTGCCCGTAGAGTACAACCAAGACGATGTATTGAAAGGTCAACTTCGGTATTCAAAGTTGGTAGGTAGCACGCCCTCCACAGACATTGACGATGAATATCAGCACCAAGTGACTACAAAAAGAAGCAACAATAGAAGGTCGATTCAAAGGCACACTTTCTTTATGATGGGAAGTGGTGGAGACGACTCTATAGATGCAACAGTAAGTATTAATCCCCCTTTTAATTGACAAGTTTTATTAAAAACCTGGTAGATTACAAACAACAGTAGTAAGGATCACCACAGTCCGGTCGCACAGACGTTGGCAGCAGTAACTCCGCCGCCACAGCGACCACAGTTGTCTTTGTCTCCTCCTGCTGATGTACCGTCAGCACCACTGCAAATTGTGTCACCACTTCACATAACCTCACCCCCAATCCATTCGCCACTGGATGCTTATTCCCCACCTTCATCACCTGTACCATTCTCACCCATACCCCTATCACCTATATCCAGAACCCCATCTGTGCAAGCCCCACCCGCTGTCAAGCATTCATTGTCCATGTCACAAAGAAAGCGAATAAGAGAAGATCCTATTAGCATGAATCAGATATCACCCATTATCGTAGCCACGTCACCGGCACCACAAGTTTACTATTCTGAAGATTACAGTAGTATGACCATGATGGATAGTCGTGATGATAGTAGCAAACAAAACATTCAACAAGAAAAAGGAGCCAGTTCAGGATGTTGTATCATATCATAAATAAAAGAAGTGCGGGACACGAATAACACCTAAAAAAAAAAAAAAAAAAAAACTTTTTTGCTATTTGTTTTGTCTTTTTTTATAAACACGAAATAAAAAATGACCGACAGCTCGTTAGGACCTCGTGGTTTGACCATTGAACAACAAAATGAAATTGCAGCTATTCAATCGCAAGCAGCTTCCCAGTCCTTGCAAAACACAGCAGAACGGTTCTCAGTAGGTAAAGGAGAAACAGCTTTATACGTAGGCGAACTTGCACCCAACGTCAATGATGACATTTTAAAACAACACTTTATTAAAGCTAAAAGTGTTCATGTGTGTCGCGATCATGTCAGTGGAAAGAGTTTAGGCTATGCTTATGTCAATTTTAACCGCCCTGAAGATTGTAAGTACTGAGAGAAGAAAAACTTTTTTAAAACATTATTAAAAACGTACAACAAAAAAAAGGTCTTGATGCACTTGAAAAGATGAATTACTCTTTAATTAACGGAAGACCATGTCGGTTAATGTTATCGGAACGTGATCCTTCTAGAAGAGTAAACGGTAATGGCAATATCTTTGTAAAGAATCTTCCTGCGTCCATTGACGATAAGTCGTTCCATGATACCTTTTCTCAATGGGGTAACGTGCTCTCTTGTAAAGTCATCAAGAACCCTGGTGCTACCAAGTGCTACGGTTACGTCAACTATGATTCGATTGGAGCTGCTGAAAGAGCGATTGAACTTGTCAATGGTCGAGTTCTTTTCGGTAGAGAAATGTAAGTTTTATTCCCGTGTAGTTGGCCTTCATTAATTTTGATATGCAGCCAAGTAGGTCATCAAATTCCCAAGGCAGAAAGAGAACCAGCAGAGGATCAAAGCAAGCAACGCTTCACCAACTTGTACGTCAAGAATATTTCATTAGATGTAACAGAGGATGAACTTCGGGATCTTTTTGGCGCTTTTGGACGTGTTTCTTCTTTATTGATCCAACGCGATGACCACAACAACTCCAAAGGCTTCGGCTTTGTTAACTTTGAGTCTGCTGAAGACGCTGAAAGAGCCATCAACCAATTACACGATTCTGAATACTACGGCAAGAAGTTGTTCGTCTCTAGAGCGCAAAAGAAATCAGAACGTGAAGATGAACTTCGTCGTCAACATGATCGTGTAGAAAAGCCCGCCAAATACCAAGGTGTCAACTTGTACGTCAAAAATTTGGCCGATGATGTCACGGATGAGGTCTTGAGAGCCGAGTTTGCTAAATATGGCCAGATTACAAGTGCAAAGGTCATGAAGGATGATGCTACACATGCTTCCAAGGGGTTTGGATTTGTCTGCTTTGCCTCACCCGAGGATGCGACCGAGGCTGTGCTTAAAATGAACGGCCAAAAAATATCTAGCAAGGAAATCTATGTTGCTTTAGCTCAGCGTAAAGAGGATCGTCGTAGCTATCTCGAAACACAACAGCAAAGAAGTCCTAGTCCTGTCAGTAGCCAACCCATGAGCCCTGTGGCTTCTATTCGTCAACAACTCCAGCCTACAGAGAAAGTCAGTGCTATACCGTCTCAGTTGACGGTAGAAGCTTTGGAAGCATTTTCTCCCGAAACACAACGTCAAATGCTGGGTGAACGTATCTATTCGCTTGTGTAAGTGGGAAGGCGCATGAAGACATGTAATCGAATCCCTCCCAATACTAATATTTATTTTTTAGCTCTGATATATATCCTCAAGAGGCCGGCAAGTTAACCGGCATGCTGTTGGAAATGGACAAATCTCAGCTTGTGAAACTTATCAATAATCCAAAGCAGTTAGAAGAAACATCAAAAGAAGCTATTGCAGTTCTTCGTGAACATCTTAATACGTCATTGTAAAAACATAAATAGGAACCTTCCGTGACGCCTCTTTTTTTTTTTTTTTCTTTTTTATAAACTAAACAATAAAGATTGTAATTATTTCTTCTGCCCTTTTTTATATACAAACATTAACTGTAATGAGTTCAGAACATTCGATTTATACCTCCCAAGACCAGCATGTGATATTGGAACAACCTGTGAGTTTGAAAGAACCCAAGACGTCCGTCAGTCATCCTATAAAGTATGTTGTAGTGAAACACTAATGTTTCCGAAATTGATTAAAAAAATAACTCTTCTTTTTATTAGCATAAGTTGGATTATTCCACCTGATGTCTTGACTTTTTTATCTCAAAGCGAATTCCCAGCAAATCTTGATTTATACGATTTTTTAAATCTGACCGTTCGAGAACATTACCTGCACTTGACACCTAAACAACACGTAGTACGACCACGGAAAGGCAACCTGTGTCTAAGTTCATGTCCAGGAAAGAAAGTCCGATTATCAGGTCCTGTCAGAGGAAGAGCGGCTATTAATCGTGATCTGGATTTAGATTTTAAACGCATGAAGAGCTTTGGTATCACCATGCTTGTTTGGTAATTAAATTTTTTCATGTGGGCATTCTATTCTTTGGCTTATTCTCTCTCTAGTTGCTTAGATGATAGAGAACTGGATTTTTTGGGAGCTGCATGGGCACAGTATGAATTGGCTGCAAAGACGCAGGGGTTACTCATCATTCGACTACCCATGATGGAAGGAGGCTGTCCTCAGACACTCACCGAAGTAAGAGACGCTGTCAGTTACGTCAATGCGGAAATTGTCCAAGGCCACAACGTCTTGGTCCATTGCAGAGGAGGTAAAAAAAAAAAAAAGAAAAAGATCTATTGTAAAAAAAAAAAACAGATTAGGGCCCTTCTTTTAATAACAGCTTCCAAGGTGTGGGCAGGGCGGGGTTATTTGCTGCATGCTGGATGTTGGAAAATTTACTGTGTAGATCGGTTGAAAGGGCCGTGTATATTTTACGGGAACAACGAAGCCCGAAAGCTATCGAGACACTGGCTCAAGTAGAATATTTGCTTAGATATTCCATGGCATTGAATAAAAGGTTAGGCTTAACTTTGAAAAGGACTCAGGTCGACCTTAGTCAGGACATTGTACCGCGTACGCCGAACGGTGCTCCTTCGATTCACTTGATTGCTAAGTTAGAAAATGAACTGCTCATCAAGCCACCAAAGGATCAATTCGCGGCTCCTTCTTCCGGTGACCATCCTTGGTGGAGCACTTAAAATAAAACCATCTCTTTTTTTTTCTACGTGACTGTTTAAGCCAATACCCTCCTTAGATATCTAGATAAACGGGAAAAAAAATAAGCAATCCTTTTGCAAATGGAACCCGAATTTAAGAAACCTCGAGTTTCTCGAGCTTGGTAAAGACAAAGGGAGGTGTTACAATAGGCCTTGTTTAAACATTCTGTTGTAGCGATTTCTGTCGACGAAAAAAAGTTAAATGTACAATTCAAAACGACGAAACTTGTTATAACTGTAAAGCGTACAACGAAAAGTGTGAAATTACAACCAGGTAGGTTCTTTTTTTTTTTCCACCAATGTCCATCTACGCGGCTAAATGTTTGTACAAAAAGTATCAAGAAGAGAGGACCACAAAAGTAAGCGACCCGTCCCCCCTTTTTTTTAAATAAAAATTAATAAAAATAAAAGAAATGATCCACACGATTTAGAAGATCGTATTGAACAAATGCAGTCGGCTATTGAAGAAGCTGTTTCGATTCACAAGAAAAAGACGGTTGCACCGCCTATTTTATCCAACATCTTTGAAGAATACGGGGTATTGGATCCTAGGCAATGGCCATCAGGTGTGGCGTATGACAGCATCCATTATCTAGGGGATCTATCCACACTCCAGTTCTTTTCAAACAAGTTGAATGAACAGCGTACACTTCAGGGCCACAAGATCAAGAAATTCGGTGACAATGTCGTCTTGATTGCAGATCCCGGTGTGCCTGGATCTAGTAAAATACCCGCATTTCAGTTACCAAAAGACATCCATCCACCAGGCGAAGATATTCATAAATACATCTACACCGTCACAGGTGTGGATAGATACACGGCGGTTCGTTTATTGAAAATGTAATACAAAAGAACATAAACACAATAGACATCTGACTCTGCCACTTTTTGAAACATTTACAGATACTTCTCTCATATACACCCTATTCTACCAGTCATTAATAAGACGGAATTTCTAAAGCAATACCGTGACAGAGTAGATACATATCCTTCAGGAGAACTATTGAATGCCATGTTTGGTGCAGCAGCTCGCTTTGTGGAATGCGAAAGCTTAGAACCACGTCGAAAGAAGAACTTGCCTGCTGATGCAATTTGGGATGTACCTGTAGGCTGGTCCAACCATTTTTTCGATCAAGCAGAATACATCATTACAAATCAGTCCAACTTGGAAACCGTCTCCAACGTACAATCAATTATTCTCATCTTAAACCACCGTGGAGATAGAGATTCGAAATCTTCTGCTTGTTGGCAATTAGGAGGCTATGTAAAGTTGACCTTTTTTTTTTATCTGTTAAGGCAAAAACGTATTGACCTTTTATTTTAAATAGGCCATTCGATTGGTAAACATTTCAATACGCATAATTTTTTTTTTTTTTTGGTGTGTATTTATTCTAGTTTATATATAGGCTCATTTGCTTGGTCTTCATCGATCTTGTGAAGACTGGGATCTTCCAAAAACCGAAAAAGAGACTCGTAAAAGAGTGTGGTGGGCATTGTACATTACAGATCGATTTCAAACCGCCATTCTCGGACGACCTATTAATCTTCGAGACGAGGATATCAGTGTACCTTATCCTGATCCCGGTGCCGATATAGAAGAAGTCCTGGACGCTTATGAAGCTGATAAAGAAAGAATCCGAAGCAACGAAGTATTTCCTCGTTTCCCTTGTCTATCTGCTCCTTACAACTATAAAACAAATGTCAACCGAGCTCGGCCTCAAATCTATGAACTGTTTATACAGTTCATAAAACTATCCGAAATACTCGGTAGAATCTTACAAGGTTTACATACCCCCAAAGCCAAGAAATTCAGCTCACAACATGGTAGCGATGAGTTAGTTACTAGGTTGGATTTTGAATTAACTCAGTGGAGATATGAGTTCCCCAACGCTTTAAAGAAGATACAGTTACCGGATTTTAATGAAGATGTGGGTCACTTTGCACCAGTGATTGCATCCATGTTGATGTTCTATTGTAGTAGTTTAATCTTATTACATCAACCTTTTATTCAGCGAACAGCAACCCATTCCAAATCGTCCCATACATCACAGCAGATTTGTACAAGTGCTGCTATACGAGGTATGCGTATTGCGTGTCGATTAACGGCACGAGATTACCTCATGTGTCCTTACTCTTTCACCTTATATCCTATTCGACAGTTTGGACTGATCCACATGTTGAACAGCAAAAATCCGGACCCTCAAATATCGAACACGTCTCAACTTTATTTGGAAAAGGGAACACAGTTACTGAACAGAATTAAAAGTATTTCATCTACTGCTAGTAGTTTATACGAGTTATTTAAAGACATGTCAGATACGACCCCGGATACGGATGCTACAACGGAAGAAAATCAATCGATTGAAAGTCAAAGTCAAGATGGAAAAGATCGACAAACGATGGCATCGTTAATGGATGCGATTATGCTCCCTGCTACTAATGAACCAACAAGGTATATTCAACCGGAGGAAGCGTTTTCTTTGACCCAGTTTGGATATAATACGACCACGGATACAAATTCTTTGGATTATATATTACAAAATCTAAATGCACTTTCAGGGTTTTCTTCTGAGCCTACAACGACAGCTGTTGGGTATGGACCACAAGACCATGATCTATTTCGAAGTGATCCGAATAATGTGTTTTGGGAGTTGCCGTCGAGTATGGAAGGATTGAATCAGTGGATCGATACAATGAATGAATCGGGTTGGACAGTTTTTGATCAGTAATAAAAGTTACGTCTTCTTTGGCATAGATACGTATCTTTTTTTTTTTTCTAATGTAAATCAAACAAAATCATCTGTGATGTCTATTGCGTTCGATGTAATGAACTACAGAAAAATTGTAAGGGTCGGTCAATTTTATAAATAACCCTTCCCCCTCACAGTGATTCCCCAATCTCTTGATTTCAACTGTTGGACTTCCTATAAGAGTGTATGTAGTCCACCGCGTTACTGTTAAAAAATAGTATCGCGTATTGAATAAACCCCTAACGCGTTTTTTTTTTCAACTTCTTTTTTTTTTTTAACAACGTTGTTTTCTCTCATTAATATGGCTAGACCAAAGAAGTTAACAGTAAGTATAATACTGAATTGGGAAAGAAAACGTAGGACTTGGTTTAATGATATTTATTAGGGCCAGTCTTCTACAAGACCTCGTACAAAAACTGTTCCTGACATGTTTTCGAAACAAAAAGCAGGTAAAGAAAGAGATAAAAAAGAACTTTTATAATTGAACATGAGCTAATGAAAACTAGCTGCGAGCAAAAGAAGACATCAAGCCTTGAATGAATCTAGTGGTGAGGAAGATGAATTGAATTCTTCTGACGATAATTCGGATAGTGAATCCGAACTTGGCCACAAGCAGAAAAAGAAGGTTGGAAAGACAGGTCATGCAGTTCTTGCCACCATCAGTAGTCAGTTATTAGAACCATCTAGTTCAAACACGCAAGGCAGTCTTTATGGTAAGTTTGGAATGGTCTAGGTTAAGTTTTTTATTTTTAACTTGTGTACAGACAGTGCCATTTTACCTGAAAATAGTATGGACGACGTTGCTAAAAAATGGGTTCAGGATTATGAAAGAAATAACGAAGCTGCTTTAAAGGACTTGATTAACTTTGTTATCCGTGTAAGTTTATTTAGGAATTATAACTCGAGCTTTTCTTTTAACCCCTTTCGCTTTTCTAATAGAGCTCAGGTTGCTTAACACTCGTAACTGCCGATGCCTTTAGTCAAGATGATGGCTCTGTTGATGCGATTGAAGAACTTCAAGAAGAGTTAAGTAAGCTTCCGTATACTGAATATCCAGTCATTTCTAGAACAAAAGAGCACAAGGCTTTAAAGCGAAACATGTTGGCATTGTTCTTGGAAATCATTGTTCAATGTAAGTACAATATCATTTATGATGGTATTCTTATGGAGACCTTGCAAAATTGGTTAGCCACCATGTCTAGGTAAACAAACAAAACAGGAGAGCATCTATCTTTTTTTTTTTTTAACAACTTGTCTTTATATTCGTATAGCTCCATCTATAGACCATTCCGTCATACAGCCACACTTGTTGGATTGAAAGTCATTAGTGCCCTATGTGATATTGGAGAAAACTTAAGGGACGAATTAGCTACTGCCAACCGCCAATTGAACACGGAAAAGAAGAAACCAGGAAACGCCAAAAATCGTGAAAAGTTGCGCACCATGACTCAAAAATCGACTACAGCGCAGACCAAGTGTAACGATTTAGAAGAATTTCTTGCTGAATTCTTCAATAGTATCTTTGTTCATCGTATCCGCGATGTAGAATCTGTCATTCGTGTTGAATGTGTCAAGGAATTGTGTAACTGGATGCAATCATACCAAGCCTATTTCGTCGACAACCACTATATTCGATTTTTAGGTTGGGCTTTTAATGACCCCGTTGCCAGTGTTCGGTCTGAATGTATCAAATCTTTAATCCGTCTTTATAAGATTGAAGATATTGCTTCAAAACTCTCGACTTTTATTCGTCGTTTCACTCCTCGTATTGAAGAAATGGCGCTTTATGATGTCGATGTTTCTGTTCGTGTCAACACCATTCAATTATGTAGCTCTCTCTTTAAATTGAAAATCAATGTCTTAAGCTTAAAAGGTCGCACAGAATTGTTTAACATGGTTGGATCCGATGTCCCTCGTGTTCGTAAATCGGCTGCTCCATTTGTCAAGGCTATGCTCGATACAAACGTCATTGAGCCTTTGCTGAGAGGTGTCACTGCCTCTTTCACTAGAGCAAAGAGTGGCCGTCGCTCGATCGCTGCTGCTGCTACGGAGGTTGCTATCAATCATGGTTGGGTCAACTTTAAGGGCCTTGCTTCTTTCTTGGTAGAACAGACCTCCAGTATTAACGTCATGGATAATGCTAGCGATATGGAAGTTGATTTAGAGTCTTTGTCTAGTGCCCTCGTTGAAAAGCGTAACGCGATGATCACCAATATTGTGGAAGCACTTTGGGGACAAATGGATGATTTACAAGAATACGCTTCTTTATCTGATTATTTATGTCGGGATCACAGTCAAACACAGCAACAAGCTAGTATGGATGACCATATGGATACTGGATTTAACACCATTGAAGAATGTTATAGATTATCTGAGGATGAGGAAACCGTCTTATTAAATGTGTTCGGTGTCTGTATCGCTACAGCCATGACAAAGGGTCTTGATAAGAATATGATTGACGACAAAAAGAAGATGGATGAAGCAGCTTTAGAAGAGAACAAGAACGAACTTTCCCGCCACTTGGTTCAAGTTTTACCCAAATTATTATCGAAACATTCAGATGATGCTAACAGAACGTCTCAACTTGTGTGTATGCCATCTCTTATGAACTTGAATGTGTATTCCGAATTACGTGCTGAAACCGAATACGAGGAATTATTAGAGACTTTAGTCAAGGTGTATATTGGAGCTATCCAAACCGACCTTTTACTCAACTGTGCTGACTCACTTCACCACATGAGTAAGAACGTGGGTATGACAGAATTAAACAACCTTCATTTAACTACGTTGAGGGAAACCGTGGTAAACCAAGTAAGAGAAGCCTGTAGTGGAAAAGATTTAGTCACAGCTAGTTTCACTCCTGCGATTATCCATGCAGTGTCTGTTAGTATGCTTCGTTTATCTTGTTTGATCAACTTTACCGATGCGACCGCTGCTATGGAAGATTCACAAGGTATGAGTATGGATGTCATTGAATATGCCGGTGCTCTTGTTGATCGTGCCGCCTTTGGACACAAGAAGGAAAAGAACATTAGTAAAAGTGCCTTGACCGTGATCACACGTTACATGATGTGGAAATGTGAAGCACTTTCTGCCTCTTCCACAGCCGAGGTGATTCCAACGATTGAACGTCGTCGTGACTGGACATTTGATAAACTTGTGGAATTGATTAAGGGTAACGATGTGAGTCCACTCCCTGAGGTGCGTATTGCCGCTTTTGGTTACATGGTAGATTTGTATTGGCTATTCAGCAGCGATATGTTTGATGATTATGGACTTTCACGCCTCAAGGTGCGTTGTCCTGCCGATTTACAAACCTCGTGTACTACCTACGTCGTAGATCAAATCAAGGTATACAACGAATTGAATAAAGCAGAGAATAAGGATATTGCAGAGAAAGAATTGATTTTACTTCTTGTCTCTGGTTATTCTCATGCTTTACTCACTGGTATATTTGATATCAGTTACACTGTCAAGTTATTAGAACAGTATGGATCCAACAGTGCGGAAATGGACGAACATATTAAGGCTTTTGTCACTGGATTGCAAAATGACCTTATTGCAGATGAAGTTGCAGCAGACGGTATCTGTAGATCGTACCTTGAAGCTTTAAAAACAGTAAGTGGCGTGAAATCATGAAAAAAAAAAACGAGTAAAAAAAATTAACCCGTAATGATTTCTAGTCCTTTAACACAAGTGTTGGCGATTCATCCCGATCCATTGAAAAAACATTAAAACTTGCTCGTCTTCAAGCTCAATCGATCAAACACGCCAATCAACTCAATGCAACTCGACCTGTGCCAGCCCAAGTGATTTGCGACCGTATTCATATCGACGGTATTACTTTTGCACTTACAAAAGCTGGAGAGGGGTATCAGAATAATCGAGATGATGAAAAGGATAACGCTCTCAAGTTCTTTAAGGTGCTTGCAGTCTTCGGAAAAGAACTTACACGTGCCCGAGATATTGCTAGAATTCATAATCATTTGGAAGAAAGTTTACGACAAAACGGTTTAGATGTTGAACAAAGTAAGGAGTGGGAACATTACGCTTCGTACATCAAGACGATGGATTCCTTCTTGAAAAAGAAGGGTCTTCGATATGGTAAGAGAGAGAGAGAGCGAACAGATGCTTTTTTTTTTTGAATTTAGTCTAACTTGGGATTTTCAATAGATGCTTCCATGAGAGCTAATAATGTCGAAACACCTGCACATGAGTTTAACACTGTTATATTGGAAGAAGCTATGCCTGATGTTGATGAATTGGCGGTTAGAGACAGTACCAAGCGAAATGTATCCGATGCGAACATGGACATTGATGAGGTAACCCCAAAGAGAAGACGGGATTAGGACGGTTTCCCTGAAATGTACATAAAATAATAAAAAAAATTGCTTTTTTTCCCATTTTTTGAAATCTACTAACGGGTGGATACTTTATGTATAGAGACTAGAGAGGTCTCTTTTGTACAAGTGTTGATTTATAAACTATGTCTTTTTTTTTTTTAAGAAAGAACACCTTGATTCCTTTGTGAAACAAAGCACAAGAAAAAGGGTGGGAACTACAAGTTGTACTACCGCAATAACGTGGCAGTGACTGGTGCTCATCTCTAAACTATATGCTTTTGGAAGACCTATGGCTTTAGCTGTATAATGTATTCACGGACATATATCATTGACTATTGATTCCCCCCATGAAGTACTATTGATCAAGAAGAATATGCTTTTTTAAAAAAGATCTTCTCCTGGGCGCTCGTTTTTTGTACAACAAAAGTTCTGAGTTATTATTTTTTTGACATTTCCAATTTGGTGTTCCCCGGAAAAGAGACTGTGAATAGTAAACGGGTTGTATTGTCTCAACGACAACCCTACAAAAGAGAATACACAAACTTACAGTAGTTATACATTAGTGGTTTTGTGCGAAAAACAGATGTAGTTCTACATTGGAACGATTTATTTTCTGAGAGTGTGTTAAATTCAGTTAGCACAAACATTCAAAGTTACTTTTTTTTTTGTTATCTTATCTTACACAACGCGGTAAACGAAATAACAGTAAAGGCAGAGTAGAAAATCTGGGATTGAAGTTTGACACAAAAGGGGACCAAGGGTTACATGAAAAAAGTAGGTATGTGAGTCATAACATTAATTTTTTGGACTAAATCTGCCCATGTCCTTTACTAAAAGCTTATATATCGACGTCTATACCAAATTATTCTAATCTTTTCGTACTCGTAAAAGTAGTTCATCCAGTGTCTCTAAAAAGTGTGAAGATTGAGCTTTTAAAGCTTTTCCAATTACTGCAAATGGTATATCAGTTTATCGCGTATTTATTATTAAAACGGAGCTTTGAAAGAGGCAAACCACAAAAACCCGCGTTCCCCTTTAGTTTCTTTGTTTCTCACGTCTCTTTTTCTTCTTCTGCAATGCTTAGATCTCTTCTCCGTACAACAAAGGCATGTGGTGTCCAACTTAACCAATGCAGCATTAGACTTTCATCAACAAAGCATGGTAAGATTTCATATGAAGTAATATACATCTCAGCCTATTCAATTTATATTTAAAGCCAAGGTTTTGACTGTTGAAACCATGCACCCTTTGGTCAAGAGTGTCGAGTATGCTGTGCGTGGTGCTTTACCTATCCGTGCCGAAGCTCTGAATGCTGTAAGTAACAACAACGAGGAAGAGGGGTCATAACGGTTGTTAACATGTGGGTTTTTTCTATCAGCAATTGAAGAAGGATCCTTCAAAGTTGAACTTTGACAAGGTGGTTTTCTGTAACATTGGTAACCCACAACAATTGAACCAAAAACCTATCACATTCTTTAGACAGGTAAGATATTAAATTATACGTAAAAAAAAAAGCTAAACTTCTTTTTTTTAAAAAAAAGGTCGCTTCTCTTTGTGAGAACACCGAATTGTTAAAGGCTGAGAACAGAGGACTTGTATCCAAGTTATACCCTGCCGATGCTATTGCTCGTGCCGAACTTTTATTAAAGCATATCGGAAGTATTGGTGCCTATACACATTCAAAGGGTGTAGCCCATATCCGTGGAAATGTTGCAAAGTTCATCGAACGTCGTGATGGTTATGCTGCTGATCCCGACAACATCTTCTTGACCCAAGGTGCTTCTGAAGGTATCCAAAAGATCATTCAAATGTTGACCCATAACACCAAGTCTGGTATTATGATCCCTATTCCTCAATACCCTCTTTACTCTGCCACTCTTTCACTTGTCGATGCTGCCCCTGTGCATTACTATCTTGAAGAGAACAAGGATTGGGGATTATCCCGTGCTGAACTTCAAAAATCCGTTGATGAGGCCCGTAACAACGGTGTTAATGTTTGTGCCTTGGTCATCATCAACCCAGGTAATCCCACTGGTCAATGTTTATCCGAGGAGAACATCCGTGAGATCATTCGCTTCTGTCATGACGAACGTATTGTCATCTTGGCTGATGAAGTGTACCAAACAAACATTTACCAACCCGATCATCGTCCTTTCCACAGTTTCAAAAAGGTATTGCAATCCATGGGCCCTGAGTTCAACGGACAAGAATTATTTTCGTTCCACTCTACCTCAAAGGGTATGATTGGTGAGTGTGGTCGTCGTGGTGGTTATTTTGAATGTGTCAACATTGATCCCGCAATCATGGACCAAATTAACAAGATCTCTTCCATCTCATTGTGTCCTAATGTCCATGGTCAAATCATGGTTGATCTTGTTACAAATCCTCCTGTCGAAGGTGACGCTTCATATGCTCAATACAAGTCTGAGATCGATACTATCTATCAATCTCTCGGTCGCAGAGCTACAAAGCTTGCTAAATGCTTCAATGCCTTGGAAGGCGTCACATGTAACGAAGCCGAAGGTGCTATGTACTTGTTCCCTCAAATCACTCTTCCCGCTAAGGCTATCGAAGCTGCCAAAGAGGCTAAGATGGCCCCTGATAGCTTCTATGCCTTAAGTATGTTGGATCATACCGGTGTTTGTGTTGTCCCCGGTTCTGGTTTTGGTCAAGAGCCTGGAACTTACCATTTCCGTTCCACTTTCCTTCCTGAGGAACATCTCTTTGATGATTTCTGTGGTGGTCTTGAAAAGTTCCATAAGAGCTTCTTGGACAAATATAGAGATTAGATGCTTTAACTATTAGAATATAACATTAAAATTTGTACCATTGCTTTTCAATTTTTTTTTTTTTTGACGCGGTGGCGATATGGAGTTAGATATGCAGTAACATGCTCATGACAGGCACCAAATTTGGGAATCATAAAATTCCTTTTTGCATAAGAGGCGACCATCTCATTTTTCTTTGATTTCTTTCTTCATATTTTTTTATTTTATTTTTTTGAAAATGTATAGTTATTCACAACATCAAGAGCATGAACCACATTCATACGCTTATGCCTCTCAAGACTTTTATTACCAACCGCGAGAGAATCGCTACCATCATTCATCGAGAATTAATGACTATCAATATATTTATGAAGAAAACAGTAATCCATCATTGATTATGAACCGAAAGAAACATCGGCGCAGTCGAAGCTTTGCAAAAGCGGATCAGTATGATCATTATAATCAGCATATAAATGACAAATCCGATTATTACTATCACGGGCCACATCGGTTGGACGGTGTAAGATCTGTGTCCCCATTCACAGAAGAAAATAGGCACTACCACCATAATAGTATAAACCGAAGAATGTATACTGAAGTGGCTAATAATAGTAGGAGGGTACAACCTGCTTGTTTTGTAAACCTTAATCAACCCATGATAAATCCCATGACAGCCAATTATTGTATGCCGCAAAGTCTGGGCACTTGTCCTACAAACACATTTGTCCCTAATAATGATTTTTTTATCATACCGCAACAACAGACTGTACCCATGATACAGCCCTATTTTATGAACCAGCCTACTAACAACAACACCAATAGTTTTTTACCGTCATCATATTACCAACCGGTTTTTCCAACCTTTATGCCAATGCCAACCTTGCACCCAGATATTATTCCACAACAAATAGCAACATCCATAACACCAGCTGAAGAGGTTATTTCCTCACCCAGTAGTAAGCAGACGTCACCTGTGGTCGAGACTAAGGAGGCCGTTCCAGACACCACGGAGGTTGTTCCAGAACAGCAGGTACCACCAGCGCTTCCGCCAAAACCACTTGTCATGCTTCATCGAAAGAGATCTATTATGGAAGAAATTCTCTCGTCTTTTTCCCTTTTAGGTGATGGCATAAATTATGCACCACCAGCTACTAGTAACCCTCAAAAATCTAACAATCATGATGATGTTACTAAACCAAAAGCTGCAACACCTGTCCAACCATTATACACTTCTTTGAGCGATGCCTTGAATTATGGTAATAAAAATGGTAGTGAAAATAAGTCATCTAGTCTATCAAGAAAAACGTCATTGAAGTTATACAAAAAGGCCAATGCTTTACAAAACAGACAATATATTTGGTGCTACCGACCTTTTGAACCAAAACATACAGAAGTTAGTAACGAAGAGGTTGCATCTAGTAAAAGCCTATGGGCAGCATTTGATATGACAAATCAAACCAAGTTAGATTATCATTATTCGTTCATCATGGTAAAAAAGAAAAGCCAACAAGATGATGATGCCAGTCATAGTAAACCCGAAATAGAAAATAATTTACCTGACATGATAACCGATGATCCCTCTCTTATTCTTATGCTTCATCGACAATCAACCATACCAAATCCAGTGATGATCTCTTTTGGCGATGGCATGGCTTGGTATTATACACTGCAAGACAATAATAACGAACCTGAGTGTCATATGCTTGACATCACTTGCTTACCTACTCATGATCGTAGACTGGTGGTTTCCAATGATCTCCTTAGTCAGGACGGAACTAAAACTCTTCGGCGATCCAAGTCTATGGATGGTTTGGCATCTAAATTATTAAATACAGTCTTTGGTTGGTAGCTAAGGTCTTGAATCCAGAAAATGCATTGCACGTCGGTCTTAAGATTCATATGACCTGAGTGTTCAAAATATATAAACAGGGCTTTTTTTTTCTAATAAAATCAAAACATTCACAAAACCTCATATATTGCAAACATGAATGTATTCTTTCCTTTTTTTTTTTTTTTTTTTTTTTTTTTTTTTTTTTTTTGTTTGCAAGCAAATAATATCGATTAAACAAAATAAGTAGATAATAGTATTAATTATGAACTTCAAGCAGCTATATTGCAAGGCTTTCAAAATTATAATCAAAGCTTCATCCAACACATAAAGCAACAATTTATTTCAAGTTAAAATATTTGCATTGCTAAAATAATCTACTTTCGACCAATACAAGTGGCAAAACTGATAGATCCATTACTGGAAGCATTAAATAACAATACCAAAAACGATTGTTTAGTCTATTCTACGATATACCCGGCATCATCAATTTATACTATTACCTCTGCCAAGTCTTTGTTGAATGTAGAATTTACTATTTCTCAACAAGATTAAAATAATGCGCCTATTTATTTAACGGACAGTCGTACTACATCATATTCTACATACCGTTTTTTTTATTTTGGTGGATTATGGATCTTGGATTTATCATAGAATAATTTAGAATAAAAGGTTACTCACATACCATTTATCTGTTTTTCTTTTTCCTCCTCGTTATGAAAGAAAAAAAATGACTACTTCATCATCCAAGAAAGGTAAAAATTATATTACAAGTTTTACCTTTTTTTGCGAATATTAATTTGTTTTTATTGAATCGTATGTTATGTAACAGGAAAAATTTTAACTACAATTGGAAAAGTGTATGCAGTAGGTAATGGACCTGTTGGTTTAGAAGATGAACAAAATATTACACATCCTCTACCCATTGAAACACTTAAGAATGAGAATATAACTGAGATTGCCTCAGGAAATCTTCATACACTTGCTCTAGATGAAAACAAACAGGTAGTATGTAGTGTACTTTTTTTTTCTATAATTGATATATTAATATATGAAAAAAGATATGGAGTTGGGGAAGTAACCGATATGGTGCATTAGGTCGAGACTTTACACCATCGACCATTCCACAACGTCTTACGCACCCATCCATTTTGTACATCAAATTTGAAAAGATAGCGTGTGGAGATTCCGTATCCATGGCAATCACTACGACGGGACTTTTATACACATGGGGAACTTTTACTGTAAGAAGTTAAACCTTATAAATATATTATCTAATAACCACATCCTTAGTATAGTAACTCAATTATGGGATATCTACCAGATACAAAGATTCAGACCTACCCACGTATTGTTCATCGCCTTGCTAAAGAATATATCATTGATATTGCAGCCGGTGCTTCTCATTGCTTGGCTTTAACAAATAAAGGCCAATTGTATTCATGAGGTCATGCTACATTTGATTTGTTAGGTTATTCCATTTTCAGAGATGAAAATGAAGCCTTGTTACCTACTTTGGTCCCTGGAATACCAACAGACATCGTCTCCATTGCCTGTGGAAGTTATCATTCGTTTGCAGTTGATAAATATGGCCAGTTGTTTGCATGGGGTTGGAATCACTATCAACAATGTGGGCTAGTAGAGAAAGTATCCGACGTAGTTCCAAAAAATAGAATTTGTCAACCCACATTGGTGCCTTATTTCGCAGTCCATGGTGTTAAACATGAAGATGATACGTCAGTATATGGTGTATTATTTACAGAGGCGTTAAAGAAAGAACTCGGAGATTCTTCTTCAACTAGTAGAGCAAGTTCAAAGATCAAGCGTGTATCTGCAGGAGAATCTCATACAGTTGTGCTGATGGACGATAATAGTTTAGTTGTGTTTGGTCGATGTGATGAAGGGCAATTAGGATTAATACTGTATTCTAACTATCAGTACACAGGTGCATTTCAAACCGACGAGGGAGATATAAATTCAATTGGATATCCTATTAAACACTTGTGGCGGTGCAAACAAGAGATAACTGAGGTGGTATGTGGAGATAATCATACCTTGATATTGACACAAGAAGGTGATATTTATGGATTTGGACATTCAGCTGATTGTCAGTTAGGACTCTATATTCATCAAGTGGTAGTACTTCCTACACTTGTTGAATCTATGCAGGGAAAGAAGGTAATTCATGCTTCTGCAGGTGATCGATTTAGTATGTTTGTTGTTGCTACTTGAAAAAATTGATTTTTTCCCTCCCCTTGAAATGAAAATATGCTATTGGCCAATATTGATCTTCCATTTTTTACACTCTTTACACAAACATAAAACATTTAAAAAGCACATGAGGTATTCATTATTGGTTTTTAAAAGAAGGAACTACTTTTAAAGGTTATATTTGGGTAGTTCAAGTACAAAAAATAACGGCTATGTTTTTGAACAGCAAAACGATGTTAGATTAAACGACCTTAGTTCCAAGATTTCCGCCATCAAGAACGTAAGTTTCTATTACATGAACAAACGGGAGGGCATGTTAAATAACAAGCTATAGATTACCATTGATATTCATCAAGATGTAACTGACCAAGATAGACTCTTGGACGAATCGGTAAGAAAAAAGCGAGATGAACCAAAAGAGACTGTAGTTAATAATATATTTAGCATAACCAATTTGGTGGGCTAGGAAGTAGTCTCAGTAACTCATTTGGAAGAATGAATAGAATGGTCTCGAAACGTCATCAAAGACAGTTATGTTTCTATGTATCGATCATTGTATTCTTGTTCTTTATTATATATTACGGTGCACCGCTTGCTAAAAGTGTAGTGGGTTCAAATCCAACTGAGGACGATTCATTGTAATCAATAAACCCGGTTTAAAAGTATAGGATGGAATTTAGGGTGTGAAGTTATATGTTTGGTGTGTCCGTGCGACGTGGTAAGCGTGTTGTAGGGGGGGGGAGACATCATGGATATAAACTCTTTATACAGGCTGTTTATGATGTGCATGACATAACTGAGGTACACTGTTAAACTTGAATTTTTATCCAATGCATAGACTTTCAATTTGGGCGATAATAAAACTAAGAGCAGGCAGGTGAAGCGGCTAGATTCTTGATAGTAGGTGGCAAAAAGATCATGGCCTGTATTTCAGTAGATACAGAAAAGAGAAACGTGTGTTACACTCTAGATAGAATAAGATCAAATTCTCGAATGGGCCATTTAGGCACTCCTTTCATCATCTTTTCTAAAAAAACTCGTCTGCCAACCTGTACACTAAAGAAGCCATTATCAGTATTTGTCAAATAAGAAAGGTAGGACCGTCTAAAAAACAATTCTAATCTGGGGTTGGTCTTAAAAAACATTTATAACGTCGAGAATGGTCTCAATCTCAAGTTGCAAAACTGTAGCCCAAGTACAGCCCACAAAGAAAGCTCCATGTTAAATCCCAGCTACGAATGAGCCGACCTCCCCTTAACCTTCGCTTTCTCTATAAATAGGTTCGTTTTGATTATTAGCCTTTTTTTTTCCCTCTCTTTATTTAAAAGATGCTGGAATTCATTCCTGGCAAGGTGTTTGTGGTGGGAGTCATCATTCTGATTTCCTTCATTGCCTACTCTTCACAACTATTTATATTCTTACCTGCTTACAAATGGCTGACCTTAGACAGCGTTCTCTTGTTATTACCACTAAATGCTCTAGTAGCCATGGTCTTTTACAATTACTACTTGGCTGTAACCACAGACCCAGGAAAAATACCCGCTTACTGGGTAAATTAAGTGCAAAAGAAGAGAGAGAGAAAAATCATGACTAATATTCAAAACAGGAACCACCTTCTTCTTTAATTGCACCTACCAAAGAGGCAGCCTCGGAAGGGGTAACTGGGCCTCGATTTTGTAAATCGTGTAATTTGTATAAACCTCCTCGAAGTCATCATTGTCGTTACTGTAAACGTTGTGTGTTAAAAATGGATCATCATTGTCCATGGATAAACAATTGTGTGGGGCATGATAATTATGGTCATTTTGTTCGGTTTATTATATTTGCAAATACTGCGTGTGCATATGTCTTGGTGTTACTTGTAGGAAGAGTACGTGCCATATTGTACGCTGCTCGTCATTTCCAGGTAATAAGCAAAAAAAAAAAAAAATAGGTTTTCATCCTCCCCCATTAACGCTCCGATTGATATAAGTTTGACGCTGAACCTAATTTGACCCAAGTGATATTCATGGTGCTAAACTTTATCTTGGCTTTTATTGTGGTGTTTTGTGTGGGTGTGTTAACCATCTATCAATTATACTGCATGTCTCGAAACCAGACGAATATTGAAGCATGGGAACGAGGCAAAGTCGAGACGCTTATAAAACGAGGCAAGATTCCATCTGTAAAGTATATTCATATATGATTGGTGGGTTTATGATATCCTAAATGATTTACTGTAGGTACAATACCCGTTCGATATTGGAATTTATCAAAATATTTGCAGCGTGTTGGGACCTAAACCGATATTCTGGTTATGGCCTAAACCGATGCAAGGAGATGGATTAACGTTTCCAGTAATCCACGGTACAGATCCTCGTCTACCCTTTTATTGGCCACCCAGAGACCCCGATGATTTAAGACCCTCGATCTTCTCTAGCAAGTACAAACGTCAACAAGAGAAGCAACAATTGTTGCGAGAGAATCCAGATGCGGTGGTTGAGGAATCCGAAGGCTATTATGATTCTGGTAGTTTCGTAACGGATAGTGAGAATGAATATTCAATGGATGATGAAGAGGAAAGCATGCGTAAGCTTGTGAACAATAACTTGTATGATCTGTCGGGGACATACTATGATCATCAACCGGCCAATGAATATAGAAGACCAAGTGCACATCGAGATACAAGCACACAACGAGATACAAACGCGTATCGGGATACAAGCACGCATAGAGATATGTCATCTGGAGACGACTCAGACGACGATGATATGATACCATTATCTAGTTTTACCCCAAGAAAAAAGAACACTTCTTCCAAAGAAGATTAAAGAAGAAAAATATTGTCTGTGTACATAAAGTTGTTATTTTTTATAATTAAAAGAAAAGGATTGTTATAAAATTCTAAGTTTGTTTTTTTCTATCCGGTCATGACATCGACCAAAACTGACCAAGCACCTGCTACACTAGCACACACAGCAGCTGAGATGCCTGCAGCACGAGCACCGGAGGTACACTTGAAGATGGCACCAGAAATGCCACCAGCAGCCAAACTGCTAAAGACGTCATGAGTACCTCTGGAGTAATCGATCAATGAGTTTGTACCATTGTACAACATGGCGATGACACCAACGGCATTACCAACACCAGGACCACGACGAGTAATGGAGTTCAAAGTAGTGTTAAGACGTACTTTAGTAGCACCTTGACTCTTTCTCAAACCCTCCACCATACCGTAAGCACCACCGAGTGTCAAACCTGCCAAATAACTACTACCTGTACCGTAACAAAGATCGTCAGACCAACCACGAGAAGGAGCAAATCCAGATGAGCTACCGACGGGGCCACTGTCTTCTACTTGTAAAAAGTCAAGGCCTTGAAGAGACATGGGTTGAAGTCTGTTAGCGTCCAATGAAATGGTGGACATAAAGTCTGGCATCTTTTCATAACCTGAATCGTCCATGCCAAAGGAAGTTGTGTTATCGGTCTCGAAAGTGCTTTGTCCGCTAGGAGAATATAACTCATCGGCATCGACGGTTTCGGTTGTGTTGTTGTTGCTACTAGATCCAAAGATGCCCATCCTGTGCTATTTTTGAAATTTTTTTTTTTTTGCGGGGGGTGTGGGTTTTGTAAAAAGAGTTTTAATGGGGAGGGGAAGCACTTTACTGGCTGGGATTTTTTTTTAGAGTTCCACATTTTTTTCATGACGTTTACTGCCTTGGATTGCCTTGGTTGTAAATGCACAAATAAACCAAGATTGAAATTTCATCGAAAGCTAATTGCCTTGTTTTAAAAATACACTTTGATTCGTATTTATAGACCATTAAAATAGTGATTCCATCCAACAACACACTGCAACTAGCCGGTCATAAGCAAGATAAACATCTAAAAATTGTTTCCTAGTAACAAAGCAAGCCCCCTCTTTTACACACACGTGTATCTAGTAGAACAGTTTATCAAAGGGAAATCCAAATAACGTCTAAAAAAGGCATGTTTGCGAGTATAAATTAATTGTTTGTCCAGACCCGGTACTTGAGGCGGGTTTTGGCTTGCTGATTAGCTTTTCAGGAACCCCCAGAATCTTACATGTTCTAGCCTTTACACACATTTGATATATAAGCTTTTATTTTCTAATTCTCGTCTCTCTTTTTCATCTTTTACTTTAAAAATGACACTTATGGATCGAAAGACAAAACGTCACTCTCCTCCTCCTCTTGATAAACTCACTAGTAAATGGTCTAGGGTGTTACACTTGATCTCGCCTCCCAATAAGAAGAGAAGATCCATCGCCATCATCCAGTCTTCTTCCGACGACGACTACATGCACGCCCTAAAACGAGAACTCTGCATGGATCGGCTGAACAAGCAAAAGACCTTAAATCGTCGTGCCATGTATATACCCAGCCCACCCGACGATGGGCCTAAAGACGCTGCTCATCAATGGTCCTTGTATCGCTCTACGTACCAAAAACTCCGACAAAATAATACATTACCTCTTTCGGAAATTATTCATTTACGAAAGATGCTTGTTCTATTGCAACCGAAAAAGAAGGTGGTGGATCCGGTCATGGACGATGAAGACGATGTGCCGTTAGGCACTTTATTAGAAAAGAATAAATCCACAAGTCTAGCTCAACCAAGATATTTAACAGCATCACCGACAACCTCATTCTATCTGTTTTCGCCTTATTACCAACCGCCGTATTATTATTATAATACAGCTCAGTATATCTAATTGCTTTTTTTTCCAAGACAATTGTACATGTATATAATATAAAAAAAATAAAAAAAAAAATTGTATTATAAACACACATAACATTAATTAGTTCATTATACAAATTGTCTGTTTCTCTTTGTTTCTCTCTTGGCAGCAGCAGTTACACAGAAAAAACAAGACAATGCAAAAGAAAATCACCTCTCTCTTTCTTTGTGCTTCTTGTTTTTATTATTATGCTAAAGATGATTCATTGTTGTTATTGTTGATAGGAGGTGTCAAAGGGGCCTCTTGACCTTCATACTGAGGAAAATTGGGATACATGGCATACACGTGAGGGTCAATGATGGGTGTACTAGTACTATTGGGTGTAGGAGGCATATATCCATACTGAGGAAAAGGAGGTGGCATAGCGCCTTGTTGGCCTCCTCCATAGGGACCTCCGTACATGTGTTGGCCCATGTACGGATATCCCGGTACGCCGCCGTAACCAAAAGATGAGCCAAAAGGATCCACCATGTATCCTATAATCAATTGAGGTTAGTGTGCATTCTCCTTTTCTTCAGCATTAAACGTATTACCTCCATTGTAAGGTGCTCTATTGTCATTAGGATATCCATTATTACCGCCACTACATATTGTAAGCCATTCCCGTTCGTTAATTTTTTTTTAAGCTAAGCCTACCTTGGATACGGTTGCTGTTGCTGGCGATGAGTTCTTGGATCTCCTTGAACAGATGATCCATTAGGCCCAGTCACATTTGAAGCCTGCATACCTTTTGGACCTTGAACCAAATCATATTCGACCTAAAACGAGACATATTATAAACAAATGTATCTTACCCTCTATCACCATCATTTTACCTGCTCGCCCTAGAATCAGCCAGAAAAGGGTTTAAAAAGTATATCGAGATGTATAAAAGAGAAACTTACCTCTGCTAAACTCTTGAACCCTCCGCTATTCTGGATAGCAGTATGATGAACAAAAACCTCTACATTATTTATGCGGAGTATAAGAAACATGATTTTGTAAAAAAGAGCAATTGTTTTACCTTCTGTGTTGTCGTCGTCTCCAAATTTAGTAGTATCGGGTAGGATAAACCCGTATCCTTTTATTGAGTTAAAGAACTTTACATGGCCTCTATGGCGAGATTCGGACATGGTTGCTTCTAGCAAAAAAAAAAAAAAAAAAAAAAAAAAGGGTCTGGTATTTACAAAGGTCTATTTACAAAGCAAAAACTTAAAAAAGAGAAAAAGAGAAAAAAGACAATTTGTTGGTAAAATTTTAATTTGGAGAGGTGAAACAAACGCCTCAAAAAAAAAAGTCTCGTTTTTTTTAAATTGTTCCAAACATTGGTAAAAACAAAACTGCCAATCAAACTAGAGCTTTAATACACCCAATTCTTGATGTAGGGCCCAAACCCATTCATCTCTTTCCTGTCTACTTCGTGCTTTAAACACCCAACATGAACCCCGGTTACCCAGACGATGGCCTAGTTTCATCAAGGACATGTATTCACGAAAGTTCGGAACAAAGTGTCGTTTTGCAATCTGCCATATAACAAACACACATTCCGATGTCTTGTATCCACCCGGTATTTCTCCATCCTTGTAATACCTTGATGGCTCAACATTACGTGCTTGACGTTTCGTCAGTAGTTTATCCAGAATACATGCGTCGCCTGAATATACATAGGAATTCTCCGTTGCAAGTAATTGTCGTCGTCTCTTGTACACACCCAATGGCTCACGTTGTTGGTTATTATCACTGCTCATATCAAAATGACACCACCATTGCTTTTTGCTCTGTACTGTGTCAAACATCAACATACCTCCTCCATCTTGGTTCTTTATCAAGAGACAGTAGAGAGGTTGAAACGATCGTTTATAATCCTGTTTGACATACAGTAATCCTGATTGCTATATCATGTTATTAGACTCACTTATGTTTAGCCTGTTCAATTTTTTTTTTTTTTTACCAAAATATGCTTGACTTCTTCCGGTCGAGATTGATACCTTTGGAATCCATTATAATGTCCAATAAGAGACAAAGGGTCCATTTTCAATTTAGTATTAATCAATGCTACCCATTCTAGCATGATCTGTGTACTGGGTGCTTCGTAATATAAGACGTCCGCCTGATCCTTGATATGAATCTGGAACACATTCGATGTTGAAAACCGGCCCTCTTCTGTTACCATGGGTTGTACACTAGCCACCTTATTTAAACTAACAAGGAATTTAGCATTGATTAACAAATCAGGACTAGGTGCAGAAGTAGAGTCAATGATCGACGATGCGATGGCTGTAGAAGACGGGGTTAAATTAGGCGTAGAACGGTTTTGCCTATTGAAACTACGTCGTTGTAGGTTGATACCACCCGTGGTAGCAGAAAACCAATGATGATTTCGTTTATTTGTTTCCAAGTTGATACGTCGATTGTTCTTTTGTTGGTTTTCCAAGAATTGGTATCGTTGTCGCTTGTAAAAATAGTAGTATGATTTATCAAGCAAGAATAAATGGTGCCCGTATAGTATTACATAATAAGGAATGTTTTTACATTTGGGTTTTTTTCCTGAAAGTGTGGTTGCGGTGTACCATTTCTTGTGGAATAGTAAGCCGTCATAGGTTACAGTGGTGATGGCTGATTGATTGCTTTCGGATGCACAAAGTCTTAATTCAAGTCTATGTTGCTAGATAATAGAAAATTAGGTTAGTTTAGTCTTCACGTCATGTAATCTATCTCGATCTTACCTGTTCAATTAATTGAGGTCCTATTAATTCTGCCTGATCATTGATCCACTCAAATTGATCTCTGGCATCATCATCTTCTGTATAAGCCAATGAAGAAATAGCTCTCCAGCATAACCTAAAATCATTGACGGTAGAATATGCATTTAACCTGCTCCCATCTAGCATATGAAACACACCATTCATTTTAAAAAGGGTTAATATCACAGGTTTCAAATCCGAGGTACGTATATTGAGCTGGGTATCATCCTCTTGAGCATTTGAAATCATATCAAGAGGAATTCTGATTTCGATCTGTTGGTGCGTCTTTGTTTGCAACATGACAAGGATATCGACGAATGGAGGAATGGGTTTTTTGCATGCAGGGATACAAGGTAAAACACGGTAAACAGCCATATACCAATCTCTTGCTTCCGATAAACAAGATGATTGAAAATGATAAGAAATCAAGGTCTTTGTTTCATAATGAAGAAACTCCAAACACCAAATGTAATCGTTAGCGGAAATCAAGGAAAGCTTGACTTTTCGATATGGATATTGGCTGTCTAAATGAATGACATGCGCTAATCTTTGTGCAGATATAATAATTGTCTATGCTTTTTTTTTAATTGAAAAAAAAAGAACAGTTAAGTATAGAAGAATTAATTTGGGTTGGTATTCGAAACTTACTGTGACATGGTATAGTTCGATTCGATTGGGTCTCAAGACAGCCTTGAATTGTCGCCATCGTAACCTCGTTTTTCTTAATTGAACTTCACGCATGGCCGTTTTCTTCTTGGTATACCATTCGGCTGTACGTGTGCAAAGTACTAGCCCTTCTTTGATAACATGGTCAGTGGAGTCTCGTTTGAACTTGATGACCGGTAATGTGGTGGGTTCGTCATTTGGGTTGATAATGGTAGGATCTGACCGAGGTTGTGTGCTTGCATCTGGGGTCATTCTTGGGGAGGAATAAAAAAGAAAAGGGGAGTTTTTAATAACCGAGGAAAATGCCTACACACATGTTCAATACAGTTTTTCTACCTTTTTTGGACGATGTTGGCTTTGTTTTAATTTCTGTCCCAGCGGATGATAAATTAAGATGTATTCTTGAATACATCATTTTTATTTGACTACTTTTCTCTCTCTTTTTTCTTTCTTTTCGTCCCATTCTAGATAATGTATAAGTCCCTTATTAGAAACAAGATCCAAGCAGTAAGAACAATTAGAGCATTAGGTATGTCATATGTCATATTTGAAACCCACTTTGGTTTCTCATAAATAGTCCCGTATAGGAGAGGAACCTCAACCCAAATGCAAGCACTGTAAAGAAAGTGGTCACTACAATAAGAATTACTATTTGTGTAGGCTCTTCCAAGAAGGCAGGAGGTGGCAAAGGTCATAGTGTTCTTGGATTTTCAACTGTAGAACACTCTGGCAAAGAGACGTCAACGCCACAAAGAACATGGCTCTCATAGCATCATACATTTAGAATAGTTATAATCGTCCACCTATGTTCCAACGCCCTATCACAGCCACTTGGTCAATCTTTTTTATCTTAATGGTAAATTGTATGGTAAATTGTATACAACCCCTAAAAATCCATATATGGCAATTTTAGGTATATACCACCCCCCATTTTTTTAAGCCTAGTCTTATATACCACCTCTACCAAAGACTGCGGGTCGCACAAGTTGGACATACACCTCTCCAAGCCTAGTCTTATATACCACCCCTACCAGAAAACAGTGGGTCAGACAGGTTCATACACCACCCAAGCCTAATCTTATATACCACCCCTAACAGTCAAAAAAGTGCGCTTAAAAAGCTGAATATTTACTCTCATCTTATATACCACCCCTATCGTTCAACAAAAACATGTCTTTTTGTAAATCCCGATCCCAAGCTTTGAAAAAATGGGTGGTATATACAACCTCTCTTCTTAATCGCGGTAGCAAACACGGTTTCCTATGCGCGCTCCAAAAGTATCTTATTCAATCTCCGGTTTCCGTGTCCCTGTCTGTGTCCATTTTCACTATATCTGAATTTAATCTCAGATTTACGTGTCCATCTCTATGTCCATCTCTGTGTCCATTTCTGTGTCCATTTTCACTATTTCTGTGTTCAATTGCTATTACCAATATGGTTACCATGACTAGGAAACAATCTATATGCATGTTATTTTGCGTAGTATTTAACGAGGAGAATGTCAAAAAATATGTTCCAATCGTTGATGGATTAGAAGGGTTAGAAATTTGCTACGTGGAAGATCCCATGGAGCCCATTGTAATCTCAGTTTGCAAAATCAACGCCTACCCTTTCAAATACAAAGTATATCCTGATGAAAATGCGAACCATTCTACTTCAGAAAATACAATTGAGGACGATAACATGATAACTTTAGGTATGAAATAAAAGCTATATTTTACTCCATGATTCAGTATTATCTAATAGACTTTTAAAGTAAATAGGGCACAAGTAATTGATTTCCTTGATGCTGTGTTTTTGCCTTGTGACCCGTTGAACGAAGAAGTATATGATTGCAAGCAATTGGAAACCAAAGCGATACTATCTTTTGTTTGAAAATATACAAATGTTTTCGATAATCAAAATGTAAACAGCTTTGGAAAATGGATGAAATCACAGAAAATCAGTCTCACATACTCTCCAGTTAAAAGAGTGAACAATAGTGCAGATGAAAAAGTACAAGTCAGAAACTTGTACGTTATGAAAGCTGAGTACTTGGGTAAGTTTAAGTTCGATTTGTAAAAAGCATATCTTAATTTTTACTACAGCGGATACTTTGAAAAACGTGGCCACCTACTTGCACGAATATCAAAAATATATGACAAGCTTGAAGAAAGACAATTATAGCGTAATTGGCTATGTTCGTAAATCAAAAAGCAGAGAGAAGGAAGACACCAGAAAAAAATTATTAGACATAATGTGCAGTCGTTTGAGAAGCAGATCACTCGTTGATCATGTATTTGTGTCATAATGTGATAAAATTGGCCGTTTGAATATCCTTTCACTTGTTACTTTACACTGGGGTGGAGCAAAGCGGGAGGCTCGCCTCAGATGCGATTATACTTTCAAGTCTCTGGAAAAAAAACATTGATGACTTTTTAGATAAAGCGAGAAATATCTCCCGTACCTGAACATACTTTAGACGTGCAACTGAGTACATCGAGGCATACAGCAACTGTAGTGGTGGTCGTAAAGTTGTACCGACTGTGAAAAAATTTGTTGAGAAAAAGTATCTTTATCATCGAAAAGTTAGAATCCCTGCTGATTTAGACCACCAATAATAAAAAATAGACTTCTTTATTTTTTAAAATGATCAATACTTGCAAATGCAACTCCACTTTTTTAATTCCACACGAAGGTCATGTTCAATGTCAAATATAGGGGGGGGGGGGCTTTCCCAAAAAAAAATTTGAAACAAAATCGAAATTTATCAGGTCTAAAGTTGGTGGACATCGGGTGTGATATAATCATAAAATGTGGGTGAGGCAGGTGTTCGGCGAGGGTGCTTCATAGGACATGCATGTCGAAGGTGCTCTGTACTATCGCACTCCCAACATTTAGCCTGTGGCTTGACAGGAACAGTTCTGGCACACTTGTGATAGCGTGTCTTGAGACAATCTCGAGCAATTTGAGTATCGGTAGCGTCGTGACAGTACGTACAAAAAGGGGGCATATCATGTCAAGTAGCTCTGAAGTCACGAGATGACGAGTTTCACCAAGGAACATTATGCATCAATGCACTATGACCGCATAGCCTTGTCCTAAGTAGGTTCCAAATTTCTTTTCGAGGGGAACGCCTACGTCAACAATACGGCCGAATACGTTTAACCTTTTCTGAATCCAATTAAATTTTCCTCCTCGTGGCAGAAAGGTAGGTGACTGACGTTCTTGACGCGCATTAGTCACATCTAGGTACACTGTGTGTTCTATTGGAGATCTACATGCTCGATTCGTTTCTTTGACCTTCCCTCGGCATTTGTGTTTAATATAACACCATATCCCATAAAAATCTGTTTTGTTATCGAGTACAAATCCAAACCTCCGGAATTATTAAAAAGTAGTATGTATTATTATAATCTGTCGTAATATTTAAAAGAAAAGTAAAATTGAGCCTACACATAGCGTTAAAAAAACCCATCCATACTTGACCAAATTCGATTGGTTAACAGAGGTCACTCCCCAGTACGGAAGAATTCTATAGTACATTGTATACTGCCGATCCAATTGAAGTAGACAAAGTTCAAACTTTGCTTCAAAGTATTCCAAACACACAGCAATTACAACTTGCACATCAAGAACTGCTTTCTGCGCCTATATCTTTTGATATCATTATAGAACAAGGTGATCGATCACCTAACCCCAGCAGCCCGGGCCCAGATGGTTTAAGTTACGGGATTATCTTACTTATTTTTCGACTTCCACTGTACAAATAATTGATCACCAAGCTGTATAACGAGACCTTGGCAAATGGCATCTTTCCTTCCTCTTGGCATGACTCCGTGATGTGTCTCCTTTCTAAAAAAGGGGATCTTTCACTATTGCAAAACTGGCGACCGATTTCATTGACCGATTGCGATGCCAAGATCTTCACCAGAATCCTCAATTCTCGTATGATACTATTAGCTGATCATATAATTAATCCGCATCAGACTGGCTTTATGCGTGGTCGCTTCATTGGCGCTAATGGTATCATTCTTAAATCCCTGATCGATTATGCTCAAATGGACCCTCAATACAATGAAACGGTAGCTCTTTTGTTAGATTTCATGAAAGCATATGATCGTGTTAATAACGAGTATCTACGTTCTACTCTTATACACTATGGTATACCTTCTCATTTAGTTCATTGTATTATTAATTTCTTCTTTCAAACAAAAATAAGGGTCAATGTCAATGGCTACCTTACTGGACCTATCTCCTAACAACGTGGTCTCCGTCAAGGCGATCCTCTTTCACCAATTTTGTTTAACTTGGCCTTAGAACCTTTGCTTCAAACAACTCTTCATGACCCATTGCTTCCAGGTTTAAAACCACACACTATACACAGAGTGGTACACCGACAGTTCTGGAAGCATTGGCTTATACCGATGACGTTCTAGTCGTACTTATCCATATTTCAGAATATGAAATTTTGAGAAACCATCTACAGGTCTATGAAAGAGCGACTAATGGTAAACTCAACACCTTCAAAACTCATGTACTCTCAATAACAGGAAAACCGTTGGGACCGAATTGGATAAATATTCTGCTGGCTCACTCTATCACTGAAATTTTTGATAATCAATCGTTGATCCCTCTTCTGTACTTGGGATATTTCGTCATTCAATCTCCAAATCAGTCAAAATATGTCGAGACCCAGCTGTTAGAAATGGTTGATAAAGGTTTTGAGCCACATTTTAATCGAGGTTTATCCTTTCGAAGAAGAGCCACTGTCACCAATACTTTGGTCCTGTCAAAACTGTGTTACTCTCTGCGGCTAATGAATCCCTTTAAGTATTTCTTTAATAAGTTGGATGGTGAGATAGGTAACTTTATGAACTACTCCAAGAAAATTGGCAGATTTTCTGTGGCACATCTCAAGCGCCCAATTATCGACGGTGGCCTTGGTATATTAGATCCAGCAATCCAACATCAAGCCTTACAACTTCGGTGGGCACTACTTCTTCATCAAATCCCAGATCAGAATATTGATTCTTTGGATATTGCGCTATCTTGGTTACGGCATGTCATTCTGAGTACTATGAATCCAAACACATTCTTGGCTTCTGATTCGTCTCCATTATCTTCTTGTCCACTCAAGTTACATTCAACCTTAATTCTATTATCGAACCAACTACGCCCACAGCTCGCCTCGCTATTAAAACTATACTCACCAATTCGATCTATCATTGAATGTATCGACACTCTACCCAATCCCCACCTCTATCTGGATCTCCAACTACCGGTAGCTGTAGTTTTAGAGCTCCCTATTAACGATATCTGGCTCACACCTTATCCAGATCAATGCCCTTTGAAATCCAGAATATAAAATAAGGTTCAAGTTAAACGCGTTTACACTTTTGATAGTATACAATCATGTTTGATTCGACGTCCTAATCAAGATCCTGACAAACAGAATCCAATTCTCGGGTCCCGCTTCCATCAAAGTCTGATGCTCAACCTGGCCTACCTGTTTCCTTTTGCTCTTCGGCTACTAACACCCAACAATCATTTGTTTGGATCGATTGAAACCGGATCTCTTACTGAATTTCTCACTGACATTCTATCCATTGATAAAATTACCTCGAAATCCTTTCGGGATTCAACGGTCCCAAATACTACTCAACGAATGACTTCTGTTAGTCGAATTACTGGTCCTACGTGGAAGTTGTTCTGCCAGAGCAAGTTAAATTTTCGTACAAAAAACGTCTGGTTTCAAATTTTTCACAATAAGATCAATACGACTCTCACCATGTACAGATATCTCCCAGAGCTGGTGAAATATCCTCCCTGTCCATTATGCTCATCCAGTCCTCATTATCCTGAACATACGTTTGTCACCTGTCAGCGCGTTTGGCAGATTTGGAAAAGATCGTTCACTTATCTTTATCCTCAGATACCAGCATTATACTTGGTCAAACCTTCGGAGGTCTTATCCAGTCTATACACGTTTCAATTTCCCTGCCGCAAAATGTTCCATCTTCAAACTACACCAATTTTTTTGGTGCTATTCTTGGAGGTATTTGGAAACATTACTGACGCTTTGTATTTGATTCAACACCATTTATACCAGATCAGGTCGTCTGTACTATCATCGACATCGCTCGCATATACATCAACCAAAACTATGTCTACTCAGACAATTTTCTCATCATTTAAACTACAGTATGATTCTTACTATCTCATCTTATCACTTTAACTACATCCTTATTTCTATCATCCCTATATCTATCATTACGACGTGTGACTTTCAGTGATCTTATATAAAATTAAGATTTATGCAAAAAAAAAAAAAAATTGAAGCAAACCGGAAATTGAATACAGATACAGTGAAAAAGGACACAGAGAGGAAGTTGAATTGACTGAAAAGGTACTTTTGGAGCGCGCATAGGATTTTGCTTGGTGAGCTAATTGGGGCAGCACTTATTTTAATAAGATTGTGAATCTTACTCGCGTGATATATGCTGAGCTTCAAAAGAGCATGGTAATTAGAACTATTAACTATAAAATGAAATCACTAGGAATTTGATAAAAAAAACCGCCTTTTAGAAAAATTAAAACCGCCCTTTGGCGTTGGAACGACTGTAAGAGTGAATACATTTTTCTTTTGGGTTAGACTGGGGAAATACTGTTATGGAGTTTTAGGTGCTACAATGATATAGGGTCCTCCTATAGTCGATTATCTAATTAAAGTTAAGTTTTTTTTTTTCTTCTTTGTCCTCTATGGCACATATCAAATAAGACATGATTTTCTGAATGTCATCTTGGAGATCGCACGACATTCATAGGTATGATGAAAAACATTCGTAATGTACTACTGTATACAAACCAAGACTTTCTTTTTGCTAAAAACTCTTCAAATACTACCACTATTTGTATTGTTCTTGCCGTTTTGAAAATGCCTTTGTCCGCATTAAAATAAATGCTTTTTTCTTTGTTGGGGTTCATTTCGCATGGGACTGCAAGATCGAAAAAACCATTCCAATCTGATTGATTTTTTTTTTGCAAGCGCTGCTAGAAAACCCACTCGAGAGCAGTATGTGTAATAAAGTTGGTATGGGAATGTATACAAGGAATAGGGATTCATTTTCATTTCCTCCAAGATGACACCCATAAGAGCCAAGAAATGTGATAAGACCCTCGCTGGGTCAATCATAGAGAGCTCACTTGAATAATAACTATAACATAGGACTTGACACACCCGAGGTGAACAATAAAACTAAACGATTATGAAATTAAACAGTAACTGAACAGACAGGATAGCTGTGCGATTTCAAATATGGAAGGTTTCTCTTATTATAAACACTTGTGTCATTTATGAAGTGTGGATAAATTGATCAATCTAAAATCACTAACGCGTTTTCTTCTTCTCTTCCGCAGCATTTTAATCAGTAAAGATTTTGTAAAGATCTATACATCGAAGGAGTGGTGCGATGAATGCTCCTCCTTCCAAGAGCAGAAGATGGAGGAACATCTTGTCTGTTGGAAAATAGCGATGCATAGATGGCTTCGCTATCGAACTTAATAAAGCTGCTCATACAGTAAAAAAAAATCTTGCTAGTGTATTCAACAATAGGCTTTACGTTGGCTTCTTGGGCAATCATAAAGTAAAAGCCTTCTGGGCTCTGGTATCCCTGTCCAACAAGTCTGGTAGTGTTGGAACTCTATCCGCCACCATGGGCATTGCAAGGCAGCAATGAGCGCAGCTTATCAGGAGGGCTTAAATAATCCAACTACAAAGCGTCGTCCCTCTGGTTCAAAAATCAGCCATTTTGGGTTTAGATAGAGATCCAATGCCCTAAAGAAGCAGCTCATTTAATCAATCGGTCCCTTTCAAGTGTTGTGGTATTTCCGACCTGCTGAAAGAAGTGTCTCGCTATGAAGAAAAATTGCTACCTATATAATTTACTGTGAATCGCATATAAAGATTTAGTCAAGATACACTTTCGATAGGAATACAATGAGGGCACCTCACTTAAAAGCTATGTATATGATGGGCTCCCTCGATCTTTGACTAAAACATCTTTACATTGTCTAACATGTAACAAGTCATTATAACTGCCAGAGAATGTGTTTAAAAGAGTCATTGATTTGGATCACAAACAAATTTTAACTTTGCTACACTAGCCCTAATGTCTGAATTTTAAAAAAAAGACAATCCACTACAACACTTGACATAACATTCTAATTTACTACATTGTAAAGAAGAATCAAACGGTATTCCGTAACTCGCAGGTTGTATCTAATCCCTTAATTTCGGCGTGCCCTTGATTATTTAATAATTGGATTTTTATTATAATAAAAACCTATGCTAAAAAAAAATAAAAAATCCCTTTTAGATATACAAAGCAAAACAATACGGGATAGGGAGGGAAAGAGAAGGAGGGGAAAAAACGCAAAAAAAAAATTGATATGATGAGGTGTGTGTTTGATGGTTAAGATTTTATGACAGAAAGGAGCTGAATTTAGTGCTTGATTTAATCTTCCATTTCCATGTTCTCGGCCTTTGCCTTCTCGGCCTTCATGGCTTGAACTCTCTTCTTTGACTCGAGAGGAGCCAATTCGATATTTTGGTTAACAACACGGATATCATCTTCCTTCTCCAATGCCTTGTTACCGGCCATACGGTTCTTGTAGAATGCACGTTCACGCTTGGAACGGATTTCTTGAACACGCTTCATGGCCTTGATGGTGGTAGCCATCATGTTACGATCGTAACGAACAGGAACATTACGACGCTTCTCAAATTCAAAGGTGGAATCCTATAATTTTTTTTTCTTTAATTTAAAACTCTCCTTATTCTCAAAAGATCACATGTACTTACAATAACCATTTCCTTTCCACTGGCCTTTCTGAAGGCCTTGGTCCAGCGAACCTTACGAGGATTACGCTTCATTTTGAAGTTCTTGTGACATTTGGATCTACAGAAACGGAAGGTCTATTACGATTATTGTTAGATCTAGCTTTTTGACTTTTTAAACTGTGCTTTACCTTGCTGTCGTTACGAACAAACATAGTACCGTGACCGGGATAACAGGGTCCGGAACAGAAATAACAACGAGTAATGTGCATAGCGGTATAAAAGTGTTATGTTAAAAAAAAAAAGGGGGGGGGGTGGGGAGGTGTGCTATAAGTTTTGTTGCGGAGAAGACATTTTTTGAAAAAAGGGTTCGGGACTAAGCCACGATAAGACTGTCTATCATCTTTTTAATTAATGCGTATTTCTTTATGAGCAACTTATTATCGATGGGATGATAAACTTGGTGACATTACAGTTCTAGCTTAGCTACATCTAAAAGAAATCTTGGCGAAATTATTATGAAGAATTTTTATTTATAGTTTTTTTTTTTTTTTTTTTTTTTTTTTTGGGTTAAATCCATTAAAAAAAGCATATTGACTGTTGGTATGTAATAACGTTTTGCATTGGAAATGAACACAATGAATAATAATGATCGATTTTTAATCGACTTGCTTATAAGGGGTGCTCTGTACCAGAAAATACTAATTTGCCCCTCTTCACCCCCTTTTTTTTTGAATAACATTTAAATTATTGCATTGTGAAACAACAAACAACGTTTTAGAGGTATTCCGTCTAGCAGTTGTGAATGTCATCATACACCCTTATTTGCCCAAGTAATTATAGCTGAAAGATTCAAACCGGCAGTAAAAATGGGGTTATTTTTTCAATCACATTAATTATTTTTAACAAAGTATCTAAAAAAAATTCTTGATCACCTACATGTGCTGGGTGTAATGTTTGTGTGTTTGCACATAATTATGACAAAATAATTTTTTATGTCCTTGTTATCCCTTCCTTCTCTTTCTTCTATCTCTTTTTTCTTCGTTTTTTTCTTTTGTATAATGGAAGATACTGCATGTGTAATATTAAATAAATTAAAACTAGTTGACCCTACAACAGCGACATTAACACTTTCATCGGCTTACCAACAAAGCGCAGAGGTATACATACATATTTTACAAAGTCCACTTTGAGAAAGAGTATATTCATATCTAATAGATGATATCTAATAGATACGGCAGCTATGGATATCTGTTACATCTTCGATTCATACGATTCTTACCATAACATCAGCCACCTTCTCAACAAATCCACTGGATGCATCCTCTCAAATAATATCTGTACTTAGCGCATCCACATTGCTTTCTTCCATCATTCATGCCATCATTACAACTCAGAGACGTTTAAATAAATCTGATGAAAATATAGAAATCATCATAAAAAAGGAGATGCAAGTGATATTGTACCATATTCAAATATTGAAACGAGATTTAAATCAATCGACAGTTACCACTAGGTCTGCTCAGGAAGCCATCATTCATCATTCTAATAATTTAGTAGACTCTTTAGTAGCATTTTCATTATCTCCATCAAACAATAATATGCAATTCCAAATGCATCCATACAAAGGTAATTTTTTTTATTGTCAGTTAATGCTACAAGGATATTTACAGCGCTGCGAGAGAGAGAAAAGAGAGTGTGTGTGTGCGTGTGTGTGTGTGTGTGTGTGTGTGTTTGTGAAAAAGAAAGAGATGAATACTGCTTACTACTAAGATAAATAAACAGGTCCAGTAATTGTGTATTAGGGGAACGCATAAATAATAAAGGGGATTAAAATGAGGGAGACAAAAAGGGTTTTGCTTTTTGACTTACAGCTTTTTTTTTACTCGTTAGCCTTGTCGTCTACTTCCTTTCAAAGAAGACACTCGCAGCCTATTAAAGCATCTGCTAAAGATCCTGCAGATGAGTCCATGACAAAAACCTTATCACATCACCAATATGACAGTAATAACAGTTTGAATTCAAATAACAGCAGGTAAGACAGAACGTTGCACGAGAATCATGTCACAAGTCTAACACATTTTATTTCTCTATGCTAATAATAACAGAGAAAGAACTGATACAGGTAAAAAAAAAACATTTAATCTAAGGGTCTTTTTCTAACACATGGATTATCACCAGTTGGCAAAAAATTCATGCGTAGCATTCACTCGCTTAAATCTCGTCCTGCATTTCAGATGAGTCTATTACCGAGCCGTCATTCGATTGAACCGAGTACCGGTCATCCGCCGAAAAAGAAACGCACTTTTTACGATCATCGTGCAACCACCACTATATCAGAATTAGAAGAGGATCCCGATAATAGCGACGATAACAGCACATATTGGGATGATGATTCCAGTTCAAACAACTCGACTGTGATTCAAGCAAACCCAATGAAATTTACGATGGATTCGAGTAATAAGCGTCAACAACAGGCACACAAAAGATCTTCAACAAGAGGTATTAAAGATTTATTTCAATTTTCACCAAAAGATGATTCAAAAAAGAAACGAGAAAGTTTAAGTAATTTATTTAGCAGTAGTAATATCAAGAATAAACAGGTAAATATAAAAAAAGGTCACATATGTGTTCTTGATTTTTTGTTTTTTGTCTTTTACTTATACATTCTCCTTTTTCATAGTCGATAACAAAAGATGTCGAAAATGCGATGCAGGGATCCACCTATCCTTCTTCAGCTTCTACTTCTACTTCATCTGCTGAAAATACAAAAAAACAAGTCATTATGAAGCTGAACGATAAAGTAGAAATAAGCACACCCTACCTAACTTCGCCATCAGGAAAAAAGACTAATATACTTTGGACTTTAGACGAAAACAGCCAATCATCTATTAGAGATCATCCATCGGATCAAGAAGCGAGCTACCACTCCAAGTTAATCTCTTCGTCATCATTTGACTCTTATACTATCACTGATCAACAAGATGATTACGAGAAATTTAATCGACTCAAAAAAGAGAAAACTAGAAAGAGACGTAGCAATGGGTCACTCATAGCTCCACTATTGTCACCACCACCAAATATCTTATCTTCTACACCAATGACGAGAAATAATTCGCCTTTACCTCCTTTGCCAACGGTCGAGAACTTTCTGACAATAATGAACTCGCCTATATCTCCAGACTCGTCTTATTTCTCTGCAAGATCAACTTCTTCTTCCTCTTCCTCACAATCCACTCTCAATTCCATGAGTTTAGACGATGTGACAGATAGTTTAGCAAAGACTCAGATTTCGTCTGCCGATACAAAATTCTTGCAAAATGCCAACAGCAATGAAAAACATCAAGAATATCCCATGGAGATTGATACTTGTCCACCTACCCCACCTCCAAAGGATCCTCTTTCTGCAGCAGCAGAAAGACTGGATTTTCAAAGAAAATTGATGGACCCTCAAAACCATGTCATTAGTAACATGAATAACAAACAAGAAAAACGTTCTAGCACTATCAGTTTAAAAAGAAGCTCTGCCATTTCGTCAACAGATATGAGAATCTCAACAAGTGATATTTCAAATCATGCAAAGTTTACTCCATCATCGCCTAAATCTGCAGATGCTAACATTAACAAAAAGCGACCTCCTATTCCACCTCGTACGAGTAGTATGCCATTGCCGCCGACTCTACCAAAACATGCAGCCCCACCTCCCCCATTGCCTGCTGATGCAAAGAAAAAAACAAACGCATACAGTCGAAGATCTTCGGCTAAGACTCTAGAAGAAAACAACACCTGGATTACCTTGTTGGAAAATACCAGTCATAAAAAAGACGAATTGATGAAAAGAGCAAAACTAGGCAGATCCTTAGGTACTGCTACAAGCCCATCCAAAAAGTTGAAGAAATCAGATAGTGGTGGAAAAATACTCAAAGTAACAGAAAACGGGAGTGTTGTGTTATTGTTCGAGATGATAGATGGAAGGTTGCAAGCTATTGCAGGAACAAGCCAGAAGTTATTTGAGAAACTGGCTGATGAGACTGTACAAGATGAAGAATATATTGACACCTACTTGATGAATCATGGCCATTTTATCTCCTCTCTGGATTTATTAAACTTGTTGATAAATAGGTTTCATCTAGAACCATCACCAGGCGAACAAGAATACTTTAAAAAATGGCAGTTCTCTATTCAGACCAAGTAAGTAACATTGGAAATTATCAATTTTTTTTGTTACTCATGACCAGTTCAGGGTTTTAAATGTAGTTGAGAGCTGGATACTAAGCTACTACCAAGATTTTAAACTAGATGCAACTCTTCAGAAAAGACTCAACCTATTTTTATACAATGATAGGTTACTACTTGGCCCACAATTTAACCAGCAATTAGAAAAAATTCGGGCAAGCCTAAAAGCACAAGCAGAACAATTTTCAGATGGGCAACACCATATCATTTTATTTCCTGCAAGCACAACTTCAAATCAGCAAAATAGTAACTCAAACTTTAACTTTCATTTTCCTTTCGTCAACAATAATCATACACCGCCCTTCCCTCCTGCGCATTTATCAAGTAATCCAAGACGCCCGTCTAATGGTCTGTTTAACCTGACGTCTTTATCCACACCACCTGATTCTCCAACCGTGTTCTATTCAAATAATACAACATGTTTGTATACCTCGCTTGCTTCCTTGGAATCAAAAGACATTGCAAGATATCTTACTCTGGCTGATTACTATTTGTTCAAGTCAATTCAGGCCCATGGATTGTTGAGCAGCTGTAAGAAGAAGAAGAATGACGTTGAGTATGATTACATAGAATTGATGACAAAGAGAGCAAATATGGTAAGCATATATAGAATACAAAACGATTGCTCATAACTAAAAAAAACTCTGCTTTTTATTTAGTTGAGCCATTGGGTTGTTCATGAAATTTGTAGTATATCTTATCTCAAACCTAAGAGAGCATTGCTCAAGAAATTTATAGAAGTAGCAAAGGTAAGATTAAACATATATTGCGTTCCAATTTTATTGCTTTGCTAACAATGATTTAGCTCTGTTTAGAGTTGAATAACTTTCATACATGTATGGTGATTACCATGGGTTTATCAAGTGCACCAAAGTTAAAAGAAACCTGGGATTCCCTTTCTAATCGAGATATGAATACATTTGAATCTTTACAAAAGCTATTGGATGTCAGTTTAAATATGCGCTATTACCGACAAAAGATCCAAATCGCCAAATCCCCCGCTGTACCATTTTTACCTGTGGTGTTGAAAGATCAAACATTTTTTAAAGAAAATTCGACATTTTCATTAAATCATCCAGACTTGATCAACTTTTCAAAGTTTCGTTCCATCCAACAGTTTATAAAGAAAGCAAATATGCTGACAAGTGATCCTTATTGGTACGCGAATGATCTTACAAGATATCCCTTCTTCCCTGCCACTGGTACAAACACTACTACACATAGTGGTCAATTGGATAGTATCGGCGATTGGTTAGAAAATCGATTATGCAAAGTTCAAGAGTGTTATCTTCACTGTGATTTATTAAATGTGTAAATAAAATAAAAAAAATATAAAATATAATCTATGCAAAAGCTATTCATTGCCAAAGGTAAAAGGGTCTCCTTTTCTTAATTTACTCTTGGTACTTGGTAAAACGTAGCTAATTGGTTTGGTTTTTCTTCTGGTGCTCGATACTAACTTTTGTAAAGAATCTGCTTGAGTTTCATTATCCTTAGACCTTAATACACCTTTTTTTTTTTTTGAAGTGACGGAGTTGTCCTTTTGAGTTGTCGTCTTCTTTGCCAATGCTTTCTTAATTCGGAAATGGACAATGTCTTGACGTAATCCTTGAATGACTCCCTCCAGCACACTTATTCGCTCATTTAGTTTGCTATTCCGTTTTATTATCTCTCTGTTCTGGTCTTTATACCCTTTCAAAAGTTCTTTGGTTGCAGAGTCCATATTCAGGAACTGAAAGGGAAGAGAGTTGTTAAATTGAACTCAATCAATCAAAAAAAGAAACGGAGTTTATATCAGTAAAAAGTGAGGTGTGCAAACAACAGGATTCTTTTTTACACTTCTTTCACTTGTATAACCGAAATGCAGTCAATGACTTTTGCCTATTTCAAATATGGATTGTCCATTGTATTTGTAGTTTCGATTCTTCTAACCTATCAAGTTCAGCTTAACAGAAACGTCATTAAAACTACCACCAGCCCAAAAAAAGTTTCAGCTGACTTCTTCATTGACGATCAACAGCAGCATTTCAAAACTATTAATTCTTCATCATCACTACCCAACAGCACATTGAAAAGTAATGAAGCCTTACCTACATGTATTTGCCCTTCTTCACTCTATTCAACAGACAACATAACACTTGTACCTTATGGCGAAAACACGCCTTTGTTTGTACCAGAGCTTTTAAGTCCTATTCAGCCCGATATTCTCGAAAAAATCTTGATCAATCGCCAGGACCATGGTATTTTAGTTACTGTGGCAGGATATGCTATGCGAATGGAACTTTATAATTGGATTGATCTAGTGAAAAAGGCAGATGAAAAATCTTTTATTGTATTCTGTACAGACTCCAAACTTTACATGCATTTGATAGTCACCGGCTATGAAGATCAGGCTGTCCTTATACCTGATGATTGGTTTATGGGCAATTTGGAGTTATTCAGAGACACAGAAACCAACATGCTGGATAATAAAATCGCCAGATTGTCTCACGTAAAAACATGGGTACTTCAGCGCCTAGCCTACTTAAATGATATTCAAAATATACTCATGCTGGACGTGAATCAAATTATGCTCCATGCCAGAACTAGAGAGTATATTCAAACACTGTTACATGTTCGATACGACACACAACTAGTTACGACTCAAGATAGCTTGGATCAACACGTCATGAACTCAGGCTTAGTCATGATGCGCACAGGGGCTGGCTTGGCAAAGAGAGTGCTTGCAAGTATAATTATAATTCAAGAACATAATCATGATCAGACTCAACAACAAGCATTTAATGAGGCATTAAAACAACTTGATCTGCATGTAAAGACAGGAATGACCGTATTACTGGATATCATGCATTTCCCCAATGGTATCAATTATTTTGACAATAATCTTCCGGGATCAAGAGGTATCACACCTTATATTGTTCATGCTAACCATAAGGTAAAACAATAAGATAACTGTGCTATCGAAAAAGTTTCTTACTCTCAATTATTTTGGTAAATAGTTTGGAGATGAAAGAATAACATTATTACAAAAACATGGTTTCTGGAAAGTGAACAGCAAGTATATTGATTCAGTTAGTAATCAAGTTGAAGATATCTTCAGACAAAGAGAAGAAAATAATCCATCGGAAGAACATCATTTATCAGATGAAATTTCAATTTCTTCATAGCGCACAAATATAGTATAAATACCTTGTAATACCTAATTAATTTATAGCCTTGGCATTAATAATAGCTTTTAGCTGACATGTTCATTCTCTCTCTCTCTCTCCTGTTTAACATATAATGTAACAACTAACAAATTCACAACAATTTTTTTTCAGTTGGATTTTAGAGTGGGTTGTTACTCTCTCTCTCTCTCTCTCTCGTTGTTAAATAAACCTATTAATTGTAAACTATCAATGAGATGAATTTCGATATTGCCTTTTGTGATGGAATTAAAAATATCCTATCAGACATGCTTTCACGATTATTTGTCTCCCTTTCGTATGGTGACGACAAAGTTCAGTTCTTTTGGAATCAGAAGCGTTTTTAAAGTATACCACCAAAATAAACAAATAGGGTATGATGAATCGGATACATTAGCTTATTATAATAGACACAAATTACTGATTATGTGGCAGTTCTAAAATCAAGTTATTTACTCATGTATGTCATCTCAGTGTAAGACCCTTATATTATATTAACAGGAGTTGATTTATAGAGGGTTATTGGGACATGGCATTTTTTAAGAGTGAAATTGTGCGTAGCATTCTGATTATCAAACTTCAACATATAAGCTGTATAATAAATCTACGAGTAAAGGGTATTTCGTTTGTATAGAAGCTTTTGACCATAGAAAAGAAATGAGTAAAAAAGAAACTAAAAAAAAATCAACAACAGAATAAATGCACTTTGTTACACATCAGACATATCTACTCCAGAACATTTAAGAAATTTGTCCCGATGGCATATAATATGATGTGTAGACATAGCTCTTTTTACTCCGATAGTGATTATTAATTTCAGAAACTGGGGTTGTGTCGTAAGGAATTATGCGGGTAAGTCCAACGTAGTTGTAGTGCGTACCGGTATTTTGGTATGTATCTAATGAGTAATTTTGTAGTGTTGTATAATTTGTGTGTGGTTTTTCATCTAGTTTCAAAAGATGTTATCTAAGCTGAATGTACAAGATCCCAATTATCAGTTATTTTTTTTTAAAGAAAAGGTATATATTTTATTTGTTGGAAAAAAGCAACATTCTATCTAATCTAATGGGAAATGCATTTATTGAGTTAGCGTCAAGGATGATATAGTTATCCTAGCTGTTGCTATCTAGTGCTTCTTAGCAGAAGTAGTCTTCTTGTGCTTCTTGGCAGAAGTAGCCTTCTTGTGCTTCTTAGCAGAAGTAGTCTTCTTGTGCTTCTTAGCAGAGGTAGTCTTCTTGTGTCTCTTAGCAGAGGCAGCCTTCTTGTGCTTCTTAGCAGAGGTAGTCTTCTCGTGTTTCTTACCGTGAGCTGCGGTGGTCTTGATAGTACCTTCAGCACCAGTACACTTTCCATCGACACAATCATCACGACAATCCTTGTGAGTCTTACAACAGTAACCCTTGAAACCGTTACCTAAACCTTTGCCTTCGGTGCCGAGAGCACAAGCTTGAGCGGCATAAGGGATTTTGTGAACACCAGTAGACTTAGCGGCAGCAGTAGAAGTCTTGATGGTACCTTCAGCACCAGTACACTTGCCATTGACACAATCATCGCGACAATCGGCTTGAGTCTTACAACAGTAACCCTTGAAACCGTTACCTAAGGCCTTGCCTTCAGTACCGAGAGCACATGCTTGAGCATCATAAGGAACCTTAGAAGCGCTAACGTTAAGAGCAGCAGCAGCGACGAGGAGAATAGAGAGAGAAAGCTTCATTTTTGGGGGTTTGGTTTAGTTGTTTATTTGATAATCTAGAAAAAAAAGGTGGGATTAGTGGATCTTTATATATGTGTTTTTTTTCTGAAATGAGATAATGCATTGCGTTACCAATGGTGAGAGACAGCACGCGAATTTTAAATCACAGTTCTAAATATACCAAACCCAGAAAAGGGGGATGACAGAAAAGTGATTTTGATTCTAAAATTACATTTAAATTACGAATGGAGTCTGGATTCTTGTCACATCGAAATTAAAGGAAATCGGGTACAAAAAATACAAACTGTGTATAACAGAAAGTTTTTATATGATGCACTACTCTAATCTGGTAATATCGACAACATTTTATGGTAACTTTCGTATTTGTCTGTGTCTTCTTAATATATTGGAACGCTATTTTCTCTCACAGTAGGTTCTTTGTAAGGTGGTCACTTACTCAGTTGAGGGTATTCAGATGATACCTTGAACTTCTCGCTATTCCTGTGTCGAGAACCATAAAGCCGTTTCTTGCTACAGTTTGTACGTGAACAGGCTACTACTGTAAACGTTTTTAACAAAATATTCATACTAGGCTTTTTTTATACATGGTTATCGTGAGGTACAAGTGCCTTTAGATGTACAATTGCTAATAACCGCACTTTTATATTCAGGCACGCTAATTCCTTCACATTATATAAGGTAATTGTTGGACCATTTATAACGAGTAACAAACTCTGATGACAATTTAATAGATCCTACATCGTGAGACTATGCATTATCAGGTCTCTGTTTACTAAATGGATTTATACATATTGAGCTGAGGTTGATTAGACAATAATCGCGTTGCAACAAGGATGGCTTTGGCAAATTTGCTGGCGCACAAAGGTAAGTCTCTATAGTGGTGGGTACTGTAGTAAGCTATTGTACTGGTAAGATTACCTATAGTAGTGGTCCAAACTTGTAATTTTAGCATTATATTAAACTTCAATTGATTATCTAATAAACAAATCATTTAAAATTACAATATAAAAACAGTAGTAGCAGTAGTAGCAGTAGTAGCAGTAGTAGCAGTAGTAGCAGTAGTAGCAGTAGTCTAAAAATAAATCATTTCCTAATCTATATGCTCAAGTAGTATACCACAATTACCAGTAGGGTCATTCTTTATAAATATGAAACTCCCTTTAAATTTATTACCAAACGCCGCTATAAACAAAATCGAGAAACTTAAACATCTACGATTGATTTTTACAGCCAAATTCTAGCCATACATATGTGTGTTTATTCTGAAGAAAATGTAATTAACTATAGTCAAGTCAAAATGATCAACATAGATCTATTATTTTGAGAAATGTCTTTTTTGGTCACTAAGAGAGATTTCGAGGGAAGAACAACGTAAATGCAGTAATATATTATCAAATACACGAAGATATTTTAAAAATAGTGAAACAAAAGCCTAAATGGGGTGGTTTTCTTTTCATTTGTATTTTTAGTAAAAGTCTTTTTGTGGCGTCTATCATTAACACGTTTAAACAGCATCAGGAGAATCCGGTTCAATTTATTGAATCCTGTATATGCATTGGCATTACACTGAAAACAACTAATCACCTTAAAATGTAAAACTCAGTTCTCCGCGATGTCTTAACTATACAGTGCCCGCTCTATATAAGTGTGCTTTAATATTTCACTAATAAAACAGAAACTCCGTCTCCATACATATAAAATAAATATAAGGTTACAAAAAATTGAGCGCTGTTTGGCTGTCAACTTTTCTATTTCAAGACACGGATCAGCTCTTTTCGGGTGCGACAGCTTAATAAATATGGGTCAAATTTAAAATCAGTGCATGAAAATTGTGTTTACATGTTTATATTTACTATAAATGTTTTTAAATTTTAACACCAATGAAAGGGAATTTTTGTGACAGCATATTGATTAGCCAAATCCTTTGTAAGAGCCATGCGTCGTTAACTATAGTAATGTGTCGACTTTAAGCAAAAATTTCAAGAAATAATTTATGTATGAGTTTGAAGTAAACTAAATGTGCGCCATAAATCATATAACACTCACACACAATCACACAATCACACTAGATAACGCAACCAGCACCGCAAGGTAGGCTTCCAAAGAGTTTTTACATGAGCTGTTACGAGAGTCGTCTTAGCATGCTGGTTTAGTGTTTTTTCATCTAACTAATAATTATGCTGTTTTTTTGGGAGGGAAGTTTGCTGTAATTAATTAAATAAGGCAATGCAATTTAAATATATAGTGCTCTTTGAAGATATCTTCGGTATTATGGCAGGGCCTACATCCCTTCCCCGTGCTTCTCTTTGGCAACTTCTGTTTTGTCGTGTACGTATAATTTGGGGCAATGCATTTAATTTTGAGATTAAATTTGAAAAAAATGTCGTGTCCGCTCGTAATTTATTATAGTGTAATCTGATACAAAATCTAATTTTACTGTCCAAGGTAAGTCCAAAAGCCACGCGCAGTTCCCCGCAAATAATCATGCAATATCACAATATTCTTAATCATTTCACGAAAGCTCCAAAGCCCGACTTGTTTCAACCTCCTATTTCTTTCTTGATTATCAGTGACCAAATCAACAAACCCCTTAGCAATAGATTCATTTAAGCTGTTGGATAGAGTTGCTTGTTGTATCGTCCAAGCTCCATTGAACAGTGACAGGTCCATAACAATACGGCCTTTAATAGGAACAAGCGTTCTGTTGTTATTGACATAGGCAATTAAAGGACGGATCACGGCGCTGTTTACGTAGCTAAGTTCAGGTATCTTGAGAGGTACAACACCCTTTACATTTTTAAATCGAACATCTATATCCATTACAAATTTCTCGGTTTCATCATCAACTATGTTTCCATTCGGCTGTTCACCTAGTACCAAGGATTTTCCAGTCCCTGTACCGACCATAACAGATTGGGGCAAGCTCGTTCTAATGATTTCTAGAATAGCTTGTCGGACACTCATTGATGTATTCTTCCTATTTTCATCCGGTATATATATATCAGCACAGAAATCCAAAGTCCCCGAAGTAAGCCATTGCTGTGGACCTTCTCCAAATCGATGAATATGATCGATACTCACGCCTTCAATTCTAAGACGAGATTTTCGTTGATACCCTTGCTTTCGCATGGCATCATCGGTCATGATACCAAATTGTGTGTTTTCTCCACCCACAAGTACACCTTGTGGATCTAACTTTTTGAAAGGGTAATAGGTTGCTAAATCAGGCTGACTCCCTTTTGTTTCTAAGTCCGAGTATTCTAAAACACTTTTTTCAGTTTGTGGTGTATGAACACTGAATATGCTGGTATCAAAAGATCCAATAATCGAATCTGCGCACAGTATGTCGTACAATAACCTTAGATATGATTTAACATGGATTTTTCAGCTTTTATTCTCCTTCAAAACATACCACTGCTTTCTTAATTTGCTTAGACGGGCTTGCAATATTGATACTGGAAAGGGTCTAAACCCAGTAGGCATATATACCATCACAGATAAATCATCAATGGATAGACCATCCACTTGTACTCCGCTTGCATGAGACATTCTAATCGCTTCCGCATCAAAAGGTTGTTCTGCATTCCAATTACCTCGCCTATTGTCCACAATTCCTCTTACACCCTGAATCACTGCACTTTTAACAATTCCTTTTCCTTCAATTAACCCCATCAAATTTAATTCGACCTGTACAGTCTCAATAGATAGGTCAAACCACGGCATCCTTTTTAGTTTTTCTTGATCCTTTTCATCATCATCCAAAACTATGCCAGTCAGAACATCGCCTAGCACTGCAAGAGGTTCTTTTTCTTGTATACCACGATGAAATTCTTGTTGTATAGAACGAGGCATACAGTATACATGTAAATTGTTGAGACGGATCTTGCCGTCCTTCCAATTGGGTATCGCAGATTCAAAGACGACAGTTGCTACGGAGCTGGATGTGAGGTACCGACCAATCTTATTTGCAACCCATTCTAATATAAAAGGTATCAAAATCATGCTGATGATATTATGGAAATGATACTACCTTCGAACTGTAAGGAATTGGCAGCCCATAAGCCTAGACTGATAAAACTAGTGGTTCCCAAGAGAAGCCAAGCTGTATGACCGAGAAATATCCAAGAAAATAATGCAGTAATGTCGTTCAATGTAAACGGCCTCATTTGCTTCATGAGGGGATATTTAATTCGAATTTTCAGTCGTTGCATAAAACCACGCGCTTGCATGAGTAGTTCATATTTGGTTGGAATGTGTTTAGGAAAATGAGGTAAATGAATACGTCTTGTTGCTATCAAAGAGTGGCACGTCTTCCTTTTTACGTTAGCTGAAAGTGGTCTATTTATTAGCGAGGCGTGTATAATGTAGCTTCTATGATTGAATGAACGCATGCTCTTCTTGAGCGAATTAGAAAACATGATAAAAAAACAAGCAAAGAGTGAAAAAAGGAAAAGGGAGTTTTAATTGTTGTTTATATGTCCTTCATGATAACATCAGCTACTTCACGTAATTGACTATCTTCTTCTTCAACCGCATTTCTTATTTTTATATCAGTTTCTTCTTTGATCATAGCATCTCTTAATTCACCTGAAGGAGGCAACCTTTCATTTTCCAGATCTGCTCTTTTTGCTTCCTCAAATGACGTAATTGCTAACGCATAAAAGTTAGTACAAATATGGGGGATTATGTTACACGATGAATTAATTTACCTGATTTAATGCCTTCTACACCTAATGCTAATGTACCTAACGGCAATCTTCCACTTGGTGACAAGGATTTTAATTCAGTAATGCGTTCGGAATTTTCGCGTAATACAGAATACACTCGAGATATTTTACCAATTGCCAAAATCTTGTTACGAATCACCATCTTTCGTTGTTCAATTTCATCCGCAGTAGAAGCGTCCACAATCTGCTTAGTGGCTGACTTTTTCTTTTCACTATCTGCTAATAACTCTTCATTACTACAAATGTTAAGAATTGCCAATAACATGTTGGTGATCTTTTCTCCCACAAATGGCAAACTCCATTCGACCACATCCATGAATTGAGGTAACCAATAAGGGTGAGGAGTTGCATTAAATTGTCGGATGTTCATCACGTTATCTTCATATTTCAAAATGGCTGCCTTGTTATTGTACACATCTAAATAATTGGGTGCGGAAAAAATAGTCATGACAGCAGGAAAAGACGTTGTGTTGTTTCTTCTGTACATGCGGTAACTAATCAAAGATAAAACTTGTTAATTTTTTGCTTCGCTAAACACACCTTGTTCAAATAAAAACTTACCCAGCGTCTTGTGCTTCATGAGCTCTAATGATGGACAGGAGGTTGTTTCTTTGTAAAAACGCACATACAGCGGGATATGTGAAAAAATATGAACATCCTCTTACACGATTATCCACAAACAAATCGGGGGTTGTTTCTTCACCAAACTCCTCAAGCGGATCGGCCCATAATAAATCACACATCAGTCCATGCGTCGGAGGGTCTTGGAATCTATCAATCTGTTCATTTTTTTTAATACCCTAATAGAACACTCAAATTTAGAGAGTACTTACGGTATCGAAATCAGCCAGAGTATGTAACTCGGGTGACAGACCACCATGGATACATAAAAACTGCCTGTTCATCACGGCGCCTAAAGGCAAGGAGCAAAAGGATTCAATACATGCATCATACACGCGTTCGGTATACTTGTGACGACATTCAGTTTTGAAGGTAAAATGAGTGGTTAAATGTCGACATTCATGATTTCCTCTCAACAAAAAGAAGGTATTAGGATACCAAATCTTCAAACTCCATAAATAAAGAACACACTATAGAGAAACTTGGTTAATAATAAATAAACAAATAACAAACAATAGAAAAAAAAAAGTCACCTCAATCGAAAAGTAACCTCTATCCACATAATCGCCCAAAAAGAGATACGTCGTATTGGCGGGATCTCCACCCACTTCAAATAGCTTCATGAGATCATAGTATTGACCATGAATATCACCGCATACAGTGACGGGTGCCGGAATTTCTAACAAGTTGTTCTCTAATCGGAGGATGTCTCTACCTGTTTGGAGAATATACAATGCTTGGCTTTCAGATAGCCTTCCTTCACGATAAAAATGGTCTTTTAAAAAGTTGATATCAGGCAAGCCAGGTCTTTCATTGCTCCAAAATTGTTCATCTGTGGGTAAATGAACTGCTGGTGCCGGCACCTCTGTTATCTGTTAGTATCCCATATAAAACACGTAACCCCCCCCCCTTTTTGCTGTACCTTTAATGATTCTTTCTTTGGTACTTACAACAGTACCATCTGCCGTAGTAAATAACGTCAAATCAATCTTGGGAACGCTTCTTACTTGTGGTGGTTCAGCCTCATCTTTTGTTGAAAGCATAATAAAAAAATATGGGAAGAGGTAAAAAGAGAAAAAGAAAAACAGGTTCATATTTAATTTTAAAGGACCATTTTTTTTTGCAGGAGTGTGCGTGATACATACTCCTTTGTTTGTTTCAGCCTGTTGGACAAGCGCATCAAAGTGTGTGTCAGATTAATACCGATGATCAACCCGATTATTTGCTGCTTTTTTAAGACATATTTTCTGTCAATGGAGATATTAATTGTTTACCACCAGGAAGTATTATGCTAATTACCAAAAAAAAAAAAAAGTGTAAATATTCCCATTTTAGTGACACTACGTTGTCCATTTTAGTTCGTGTTCGTGTTCTAGACACCAGATTGTAGTTTGAAGTTTTAGCCAATCACAGTCGTGATCATTTGACCGCTCTTAATAGTAAACCAGACCTAAGGACATTGCTATACCTACCTCTACTTGGATTTTTCTCCAGACCAAAAATCAAAGAAGGGGGGGGGGGCAACGATGGTTACAGACTTAAAGTGTGCTTACCTTTTAGCAGTAGTAACCCGGGAAGCTCTTATAAGCAACAAAGTATGCTGGCTTATATAAGCAAATTTACAAGAACGACACGTGAGATTGTAATTATTAATTCTTGGATCCTCTGTAAGAAGGAACCTATTATACTCTTACTAGAGGTATTACGGATGGTATTAAGAAAATAATTATATATAAAAAGTGAACGATACTTCTATTTTTTGGTGATAAATATTTGATTAGTAAAAACATATAACAAATGTAAAGTCTGAAACCTTGACAATTTAACCACTGTCAGATCAAAGCTTGAAATATATGCGGCTATCAAGTGTAACTCTTGGTGTGATACATACTGCATATATTCGCAATGCGATTTATCTAAGAAAAATGCCGTGTATATTACATACGTGTCACAATAACATAACAACGTAAGGCCTCCTGAACTTTCAAGACCTTCTACTCCTAAAAGTATTATTAAACGTATGCTGCAACGGGGTTTCCTTTCTTAAAATTCAATGCATATTAAGCGGTGTCCCTCTCGCTTTGTGTAAGAAATAATATGTAAAAAACTTGTACATAAATTAAATCTTTCTGTTTTTCATGCAGAATTGAACCTGGATAGACTTGTGGGTAGTAAAAGTCTTGTGTGGGCTATCTCGTTGCCAAAAAAAAAACTGTGTAGAATGCAGCACAATTTAAATTATAATATTCAATGTGTGCCTTGACGCCTACTTAGATAACAAAGGCATGTGTTAAAATGCAATGTTTTTTTTCTACATGGCAGTGAATGCTTGCATTAACACACGTCAAAGCACTCTTTCTAAATTTTTCTTGCAGCGGCGGATTATTCCGTTGTAGCCAAAATTTCTTTCATTTCTGATGGCTGTGGTATTTTGGGTCGAGCAATTGCCAGATAGTAGGCCTGGCAACTTGGGCTCCTAGCAACCAATGTCTTTATTATCCAACCAATATTTTTTTACAAACCACGTATTAGTCGTAGCATAAGAGGCACTAGTTGCCAGCTCTATTTAAAAAGAATAAAATACTACAGGGAAAAATGGTTATAAATTTTTGGAGAGGACAAAGTGTTGAGTTCATAAAAATACAAGGTGTAACCAGGCAACAGCTTTTTGTATGTGCTTGCAGTATCAGCTGCAATGCTACGATGATAAGCATACCAACTAAGTAAATAAGGCAGGACAACAATAATTGCAAGACTGTGAACTATTTTTAAGTTTTGAACAGTTTGAGCTATTGTTTCAAACTGTACAAAGCATGCTGCAGTCACTGCCAAACTTGAAACTGCTTGGTCAAAAAGCCGGAGTTCCTAAATAAAAGCTCATCTTTCTTTTTTTGTGTTTCCCCCTTTTTTTTTGTTTTGCTTTTCTTTTTCTTTTTTGTCATTCTCTCTTGTAACAGGGTTTTGATTTGAAAACCTTTTCAATAGAAAAATAGTCATATTAAATTGAATTAGTTTATATCTCATCATCTTGATTTCAAAAACATCTGAAACGCTTTTTTATTTTATTTAATTGATTGTTGGTACATTTTGCAAAAAAATAAAGTTATGCAACTCATTAACAAACAATTAGTAGAAAGATAAATAATGAGTGGTGGAAATATCAAGGTAGTGGTTCGTTGTCGTCCCATGAATGCCAGAGGTAAAAAAAAAAAAAAAACAAAAAAAAAAATTGACATTTTCTAAAATGTGTTCTTCTAACAAACAATACACCAGAAATTGCTCGTGGAGCAGTAGGTTTGATTCGTATGGACGGTAACCAAACAATCATTAGTAGACCACCTGATCAACGAACAGGAAAAGAATCGGAAGATGTAAAGGCATTCACGTTTGACAAATCTTATTGGTCTGCGGATAAAAACGACCCTACTTATGCCGATCAACAAACTGTCTACAACGATATGGGTGAAGAGCTATTAGATCATGCGTTTGATGGTTATAACTGCTGTATTTTTGCTTGCAAGTGTTTTATTCATTCCATTATATTTTACAATAGTCTTACTAACATAGTCCATGAATCAACATAGACGGTCAAACAGGTTCTGGTAAATCATATTCAATGGTAAATATGTAATTATCTCTTTTTCTTTCTTCTTCTTTCTCTTTACCCCGTTTTACTAAAACTACAGAAAAGATGGGTTATGGTGAAGATATAGGTATCACGCCTCGTACTTGTTCAGAACTCTTCAACAGAATCAATCGCAATCAAGAACCCAACCTCACCTATGGTGTCGAAGTCTCCTATATTGAAATTTACAATGAAAAAGTACACGATCTGCTAAACCCAAAAAACAAAGGCAATCTTAAAGTACGTGAACATCCCTCACTAGGTCCTTATGTAGAAGATCTATCCAGATTGGTCGTGAGATCCTTTGACGATATCAATCATTTAATGGACGAGGGAAATAAAGCTAGAACTGTTGCTGCCACAAACATGAATGAAACTTCATCAAGATCTCATGCTGTATTTACACTTTTCTTGACTCAAAAGAGATTGGATGATTTGACAAAGTTAGAAACCGAAAAGGTTGCAAGAATTAGTTTAGTCGATTTAGCAGGTAGTGAACGTGCAAACAGTACAGGTGCTACGGGTGCAAGATTAAAAGAAGGTGCAAACATCAATCGGTCTTTAACTACTTTGGGTAAAGTTATTGCGGGTTTAGCAGAACAATCAGCTCAAGAAGGAAAAAGGGGAAAGAAAAAAGAAGTCTTTGTTCCCTATAGAGATTCTGTAAGTTCTTTTAACTTGTATATTTATACATCTATTATTGTTGTATATTAAACCTTGTTTTTTTTAAAAGGTCTTGACTTATTTGCTGAAAGATTCTTTGGGTGGTAACTCAAAAACTGCCATGATTGCCGCCATTTCTCAAGCAGATTATGATGAAACTCTCAGTACACTGAGATATGCAGATCAGGCTAAGCGAATTAAAAATAAGGCTGTTGTCAATGAAGATCCCAACGCAAAACTGATCCGAGATCTAAAGGATGAATTGGAGTTATTGCGTGATAGATTACGTACCTATGCTCCTGAAGAAGTAGAACAACTCACAGCGTCCAGTGCCTATAAAAGTTCAAATAGCACCGGTCTCAAGTCAACTTCAAGTACATCACGTGCAAACGCTCCATCCTCTACTGCTGCGACTAATAAAAACCCAATATCAGAACTCGAAATTATGGACAGTACCGGCAAGAAAAAGAAAATGTCCAAAGAGGAAATCATTGAACAATTACAAGTCTCTGAAAAACTACTGGCAAATTTAAATGAAAGTTGGGAAGAAAAGCTAAAAAAGACAGAAGAAATTCATCATGTCAGAGAAAAGGCTTTAAAAGAACTAGGTATCACGATTGAAAAGAATGATATGGGTGTCTATACACCAAAGACAATCCCATTCATTGTAAATTTAAACGAGGATCCACTCATGTCCGAATGTCTCATGTATCAAATCAAACCGGGTTTCACTCGACTGGGAAGGCAAGAAAGTGAGATACAAGCGGATATCAGGCTCAGTGGCTCCAACATCCAGGAAGAGCATTGTTTCTTTGAAAGTAAAAATGGTACAGTCACGTTACATCCAGGCACAGATTCACTCACCATGGTAAACGGTATGCGAATCACAAAACCAAAGCAACTGAAAAGTGGTTATCGTATTATTCTCGGCTATTACCACATCTTTCGATTCAACAACCCGGAAGAAGTTAGAAAGGAACGAGATCTACAAAAAGTCGCAATCGAAAACAGTATGAATGGTGGTGCCTCAGCTGTGGAAGAGGATTCAAGTCGACCCGAATCTCCTTCTTCAGACAGCATGATTGGGTCTGAAGTCATTGATTGGAACTACGCACGTCGTGAAGCCGTATTGAATTATTATGCGACAGAAGAAAACTTTGGTGGGTTAAAAGACGAGGATCTAGAAAAATTATACGACGACATCACAAAGATTCGAAATTCTAGACGTGTCAGAAGTGAAAGTAGAGCAGATGGCGATGATGATGATTCTTCAACCACAAGAGATTCTTTCAGGAACTCTTCTTCGGTCATCATGAACGAAGATGGCACTGAAAGTGTATACACAGATATAACTGTAGCTCATTCGGAAAACCTTTTAGAAGAAAAACTCAAGCAGGAAAAGGAGCGTATGCAAAAAGAATTGGATCATCAAAAACGTGTATTTGAAGCAAAGATCAACCGCATGTCCAGACAGTACTCTCAACAAGCAATGTCTATGGCCAACGGCACTGGTCCTATTTACAATGAAAAGCAAACAAAATTGATTCAAAAAGTACTGGGCAGATGGAAACAGTTACGTACAGTGGATATGGCAGAAGTGGTTTTGACAAACGCAGTCATGTTAAAGGAAGCAAACATCATTTCAAGAGAGCTGAAAAAGGAAGTCTTGTATCAATTTGCAGTGATTGAAGACGAACCTTTTTCAAACAATCTATCTTTTTGGGAGCCCACATCCGCATTGCACCAGTTTGAAACAGATGAAGACACCATGTTAATCTCTACACCTAAGCCATGTGTTGGTGTACGTGTCATTGATAAAAAGAACCAAGTCATTTATGTTTGGTCTCTTGAAAGGTTAAAACAACGACTGCATAAAATGCGCAACTTGTACAACTTTATTGATCGTCCACTTTATCGCAAGCATTTTAACTGGGAAGACCCCTTTTTTGAGAACCCTTGTCCCAAGTATTCATTTATCGGTGTGGCATCTACCTCAGTGCGTTGTTTAATTACTCAGCAATCCTATGAAAGTGTCGCGGAAATTATTTGTCGTAGCACAGGTCAAATACGAGGAAAGTTACGTATTTTAATCTCTCCTATCGCAAGATCTGTTGTCGCCACCCATAGTAACAGCGAAAGCTCTAGGCATCCACTACAACCTTCTTTCCCTGAAAATGATTCAGACGATGATTTAAATGACGAGGAAGAAGAAGAAATAGATGACCATACCACCTTAAAAGTCGGTCAAAACTTGCTATTTGAAATCAAGTTACTGGAATTCAGTGGTATCAGTGAATCCGAATTTACAGATGTGCATGTTCAATTTAGACTATCTTCATTTGGAGGTATACCTTCTCATTCACCGAGTGAAAAGATATTTGCAACTGAGCCTGTGAGTTTCTTTGAAAACAATCCAGTCAAAATTAACTATGGTCAAACTCTATCTCTGGTGGTTACAGCCCCTGTGCTTGATATTCTGACGAATGGATTCATCGCATTTGAGGTGTACGGTTTAGCTCAAACACGGGTGCTATTGCAACAAGAAAGATGGGATGATCAAAGAGAAAGACCTCGTCTGGTTGATCTCTTTCAAGCAAGTCAACAAAAAATGGCGGTGATGGATGGTACTTCTGTAAAGTCAGGTAGCAGTAGTGACTCAACTGCAGGTTCATTAGAACGCCGATCTGAAGAAGAATTATTAACAGCTGAGCGTCATGATATCGTTGCTTGGATTGAAGTGCGCGAACTCTCACCTTCTGGAGAATACACACCTGTTCAGTTAACGTCTAAGGGACCTATGGATAAAGGTTATTTCACATTACGCCAAGGTCTTCAACGAAGGATTTGCTTTACGCTGTCTCATACCTCAGGACACCAGTTTGAATGGACCAAGCTTAAAAAGGCTTCTGTAGGTCATGTTCGTCTTTTGGATGGTAAAGGTCGCATCTTAGAATCACCCGCCCAAGAAAATATTCCAATCAAGCTGTTGAACAAACAGCATGTATTCTATTACTCGGATGGCACCAGTCAAATTACAGCAGAAGGTGCATGGGATAGTTCTCAGCATGAATGTATCTTTTTAAACAGATTGACAGACCCCAATAGTCGCGTCATTCTCAACCTCAGATGGGAGGTGGAAGCAGAACGATGTGAAAAGCCTGTGCAGTTTAATATGGATATTGCTTTCCAGATCCAAGGTCGTGATCGATCCACGGGCGGTGGTAAATTCAGCAGCTTCCGAAAATTATTATACTCCGGTGGTAAGCAATTAAGTAAATACAGTGGTGTCTTTTTAGTTCATCTCAAACCTCCTATGACAAGACGCCTGAGTCAATTATGGCGCTTAAATACAGCATCCAAATATGTGCACGGAGAAGAGTTCTTGGGTACTTGGAGACCCCGTGGTGTATCGTTGGTCAATGATTTCAAACAGATTCAGGAATTTATCAGTCGTAAACAACATGTGACTTTTACCACGCAGATCTTGGCATTGAAACAACAAGAGGTTTTGTCACCTAAATCATCTGTATTGTCAAATTGTTCAACAGCCGTAGCTTCTGACGAGGATCGACAGGTCTTGTTGAAAAAGGTCATTGATTTATGGAGCCTAAAATTGGGCACCGACAAAGAGATTGTCATTAGTCAAGATCCTCCCTTGTTGATTGAAAATGCTATACCTATGATCCCAGAGCCTTTATTTGCCTCTAAATTACTAGCTGAAGTAGTCTTTGTGACCCAATCGTAAGTAGCTTCCCTCATTTATTTTGTTTATGGTAGCCCTAACATATAAGTAGTGCCAATATTTCAAAGAAGGGATATTTATTATATCAAAAAAATGCCGCAGAAGATTTATGGGTTAAACGCTGGTTCGTAATTCGTCGCCCTTATATTTACATTTACACAAATGAAACTGAATCCGATGAGCAAGGTGTTATCAATGTTGGATCTGTTCGCATCGATTACAATGAAGCTCTTGAAAGAATGATTGACGTATGTATTCGATTATCAATATTTTTGACAGGATATACTAAAAAGCTTTTATTTGTTAGCGAGTCAATGTGTTTGCTCTTTATACCAATAACAATGCCTATACCTTACAATCAGCAACTCGCCAAGAGATGATCAGCTGGATTCAAATGATTGATCAGAAATTCCCTGTGGATAATTTACAGTCATAATTTTCTTTTCTTCTTTTTTGTCATCTAAATCATCTCCAACATCTCCCTTCAACATTTAATGTCATGTAAATAAAACTTTTTTAAAAAAAAGAGGGCCCCTCCGTGCAAAAGAATTATTAACTGACTTCTCTAAATATTTATCGTATCACCACCAGACTGCTGATAGTAAATTTACCTTGTAGCACCAAAATGACAAGGAGTAATGAAAGTAATATTCACCCTGCAATGGTTTGCTTGTATCCCTTATTTTTGTTTTCGAACTGCTGTATATACTATCTCTGATTTTGGGAGGTGGTAGTTTTTTCATTAATCCGGTTAGCAATTAAAATGTCGTTAGGTGAATGCTTGCTTTGAGAGACTTGTTGATATCGCATATTCAGTATCTATCCTTGATGAAATTTACAGATTTTAGAACCTAGTAGCCTGTGTTTGCAAAGTGTGACCTCTACTTATTTATTGTGATATGTAGTAATGTTAAAGCCAAGAAATGAAAAAAAAGCATGGTGAAGAGAGTGTTTGAAAGAATCATCATCGACAATAATAAAAATAATGTACTGCCAATGTATGCAGCATAAAAACCCTTTAATTCGCAATGGGTGTGAACACAGAGGAGCTTCAAATGTAAAGGTAATATGCCTTTCTCTTTTTTTTTCTCCTTTTTCTTTTCCCTTTTTACTCATCTAAGCCCACATGTCTGAGGAAAAAAGCAAAAAGCCTGCTAGTAAATATGAATTGGAATGAAAGAGTTACAATGGTCAATCTAACGTAGAATTATAGACACTGCTTTTAAACAACAACGTTTAAAAGCTTGGCAACCTTTATTAACACCAAAGACTGTATTGCCAACACTTTTTGTAGCCGGTATTTTCTTTTCTCCTTTGGGTGGTGTCTTCTTATCTCAAAGCGACACTGTAAGTTTCGAGTCAAGTCATGAGTTTTATTGTTCTCATTGGTTTTTCATTATTTAGGTTAATGAAATCATTATTGATTATACTAATTGTAAATCCAACAATGGAAGCTTGCAAGTATTAGATGACAGTTTATATTCTTACAAGTTCACCAAGGAAGGAACACAATGTAAACACAGTGCATATTTTTTTTTTCTTGAGAGATATTGATCTATTTTATAGCTCCTCGTATTCCCTCTTATAGATATACAGCCAATGCTAATGCCGACGAGCCAGGAAACTGTACTATTCGATTCAATACTCCCATCGACATCAAAGCACCCGTTTTTCTTTATTACAGACTCACCAATTTCTATCAGAATCATCGTAAATATGTCAAAAGTCTTAGCTACAATCAACTCCATGGTGATGCAATTACAGTCCAAGAAGCAGCTAGTTCTTGTACGTCTATCAGTGCAAATGAAAAGGGACAAGTCTATTATCCTTGTGGTCTTATTGCCAACTCGATGTTCAACGGTAATGAATTATTCTTATGTCTTGCTTTTATAAAACCGTGTATGCTGACAGGAGTATTATGTTAGATACATTCCATATCACGTTTGTGAACCCACCCGGTGGTCAAAGTAACTCCTCCGTGAATTTCGATGAAACTGGTATTGCTTGGCCGGCAGATAAAAAGAGACTTGAAACTACTCGAATGGATCTTAGTCAGATCGCACCACCACCAAATTGGGTCAAAAGGTATCCCAATGGGTATACAGAAACTGAGCTTTTCAAACCTCAAGAAGATGAACATTTTCAAGTCTGGATGAGAACAAGTTGGTACCCAACATTTAGAAAATTGTATGCTGCTAAAAGAGATTCTGTGCTTGAGGCAGGAATTTATGAAGTCACTGTTGTTCTTAGTAAGTATAGTTGATTTACTGGATTGTTTACCCTTGGGTCGTTTAACATATAAGGATAGATTATGATATTACTGCTTATGGAGGCACTAAATCCATTGTCCTTACCGGTACATCTTTCTTGGGTGACAGGAATCCTTTCATGGGCTTGGCTTGGATTGTCATGGGTTGTGTCTGTACACTTTTAGGTGTCGTATTCCTGGGTTGGCACTTCTTTAAGCCAAGAAAGCTTGGTGACCATGACCGTCTCTCTTGGCAGCAATCCTCTGGCCCTGGCCAATAAATTATGCGTAATAAATTTTCTCTTTGGCTAGTAAGCACTCCATTCTAATTCTTTAATCTTAAAAAGGGCTAGTAACGATACGATCTTGTTTTTTTTTTATCTATAATCCTTCAAGTCACGTCAAGATACTTTGTGACCTTTTGGTTTCAATAGCACCTCCAAGTGAAACTTTAATAAAACTTCAATAATTGAAAAACTCTACTGTTAATTTTTTAAAGCTCTCTTGTGTTTGTAGTTAGTAGTAATCTTTCTTGAATGTATGTCTTTTTTTTTTTTTTCCTTCCTTCCCTATGACTCGTATCCTCTTCTCGTAACAGCATTTGCTGCGTCAATTGTTTCCCCCCAATTTCATACAGAAACAGAGGAGCCTCCTTTTCAAGACTATTGAGTAAATCATCAAGTTGAGCAACAGTTTTACTTTTATAATTAAAGATCTAGATGTTTAATTCAAGTTATTAACTTCCGAAGTATAACATAATAGCCGGGGTGAAAAGGGTTTGAACTAAAAACATGGTTGTTCAAAAGAAAGGAAGTTAGTTCCCACATAATATCAATGTGCTGTTTTTGCTGCTTCTTTATTTTCGACATGGAAATTTGTAGTGGTATGAGGAAAAGACATTATAACTCTTTTTAATGAACCTTTCGTGTTTTTTTAGACATACGAATAAGCAAGGTCAACTCATGGAGATGAATAAGAGTACTAAGTTGACATTGTGCCTCACATTGCTCAAAGGAGACTTTATTTTAAACAGATTCGGTTGATAGATCGTTAATAAGAAAGATAATTTAACCTTTTAAAAAAGACGCTCCCCTCCCACCCCTTTTTTTTGAACATGATTCTATAATGACTATCGCAAGTACATTTTTTGACATCATGCGAGTTTTTCTTTTTATAATGTGAAATCTATAACAGTAGATTTACTTTTAAGCAACAGCAGTGATTCGTCATGCCATTCTTTTTTTTTAAAAAAAAAAGTAGGGATCCAGTATGAAAAAATGCGTCGACATCTGCGTTTTCTGACAGTACGCCATCATGACAGGTATGCTTTTCCACAACCACAGTTGTTGAAAACGCTAGTGCAAGATAAAAATATTCCGTGGTTATGTTAGTAATGAAAATTGTTGTAGTAACAATAGTAGATCTAGATCCTCATTTAAATGATATTGTTTATTTACATGCGCATCAAGGTATATCAATAGTGGGATGGTTATACAATTTCATTACAGTATTTGTACCTTAAAAAATTAAAGGCTGTTGGTGTAACCTGAATTTTGTCAAAAACTCGGTTTATCCCCAAATACTACTTTCATTACCTATTTCAGCTGAAGCAGCACATTTTTTTATGTGAGGTGGTCCGTCTACTATTATATTAACATCATTTTATAAATGATATTTTTTTTAAAAGATATCAATAATTTGAAGTAGAATACTTTATAGAAGTCGAACTAACCACTGAATACAATGATCCTTAAACTAATGCATTTAGTTATAACTTGTGTAACACTGTCTTTATAACTCTAAACCAATTATAACTCCGATACTAACATAAGGGGTCTACAATAAGACTCTTGGTTTTTGTAGTATATACTTAAGAAAGAAGTTGAGAGGGTTCCTACAAATAATGTATGCAAGATTAGACCCTTATTATATAATTTTTTTTGTTACCATGAGTGTGTGGTGATAGAGCTAAGCTATAGCCGTGATATTGTCAATAAGAATATCCGTTTCATTCACGAAACCACAAATAGACAGTCGACACTAGAGAAGTTGTTTGATTTTTTTTGATTTTGATCCTACTAACACTTTGACCAAACTGCTGACACCAGTATAAAAGTCTTGACTTGAAGACTCAGCGTAGGTATTATCGGTGTATAGGTATCTACTTGTATGGTTTCCATGGCAGTTAGTGTCCATGGCAATTAGTTTACATGAAGAGGTTGCTATAGGCCCGGCAATACGCATGGATCTTTTTGTTGCACCCTATCTATAACTCTGACACATGTGTAGTTTCCTAGGATGGATTTGGAAACTTGACGAGCGTGTATGCGACAGTATGAATTAAAGATGTATTACTTTCTTTTGTCTCTGTGGCTAATGGAAATGTTGCATGAATTTCAACTTGCGAGATCCTAAACTTTCGATACACACACACACTTTGTGTAGGGTTCATACAGTGGACATGTAGATACAAAGACTTGGTTTTTATGAACGGTTTTAATATTCATCAGTTACTAATAAAAGTCTTGTTTATGATTACGAGTGCTTATCATGTAGAAGAAGAAAAACTCGGGTTTCACCATGTTGTGATGTAAGCATGATACCGTTTAGCCGAGGAACAATGAATTGCAATCTAGAAAAAAAAAAGAGGGGGGAAGGCTTGGCTGTTGACCAAAAGGGGAAGGGAGGTAAACCATCTCCTTTGGAAGCCACAGCAAGTTGATTCACGTGGTGGCTGTAGACGCAAACTTGAGGGGGGAGCAATACAAATGCGCCACAGCTTAGTTCTTTTGCCAAGAAGCTAGAAAAAGAGTCATCTAAATATATTTTTATTAAAAATAACCAACCAATGGGAATACGAGTTAAGGGATATATAGGAAAGTGGAATTTCGCAACCGGCTTTCTTCTCCTCTTTTACTTTATTAAAATATAAAAATGGATCAACAAAAGGGATACGGTCAACAACCACCCAACTATTATACACCACCTCCAGGCCAACCTCAATACCAACAAGGCTATGGTCAACCTCAACAATCTTATCAACCTCAACCTCAATACCAACAACCGTATTACCAACCACAGTAAGTTTTAATTGTTTTATTTATTTTCATGTTAACTAAAAGCCCCATCTTGTTTTAATGAATAGGCCCGTACCACAGACTGTGTATGTCCAACAACAGCCTCAAAAGGATGATAACTCCATGTGTTTAGGATGGTAAGTAGTTAACAAGATATATCCCTTTAGTTCTCGCTAATTTTTTTCATCTCTATTATAGTATGGCTGCTATGTGTTTCTGTTGTGCCTTGGATGCCATCTTTTAATTGTATTATTTCTCTCTTTTAATAACCCTTTCGCTCTCCCTTTTCTACATCATTTAAAAAAAAAAGATCCGTCTTTTTTTTTTGTCTATTACGTGTGAAAAAATAATAATAAAAAAAGGGTGTCACAACGTTACCCTTCTCTCTTTTCTTTTTTTTTTTTTTTTTTTTTTTTTTTTTTAAATCTTAGTAATGAAGAGAGGTTTTGAACAAGAACAACAAGTTTATAAAGCACAAAAAAGTCGGTACGACTCGACTCCTTCTTCCGTAGCTCAACATTATAATGAACGACCTGATGTCGGTGCAGTCAAACGAAAAGAATCAAAGATTATTCGACTTCGAAGTTTTAATAATTGGGTGAAAAGTGTCTTGATTCATCGGTATGTTAGACCTAATCAAAACGTGTTTGATATGGGGTGTGGGAAAGGTGGTGACTTGATCAAGTGGGCCAAAGCAAGAATACACCACTTGGTTGCTGCAGGTAAACACCTTGTTTTTTTTTGTCTCCTTTCAAATACTAATCTATAATAGACATTGCTGACGTGTCGTTGGAACAAATGCAAAGTCGGTACAAGACACTAAGAGACCGAACATTCACAGCCGAGTTCTATGCCATGGACTGTTACCAAGTAAGGGAGCGATGCATACGCAAACTTCGACCAAAGCTAATTTATCTACACAGGAACTGATTGCACCTAAATTACGTCCCGATTTGAAATTCGACACGGTATCAATGCAATTCTGTCTTCATTATGCGTTTGAGAATGAAAAGAAGGCGCGTATTATGCTTCAAAATGTGTCGAGCAAGTTACGATCGGGTGGATATTTTATTGGCACGATGCCTGACTCTAACTGGATTGTGAAACGTGTGCGACAAGAGCCTTCAGGATCATTTGGGTTTGGTAATTCAATCTATAGTATTACGTTTGATGATATTAAGGATACCGAGGATGACCGCAAGAAGATTGGGTTCTCTACGTACGGATGTAAATACATGTTTCATTTGGTAGATGCAGTGGATTGTCCTGAATACTTGGTTCATTGGCCCACATTTGAAAAGTGAGTGTTTATAAAAAAAAAGAGGCAAATAATTCATATTCATCTATTTCAACCCTAGGTTAGCAGAGGAATACGGGTTGAAATTAAAATTCAAGGAAAACTTTCATGATTTTTATACTTCGGCTTCCAAGGAAGAAGAACATGGTCGATTACTCTCTCGTATTGGTGTGATTGGAGGTCAAGCACCCGAGATGACGGAAGAGGAATGGGAAGCTGCTGGTATTTATTTAGCATTTGCATTTGAAAAGAGATGACAATAAAAAAAAAATTTCACAATGCAATATTTTTACTTGGACTTGGCAAGTCCGACTCTGTGATTTCCAAGATCATAAACACTATAGAATTTACGAAGGAAGACATCACCAACGATCCAAAGAGGTCCAGCAGGTTCAGGAATGTCCATACCCATGAAACCAGAGATACATTGATCTTGGACCTGAAGCACGTAATCGGAACCTTGTAAACAAAAGTCTTTACCGCTAAAGACAAAGCAGAATTCAGGAAGATCTGGTACGGTAGCACAGTCAAGGATGTATTGTCCAGCCCAGTTCTTTGTAGCTCCCAACTCATGATTAATTAAATCAGCAATGGTTGTGGGGGCAACTAAAAGGGATGAGCCCGTATCGATAGCAGCGCCAATAGGATCCAGTTCAATGGATTCTCCGCCAAATTTAATATCTTGCATTGTAATCTCCCAGTATCCTTTACGACGCACATCTGACCAGACAATCTCGCCCTTGTAGTGACGAGGATCAATACCACCAAATACAAGCTCTCCGCCTTGGCCTTCTTCATCACTAGCATCGTTTAACCAGAAGGAGAACATGGGCTCATCAATCAAATCACGGTTGACCATGTGGTAAAAGGGAGGAACGGTGTGTTGCACCGAGATAGTGTCATAGCCTAAACCAAGAATACCATCGAATTTAGCAAATGCAAAAGTGAAACCTGGCTCCTTGACAGATTCTGCAAAGCCTTGATTATCAATCTTGATGTTACCCAAAGTGAGTGTATCCTATGAAAGAGAAAGAGAGAGTCAGATGATGGATGACGTCATGGGCATACGTTTTTTTTTTTTTTCTTTAAAAATCTTACCTCACTGATGAAACCTTCCAAGGCACCAGTTCCGTACTGGATAGCAAATTCGGTACCGTTTTCCGAGAAAGATTTGGATTTGTTTGAATCGTATCTGTTGTGCAAGAAACAAGCAATGGAGTTACAGTGAGTAGAAGGAACCCAAAGATTGGAAGAACCTGTATCAAAGACAACGGAGAAGGTCTGAGCGGGAGACCCGATTTGGACCTCACCATAGTATTGAGCGTTCATGTAGTTTGAAAGTGGGACACCGTGGTTAGCAGTACCATCGGTGTTTGTTTGGAAAGTATCGACCTGACTACGTTGAGAGGATTTGAAGTATTTCTGTGCCAAGTATTCACCTGTGTGAGAGTATCTTTCCAATCTCTCGGAAGGTGTTTCTACGATTTTTTTGATAGGAAGTCTGTATGCGTGTTAGATGTATCTCTTTAATTTATGCTCAAGCTCATACCTGGTAATGGCAGCATCAGAAAAGACCGATAACAGTGAAATTACAACTGCGGATAATGCAAAAACTTTCATAGTTGGGGGTCTTGGCAAAAAAAGGGGTGAATGAAAAAAAAAAAAATCCCACACTTTCTCATTTCTTTTTATTTTTTAAATTAAGATCAGTTGACTAGAAAAAAAAAAAAGAAAATAGTGATGTCATGAAACAGATTATAAAACGTTTCAGTGGTCATTCATGATACGACTATCACGATAACTACGACCTCCTCTACCTCGACCACCTCTTCCTCCTCGATTATTCTCACTAAATTGCGTATTGGGTCGATTAATGACTAATTTGTTGTCTCGATAGATGGCACCGTTCTTGGTCAACGCTTGTTCAAGTGCGTTTTGATTAATAAAGTCGACGTAACAATGAGCTTTAGGTAACTGTGTTGTAGGATCCATGGGGAATTTAATGCCGATCACCTAGGTCCTATTTATTAGTATCTCTACAATCACTACTAGAGAAAAAAAAAACCTACATTTTCGTACCCGAAATATTCTCTCAGATCTTCATCAGTTACTGTCGTGTTGGACAACCCACCGACGTACGCGGTGTAAAGATTGCGCTGCTATTATAAACGTCATGTTAGTTGGTTTCGAAAAAAGAAAAAAAGTACACGTACCATGCTCTGTCTCTTGGAGTTACGGTTACTGTTATAATTCTCTTCTTGCCACTCGGAGGTACTGTTTCTGTATTGATTGGGCTTCTCGGCCGCAACAGCAGAAGGTACAGGTGAAGGTTGTTGACTTCTTCTGTAAGAGAAATTCAAACCATATGATCTCATCTCAGAAGCCATGATACCTTGATGGATATTAAACAAGAGAGTACCATAAGCGACATCGGGCAAGTTGAAATTCCACATGTTTTTATAAGCCAATTCGTCTCGTTCCCAAGATGACTCTGATTTATCCGAGCCTTCTGTTTCGGAAAGCGAAGGAGGGATACGGTTCACAACGTTTAAAGCGTTACGAAGCAAAGCATATTGATGCTCACTGGTTTTAAAAAATGAAAAATGAGTTATAAAGAAAAGAGAGTCGTGTTAGGCACTTACTCGACAGAATCCTCAACTTGTTCCTTGATGGCGTCCCAAAGTTGCATAAACTGTTGTTGTGACTGGATCAATCTGTTTCTGAAATGATCGATTTCAGGCTGACAAGCAAATTCGTTATAAGCGATATTATAACGGAAATGAAGGCCGGCGGAGATGGTAAAGTCGGCATGAAGGGTTAAAGCAAGTTGAGCTAAAAGACCCTCTCTTCCGGGGCTGGCATGTGTCACCAGCACTCTTGTCTCTGTTGTATCATACACGCTGTTAGCCAGTTCGACGAGTTCACCGATTTGTAACGCGGTTGTCCACATCACGCCTAACCCACCAGCAATGGTGTCTGTGCCTGATAATAAAGTGAGTTATACACACCAAAGAAGAAAAAGAAATAAAGTTTACCTTCGCCATTATCAAATAATTTATGTTGTACAACCGCCCCACCTAAACCAAATAATCTTAAACTGACACCGCCGATATCAAGTAAATGAGTTGAAGCCTCATCCAACAAGAACAAGTTATCGATTTGATATTCTTTGGATCGGAATTTCTCGATGATGGCGACATCTTCACAAGCACCCCAGACAGTATAGACAGGTACATCCAGTTGTTTTTCGCGGGAAAGGAACTCTGGGAACTCGGATAATAAAGTATGAGGTGATTGTTCTAGAGTGCGGTACATGACTTCAGGGGAAGAGTTTAATAGTCTTGTACGAGTTTGGCTAGAAACAAGGGTTGTGTATTGGATCCAATGCTTTAAAGGTCTATTTGTGTGTGGGTTAGTATAGTCCTGGTTCCTGGTAGGCCATCCTTTTTACCTTTCGCCAATACGGTCTAAACTGGATCGATCTGTGGATGAAAAAAGGTGTTAATACACTGTGACAAAAAAAAAAGTAGGCTTAACCACTTGCCATAGAAACCAAAATCACCGGTATGGATAATATATTGCGCGCTAAACTCGCGTGCAAGTCTGTTCAATTCAGAAATGTTGCCTAGATGAAGAAAAGTGTCAAGTTTAATTCAACCCTTCATCATGATGACAGGTTACCTCGAACGTCAGCAGTACATAAAATACGCTTGCCTTCAACCGTATGTAAACTAGTCATTTTTCTAAAAAAAACAAAAAAAACAAAAGTGTAGATGAAAGAGTAAAAAAAAAAAAAGGGGGGAGGAAGAAAGGAACCGCAAAAAAAAAAGAGACAAAGTAAAGTACATAGGGGTTTGAATATTTTATTGAAATGGGTTTTAAAGAAAACCAATGCAGAAAAGGTGGGGGTATAAAGATGAGTGTGTTTTTTAATAATATACATGGATGACACCACACGACACATTGATAACCATACCAGCTACGATGCCTTTATTATAAAATATGTGTTAGTCCTACTTTAGATAAAAATGCATGTAATGATTTACCCATTTGATGTCTTCTGGTAAAGACGGATTCTTTCACCCAGAAGAGACATAAGACGCCTAAAAAGAAGCCTAGTAATAATCCACACATCATTTCTTTGAAAGAACTTTGATCTTGTTCGGGTAACATGGTACCGCCACTATGTTCCATCCACTGCTCTTCCAAGCTAATTTCATGATCATTGGGCGGTTCTTTTTTAAAAAAAAAAGTGTCAGTTTGGCATACTCTTACAAACTTCATTTCATCTAATTTACCACCGTCAATATAATCAGGACTTGCGTGTAAATGAAACTGTGTACGAATACTACGGATTTCCTCATCATTATAACCCGATTCACTTAATTTATCAAGCCCAGCAACACACTAAAAAAAAAAAAAAAAAAAAAAAAAAAAAAAGATCTTTTAGCAGGCATGAAAATAGGATGATATCATTATTATTTACTTTTTTCTGTAAATGTGTTTCAGTTGATGTAATGGTGTTTGTAGGGATAATAGGGTCTGATAATGCACAATGGATGAAAATACTGTTACTACAGATACCATAATCTGCCAAAGTCTTTTCATCGTCCTTCAGTAACTGACCACGATGAATTAATCGGATGGTTTTTTTACTCGTTTGTTCAATAGCATTTCTGCGTATCTAGATTTGATTAAATTTTAGAATTCTCTTTCTTTTTCCACACGCACATACATACAAGTTGCTTGATTTCTCCTATATTGTCTTTATGTTGTAAAACCGTCAATACCAGGTCAATACCGTTGTTCCAACGAAGGTGTATCTCTGTAAACTCATTCATGTTGTTCATTAAAAAAAAAGATGAGAGAAAAAGAGAGAGGGAAAAAAAAAAGGGAAAAAAAAAAAAAAAAAAAAAAAAAAGGGAAAATTATTGTTTTACGGAAGATTAAAAATCCGTGCTCACATAATAAACTTGGGGAGGTCCTTTTTCTTTTTTTTTTATTTTCAAGCTCAGGATAAAGTTCTCTTTTCTTTTTTAAATATAAACTATGCCAAGCACTTTGATAGCCATTATCGGTAAAATAAAGGATACGTTTTGTTCATTAAGAAACTAACTTTGTATGTAGAGGGAGCTTGTAGCCCTGCGCGTTATGAACCTGAACTAGGTCTTAATCTCGAGATTTGTGAAATGATTAACAAGAAACAAGGTAGTGCGTAAGTAGCATCTCTATAAACATGTTTCATACACACACACGCGTGTGTACAGTTTCATATTAACAGAGCAAAAAAAAAAAAAAAAAAAAAAAGTCCTAGAGAAGCTGCATCCACCATTGTCAAACTCGTCAACAGTAAAAACCTAAACCAAGCCATGTTGGCTCTCACGGTAAAAGCAATACTTTGAACGTGTGTGCATGTACTCATATACATAAATTAGTTACTGGATAACTGTGTAAAGAATTGTGGCTATCCTTTTCATCTTCAAATTGCTTCCAAGGAATTCTTGAATGAGTTGGTTCGCAAATTCCCGGAACGCCCTGCTGTAAGTGTAAAACTTGTAACGAAAAAAATAAATAATAAACTAAACCCTGTTGTGAATAGCCTTTTCCTAGTCCTGTAGTGCAGCGTATTCTTTACTTGATTAAAGAATGGAAAGTGGCATTGACAGATATGTCTCGACATAAAGACGATCTTGTTCATATCAAGGACATGTATCGTTTGCTGAGATTTAAAGGTAATATGTTTTCGTCATTTCCCCAAAAGGCAAGATACTGAAAAGGGAAAATAGGTTATCGTTTCCCCGAATTGAGAGACTCTTCTGTTGCTGCATTAGCTCCTTCCGACGTAAGTTATTTTGTGTGTGCGTGTAAATAATTTATGATTTTAATCGGCTCATATCATAGTCATTAAAATCTGCTCATGAATTGGAAGAAGAAGACCGTGTTGCTCAATCCGCGGTAAGATTAAACTAGATTTGCAATTTTTCCGGAAAACTTATATTTTTATTAGAAATTACAAGAATTAATTCGTCGTGGTAGACCTCAGGATTTAGTTGAAGCAAATCGATTAATGAAAATCATGTCTGGATTTGTAAAGTTGAATTGTAACTAGAGTAAAATGGCGCTGTGGTAATTAAATATTATATTCCATTTTATTAGGACACGAGAGCGACACCCGATTATAGTCAGAAATTCGAGGATGAACTTCACAAGGTACAGGATAAAGCCATCTTGTTGTATGAAATGTTGGAATCCGTCCGACCTGGAGATAATATAGAAAGAAATGAAACAATCACGGTAAAAAAAAATAGACATCTTTTTACCCTCCTTCTTTTGTATTCATGTGTGTGTTACACCCTGTAGGATTTAAAAAGCGCATGTGCTAGTGCTCAACCTAAAATCCAGAAAATGATTACAGAAGAAGAGGACAATGACAAGATTGGTAAGTGACTCTTTCTCACAAGTGTTCTATTACTAACACACCTGCAGAAAACTTGCTTACGTTAAATGACATGATCAATAACGTGGTGGCTAAATACGCTGATGTTCGAAAAGGTTTGTACGATACTCAATATGAAATCAGTGGGAAACCACCTACCCAAAACAATACAACAGAGGAACCTAGACAGGCCATCAGTTTAATTGATTTGGATGATAACGAATCTACACCTTCGCCTGTACCTCAACCCAATGTCATGAACGATTTATCGGATATTTTTGGTTCCAGTGCCTCCATCTCACCACCACAACAAAAGAAACAAGACATTTTTGACCTTTTAGGTGCACCTCCTGCACCTCAAGCACAAGTGAGTCATTCTAGCCCAATGATAGCTTCTCCATCGCTTCATAATACCACCACACCTACTTTTACCAGTCCCCAATTCAGCCCACCACAACCTCAACCACAGCAGGAAACAGTCTTGTTGGTGAATAAGAATGGATTGAGAATTGAATTGCAAATCCAGCATGTGGATACCACCTGTAAAATCAAGGCTTACTTTTCCAACCAATCCATAGCCCCCATGGACAAACTGATGTTGAGATTAGCCGCTCCCAAGGTAATAAAGAGTTCATGCATGAATTCTACATTTATACTAAATACTGTCCGGTAGACCATGCAAATTAAAATGGAACCTCAATCATCTCAATGCATCGCCCCCAAATCCGAAAAATCCGTCACGCAAGATATTATTTTAAACAACCCTCATCGAGAATCTTTACGTTTAAGATATAAAGTCTCGTATGAACAATTCGGAGTAGAAATGGAATTAACGGGCGATTATCATGCTTAAAAAAATAAAAAAAGAGAGAGAGATAATTACATTATTTATTAAACTTGATTTATGGCTTGGGTGTAGTGGTGGTGGCGCGACGGAAAGATGAAAAGCCTTCTTCTTTAGGCTCACGTACTTGAGGATCAGGCTTTCCATCAGCAGGCGTGGAAGCGAGTTTGGGGTCACGTGGTTCTTTTCCTCTACCAAGACCAAAGCCTGTTGATTTATTAACGTCGTCCAATTGTTGATTTGTCTCCTCACGTGCCTTTCCCTCCTGCTGGTTCTAAAAGAAGTGGTTAATAATAAAAAAAAGGGGGGGGGGTGGGGAAGGGGGAAGAGAGAGAGAGAAACACAACATACCACTTTGTAAATAGTCCAGTCGAAAATATAATCGTAGGTGTAACCTTCTCTAACAAACAAGTCTCTGAATAGCTTTCGAAGGTAAGCATAGTCTGGTTTATCATCGAATCGTAAGGAGCGGGTGTAATTGAGGTAAATAGCGAATTCACTCGGGAAACCACGGCACAATAATTCGGTAGGTGTTGTCATTTTTTTTTCCATGATGCGATCGTATTTCTGCTTCTTTGTAGTTGCTTTTAATCCTTGCCATGGTAAAGAGCCTCTACAAAAGTACATGAGGACATAACCCAGCGACTCTAAATCGTCCCGTCTGGATTGCTCTATTAGAAGAAGAAAGTTAAACAAAAGTGGGGAGGAAACTGGGTGCATATAATTGAACTTACCTACACCCAAATGCGTATTAATACTTGCATAACGTGCGGTACCGGTCAGATTCTTATTTTCCCTGTATGGAATGTGTAAATGTGTACGAGGGTCACGATACTTTTTAGCAAGACCAAAATCAATGACATTGACTTGATTGCCTCGTTTACCAATGCCCATTAAAAAGTTGTCGGGTTTGATATCACGATGAATAAAGTTCTTTGAGTGCACATATTCAATACGAGACAGCTAATTAAGGGGGGGGGGGAGGCGTTAGCATACAAAAGGGGAGCAATATTTTTTTTTTTTTTTTTTCCCAATTATTACCATTTGGTCTGCTAATAATAAGACAGTTTTCAAAGTGAATTTTCTGTTACAAAAGTTAAAGAGGTCTTCAAGTGAGGCTATTAAAAGAGTGAAAAAAAATTAATTTTTTTTGTGACACGATTAAGGGATAATTTTTTCTTTGTTTACGTACGTCCTAAAAGGTCTATGACCATAGCATAATAATCACACTCTGCACCAAACCACCTAACAAAAGGAACTCCTACACCACCAGCTAAAGCTTTATACACTTTGGCTTCATATTCTAATTGTGGATGCTTGGCTTTGACTGATTCTAATTTAATAGCCACTTCTTCTCCAGTAATCAAGTTGGTACCTAGTAGCCTTTTTAGATTAGATGAAAAACTCTTTTTTCCCTTTTCTTTTTATTTTTACCGAGATAAATATCACCAAATGAACCTGCTCCAATCTTTCTACCAATTCTAAACTTATTTGCGACTCTTAAATCCATGGGTGAACGCATTAACTATGTATATTAAAAAAAAAAAAAAAAAAAAATAGGAAAGAAAAAAGGAGAGGGGTGTGTGTGCTCTGAAGAGGGGCACCCCCCACTCAGTCTCTCTTTGCACCAGCCAAAATTTGTTGAGCAACTGAGTTTAAAACGGACCGTCTTTTCCCTCGTTCTCTACACAGCCAGAGGGAACTCTTCTGTTTTGGGATTAGTGCGTGGATGGGTTCTCCCTAGTTGATCGCACACTTCAAGCAAAAAACAATAAAAAAATGTTTGAAATTACCAAATTAGCAATATGGGACCATAAAACTTGAAGAAATTAAAAAGTGTCAAAAACAACATTTGAGAAAGCTGGATCCGCAAACATGTTGCCATTGAAGGGCTCTTAGCTATACGGTTTATAATTTGTAGAATTTTTTGCTACAGCTTATGGGTCTACTTACACTGAAAGCTACATACTAAAATATGAAATGACAACTTTTTTTTGTTTTCAAGCAGTTTCAATAAACTTGAATAGCTCAGGGACATGCAGTGCAAAACTCCAAGTAGAAAAGATCTAATCAAGATGTTCCATTTGTATACAAAAAGCCTTTGGGACACATCAATAAGTGAACAAACGCAATTTCATTATGTTGGTTGTCTAGCGAGAAATTTGCTCGGGGGGGTTCATGCAGGTAGAGGTATAACTTAATAGGAAAATAAGGTGTTAATACAATGTATTCTACAATTAACTCTTTTTTTTTTTTATGTGTTTGTACTGACTTTCTTCATTCACTCAAAACCCAAACTATGCATGACATACGCATAGAAAGCGCTTCAGCATTCAATCTGGTTGCCTAATATTAGCAACTTGAAGGACATGACCATAATATCCAGGGCTTGAAGGCATTATACAAAGGTTTCTTGACAAAGAAACACATCGCTCTACCAAACCGTTACGCAGCCAATCATTATTATATTGAGAAAATCACGCTTAGATGTGAGATCTGCTCTCGAGCTTAAATAACGAAATGACTTAATAATTGCACCTTGAGCACTAGAATAAAGTAAGGCTACTTGCCAAAGAATCAATCGTTATTGTTCCATCTCTTCCACTCTCGGTTTGCCAATCTGCAGAAGCTTAAGAAGAAAAAATTACGAGAAATGTTCCATCCGTTTTACTTACAGGGAATTCTTGTTACACGGTCGATCTATACGGCCAATTCCAAAAAGCATAACGTAGGCTGATAAAATAGGTAGTGCAAACAAGGCATAAACAAGCTTTTTACCATCAAATGGTCATAAACAGGTTTCATCTATAAAAGAGCATTCCCAACGGAGTACAGTCGTTCCAACGCCAAAGGGCGGGTAATAAATGTTTTCAAGGTTTTTTTATTTTCAAAGCGAAGCACTGTATTTCCATAAAAAATAACTTGTTACTTGAAATGAATAATATTTATAGTGGTTCGCTATTTAAGCACTTTTCAACACAATTAAAAGAGTGCTAAACAAATGCTTGTAGGTGCTTAGGAGGAACAGAATTACAAGCTCAGTAATCCGAGTAGCTAAATCTTCGGTAGCTTCGAACGAACTTCGTTTAACCTTATTTTGACAATTGCCCAAAACTACTACATTAAGCTTAGGAGAGTTAAGAGGAAGGTAAATACTCTTGTACTTACTTGCAACTAACATCTCATCAATTTGGCCCGCTGTATGAATGGGTGCATTATCCATTAAAGCCTTTTAGCTCAATACCTAGAAGTCAGAAAGAGTTATTCACTTATTTCCATAGGCTTATAGCCAATTAGTATATCCATTGAAATTGTGTTCTCAATGTTCAGCCGGTAGAATATTTTGTAATAGGTATGTCTACACTGCCTTCAATATTCGTGAGATTCTGGTACGTCACATCAATGCCGGCTATGACCTTGAATCAAGACCAGTAGCCTTGTCAAAAACAAGGACCAGTTTAGAAAGCTAAAAACCTTTCTACAGTATTGAAATATTGTGCCTTTAAATCATAAGTAACAATTATTAGTAGCTCAACTAAGTTTTTTCCAAAAAAAATTGATCATGATGTCACTGTTTTTTTTTAATAGGATCTACTTGCCAAATTTTGCTTGTCTGATTTTTCTCCTAAAAGGAATAATTAACTCACTACCATTGGGCCAACCTACCTCTTGATTATAAGGTTCCATGTCGGTCGGTTATATAAAGCGGCTGCTTGGGTCTGTCCGGTGGGCAGCTTACACTAATGTTGAAATAGCAAATGCCTACTTTGCGAGAATTTGTCCATTAGTGAGAAAATTCGTCTGAAGCTTCTATAAGCAGGATGAGAAGGGAAGCTGGGTTTGGGAATCCTTTTTACTCGAGCTAGAAAGGTCGTTTACCGATGGGTTTAGTACCATACTACTCACGTTGGTATACATCTGTCCTTGGTGGGCAGCTTCGGGCATAAGTTGACTAATGATAACTAAGTTACTGCTATCATCCTGTGTCTATAAAGTTTGTCTGAAATCTGCATAGCAGACTTAAGAACGAGTAAATTGACGGTAGTGAGCTAATATTAATTCTCATACTTGCTGATTTAACAGTCGTAATCAGGTATTTTTGAGTTACGAAATTTAACAATGATGAACAACTAACATTTATTCCAATTTTTAGATTCATGTAACATTAATCTAGCCTCTTCACCAAAATCTTTTGCAGATTTATCTCTTTTTAGAAAATTGATTTACTTACTACCATTGGGCCAACCTACCTCTTGATTATAAGGTTCCATGTCGGTCGGTTATATAAAGCGGCTGCTTGGGTCTGTCCGGTGGGCAGCTTACACTAATGTTGAAATAGCAAATGCCTACTTTGCGAGAATTTGTCCGTTAGTGAGAAAATTCGTCTGAAGCTTCTATAAGCAGGATGAGAAGGGAAGCTGGGTTTGGGAATCCTTTTTACTCGAGCTAGAAAGGTCGTTTACCGATGGGTTTAGTACCATACTACTCACGTTGGTATACATCTGTCCTTGGTGGGCAGCTTCGGGCATAAGTTGACTAATGATAACTAAGTTACTGCTATCATCCTGTGTCTATAAAGTTTGTCTGAAATCTGCATAGCAGACTTAAGAACGAGTAAATTGACGGTAGTGAGTTAGTTTTAGCTTTCTGTAATTAAAAGACATATTTGTACTAAGAAGCTGGTTGAAGAGCAAAGAGCATGGGAAGTATTTTACTTTTTGTTTTAATTTTACTCTATTAATAAGCTCAAGTTTTTGTAAATAGCTAGATAGAAAATCGACCGGCTCTTCATCTACATCGACCAATCTCCTAGTGTTGATCACAATGAACTTAAATTCGTTTTCTGGCGCTTTACAACACTTTAATCATTATTGTTACCTGTGGATCGCTTCTCTTTCATACAAGCATGGATCGTTTAATTCTTATCAAATATTTTATTATACCTCTAAACTAAACAGATGAACAATAAATAGTCATTATATTTATATATAGGACCTATCAGATATGTTGCCGTGTACAATTATTTGTAGAAGAAAGGACTAAAGATACAGCTGTAGTATACAGCTAAATTGACAAAATACAGTAAGGACATAGACTTTTATTCATGACAAGACACAGGGTCCTCGTAACAGAGGCCAGCATCGTCTTTAATCTTGTGTGTTTGTGGGCGTACGATGCTTTCAAGGGACTTGTCTTCATTTAAGTCTGATGTCCCCAGGATATCATTGTTTATTGCTGCAGTGTGCTCAGCACTTAGGATGTTGATTAAATCGACAGTTGATTTTAAGTGCTTCTATGTATAGTAAAGGTACAGTTTCAGTTGTCATTGTCAGTATTTTTTAATTAAAGAGGCACTTACTTTGACAACATGTGCAAACTTAATACAGTTTGAGATTGTTTGCGACTTGAACTCGAAATCTAACGATAATTCACACTTAAATACTCTGTGAAATACAAATATTTTATTTGTAAATGAAATTGACCATAGTTGAAGGTAACAGCCTATAAGAATTTATTTAATATTTACAATGATGATACTCTATAGTATAGCACATTAACAATGCTTTACATACCTTTTGAGTGTAAAAATGGGATCCTGAGATTCTCGAAAGTGTTGAGTGAGGCATATTTATATTTCACAGCAATAGTACGCAACATCGCTAAACATGCATAGAGACCTTTGTGACGATCGAACTGTATCTTGGACATAGCACCATTTCCGTATACACCACATGCTTCCACCAACATTATCTCCAGCTCCTTATGTCTCACGATTCCATCAGCTTTATATCCTTCTGATGTACTTTTTATAGTTCCATTATTCTTCCAGATAGTATTGATAGATTTTAAAAAAGCTTCTCGACTTTCGTAAACATAAAGTCCATCCATAAGATTCATAATTCCTTTCATCAACGGAGCGATACAGAAGTCAACAAAGTTCTTTTCCTCATCTCGCACATCCGGACTGTTTTTGATAAGATTCAATCTGTATATTTTTTATGTGATAATTTTATATATTTAGTAAACCATTAATATAGATATTACTCGGTAAACTTACACAGCAAAGCAAATATCTTGTAAATAAAATATATCTTCACCAGACTCAGTTGGAATTGATCTCACTTTTCTCTCAAAGCTCTTCACATTATCCTATGTATTCATATTAAACTTGAGCATTTTCAAAAAGTTATAAATTAAAATATGTAACTTACGGCTGTTAAGACATTGGACAAATACACCTCTGATGAGCCTGAATGTGTAATTGATACTGATTGGTTACTGAAATGGCCCTTAAGTTCCTTGTACTTTTCACCGTTAATCTCTTTAGGGGCTAAAATGCCGTCTCCACAAATGATAATACCATTTCGAATTGCACTGTATAATTATGTCAGCATGTTTTACCATCTTGTTTAATAAATTAAGCAAAATAAGCATACTATACCTGTATTTGTGGTATTTTTCGTTATCCCGACCCAAATCCAACATTTTTTTGAAATATTCCCAAACATCTTCAGGATGCTTCTATTAATAAAAAATGTTTAGTTATATCAAATATTGTTATTATATTTACTATACTTACTTCTATTTCTTCCTCTTCTTCCTCTTCTTCCTCTTCTTCCTCTTCTTCATCGTCCTCTTTCTTGCCACTATTAGTTAATTTATATTAACACGCTACTTTTACAAAAATAATAAAAGGGAACAGTGCATTCAAAGAGTATAAATAGCTTACCTTCTCTTTTTTGTACTTTCCTTTAAAATATTTTCAGCTTTTCTTTTAAAGCTAGACTTGATTAGTGCGTTGTTGTTGAAGGTAACTGTGGACTTTTTTATAGAACCAATTTTGTTTACTTGGCTTTAAAAGTTATTAGAAAAATCACGCTAAAATATTTTGTATTGAAATAAAACTTACCTTGGAGTAGGAGGTGGAAGAGGGGAAACATTCTCCTTTTCATCACGAATAGATTTATTTTCATTAGTTAAGCTCTAATAATAAAATAAAATAAGAGTTTAGCAAATAGAAAAAAGTATGCAAAAAGTAGCTTACTCTCCAATTTGTAAGCCAGTACTGAGCGACAGAACATTCATATTTTTCTAAAGCATTGCGTAGTGTTGAAAGTGCTTGCTCTTCTGTAACGCCATGTTGTTTCATTACAGCTTGCACAGCATCTCGGAACACCCATTTACTATACAAAGTGTTTTCTAGATAGCTTATTTTTTTATCGTTCTTCATTAATTGTGATTCACAAAGAAGAGAAAGCACTTAATCACCGTGTTAAAAAAAACGCGTCAATAATAATGTAACGTGTTTTTGAAAAGGCAAAAATGCTCCTCAATTTCACAAATTGCCAAAAAGTTTGTGCGCGTACAATTACCTTTAATCGAAGCTTATATGTTAGCGAAAAAAGTAAACAATAAACAGCCAATATGTCATCACTTGGCAACTTGAAGAAGCATTTGATGGTCACATGATGCGAAGCTCAAAGTTTCTACTGTATTTTCAAAGGGCTGTTTTTATTCTCTCAAAGGACGCTATTTCATACAATAAATACCAAAAAAAAGGATATAAATTCTCATTTTTATTACGAAGATGGACAAGGAAAGACTGTTGATGAGCAGGGAAATGATGCCTTGGACTGGGAAGACAATGTAACTCATTTCCACTTGACCACCCTAACTCGAATTAGACAGTACTGTGAAATACAAGGAAGTGAGCAGGAACCTGACTTGGAGTTAGGTGCAAACATGGAGAAGATTGCAAATACAATTAAACTGTAGAGAAAGGCTTATAATAAATATTCAAACGAACAAAAGCTTTCGTTTGTATATATGAATAGAATTAAGCTTTGTAATGCTGCGAAGTATGGTCGCTTAGCTGGCGGTATTGACAAACGAACGGCTCAAAAGTGGGCTAAAAGACTTATAGAAGATAAGGACTAAATTATTTTAGAAAAGCAGACAAACTTGGTTAATAGACCAAAGCCTCAGCTAAGACCAGAACATAAAACTCGCATAGTAAATTTTTTCGATGATAACTCGCAAGCAAGATTGACTGACGTAGTTGATTCTCTCACTCACAACTTTGCAGACTTAAGTATTAAACAGGGTACTGTTCATAACTTGAAGACCGAGTGCAATCTTTCTTTCAAGAAAGGAGCACTTCAACCGGCGGCTAGAAACGATAGTACCAAGATTGGAAATCGACTGGCTTGGGTTAAACAACGAACTGCCACAGATATAAACTATCATGAAAGCTACATTTTTGTAGATGAATCTGCTTTTAATAGCAACATGCAACCTTCAGGTGGTTGGGCCAAAAAAAGGAAACCCAGCTATTGTAACCACTTTCTCTACGAGAGCAATATCTCATACGATTTTGGGCGTCATTTCTTTTAAATTTTTTGTATCCATGGAGCTTCGAAACCCCCAAGAGGAATGATCTAAACGCATTTAGATCGATTTTTACAATCGCAAAAGAAAAAAACCATTTAATAACAAAGTCTGTGCCTATAGATACTGTTACTAGCCATTACCTTGTATTTCTTGAGAAACTATGGATGACATGGACTATTTCCTCGAGATAAAAGGCCATTAGATTGTCATGGATAATGCGCCTATTAACACTGCTAAAAAAAATAGATAGACTTATAACTAGGAGAGGCTATAAGCCTATCTGTCTTCCACCCTATTCTCCAAAGCTCAACCCAATCGAGCAGTTTTGAGCAATAGTTAAGAACAAAGCCTAGCATAGTAAGTTTGAGGACAAGGAGGACCTAGCTACACGAATTACTGAAGCTTGTAATTCCGTCCCTCCCAATCGCCTCCAACACTGAATAAATGAAGTTTGTTAAAAGATATCGAATTCAGGGAAAAGAAACCCGTCCTTTGAGAAACAAGAAACACATGCGTAAGAGAATTGCCTTTTCGATGTAGAATCATAAGAAAGGATTTTTAATAAAAACCACCCTTTAAAACGCCTTTTGACAAAATAAAAACCGCCTTTTAATTTTACAAAACCCACCCTATGATTTTTTTTTATTGGCGTTGGAATGACTGTATATATAAAATATCCAAATTGAAAATATTGATCGTCACTTTTAAATAAATATTCATGCCAATATTTTTAAACATAACGGATTGGATTGAGTTTTTTCGTCGACGAAGAAACTATAAGAACCGAAGAACTTAGTCAAGCTAGAAAGGCTGACAACTGAGTTTACAGAAGTAGCAAGCCGAGACTACACAATAGCTTCTTCAAGGCTACTCCGCTGATCTCCACGTTTTCCTTTTCCTTTTTCTTTGACAGAGTTAGTAAATCCGGGTCGGCTCATTGCATAATATCGATTGCATAATATCGTTCTAAATTGTAAAATGAAGTGAAAGGAACAAAAGACTAGTATCCAATTTGGATACCAGTCTCAAGCTTTGACAGAAATATTCATTTTAAATATTTTTTATATACTCCGTTGGTATGCTCTATAATGGCTAGTAATCGCTATCAGATACATACTAGAATCAGTGATGTCGTGTATTACAAAGAAATTCTGCAGTCTGTTTCCATAAAACTCCTCAGACACTTATTGGTTAGGCTCTATAAGAACGACGACGACATCTAACGTCACCACCTTAGGTTGCTCACTTGCCATATTTACATTTTGAGTAATCATTAAAAAAAAAAGGAAACGAATAGTACTTTTCCAAACAAATCCTGCCCTTTCTCTTCTTTTTTTTTTCAATATACATAATAGAAGGAATGAAACTTAAGGTTTTGTGCTACATGACTGTTCTTATACTGGTAATGGTGCAAGGTCAGCCTATTATTAAACGCGAAGATGAAACAGACCGAGCAAAAGAAGCACAAGCGTTTGGTGTATTTCGTAGTTTGGCTTTACCAGATCTATTTGGGTTTTTACCAACACATCCATTAGGTGGACAAGCCCCCGATGCGGATTGAGTTTCTCGTTGTGTGCGTGTGTTTAGAATTATCTTGTCTCTCTCCCCTTTTTTTTATTATTTCGTCATTTTTTCAATAAGAAAAATATATAAAATATGTGTCATATTAAATGGCTCCCTAAAATTACTCGGAAGGGCACATTCTTGCTATTCCAAGAAAGAAAAGTATTTTTGCCATCTTTTAAGAATCGAAGGGAGAGTCTAGTGGTGCTGATATATAGAGTGTAGGGAGATTTCAAGAAAATCAATAGTACAAATTAAACACTTAGGGCTTGGATTTAGTCAACACTAGTAGTACTAGGTATATAAAATTTAATTATTGATTTAATGTATATTAGAATGGGACAATTGTTGGGAGAAGTTGTGTATGAATAAAAAGACAAGGAAAAGGATGACTTTTCTCTTTTTTTTAAAAAAGGCATCATCCTTCATCATGCATAACTCTATTTCATTATTCATCTGCTTTACTTGTCTATTCTTGGCTGCTGCTGGCTCTCCTATAACCGCCGCCAGACTAAACAAGAGACAATCAGGGTATCCACCATCAGGACCTCCAGGTCAACAACAACCCGATTCGGGATTATCTGCTTTGTTTGCCATACCTGCCATGGTTTTAGAAAAAGCACCCACTATACCTGGCACACCTACTGTACCAAATGTATTCTCTGGTGGAAGTGGGGAAGAAGCATAACGCAATAAAAAAATTAACTCAAACACATCAATATATTTTTTGTTACATATATCAACGGGGGTGTATTTTTTTTTTCCTCCTATTTTTTTTTTAATGGTTCCATATTCATTTATAATTTCTCCCTGTTTTTGAATGGATAGCAGCATTTTTTATTTCTACTTGATTTTCTGTATATTCATTGTGTGGCAACAATACTTCCCCTTCTTTTTTATAAATTTTAGCGGACAAAAAAGAAACTAGTATTGGATCGTCAGTGCATCTATCTCGAGTTTTTTTTTTGGGAATGGCAGTAAAAGAACCAGTAAAAATGATCATCCTCATGTAGGATGCACATCTTTTTTTAGCTGGCGGCTGATGGCAAGTATTTTTTATTATAAATAAGCTTTCTTTTTGCTTATTCTTTTTTTTTTATATCAACCTCGCCAATATGCGTTTCTCGTTCTTTGTAGGACTTATTGCTTTGGTTATCTCTTTTGCTTGTTTTGAGGGTGTGGATGCTAAACGAGGATATTTGAATAGACGTCGTGTTGTTGGTCTTGAAAAACGTGCCGCTGCTGCGGCAGGCACACCCAATACTGGTGTGGCCCCAGGTGCTAATCCGAACCCTGTTGTTCAAGTAAACAACGCGGTGACTAGTGCTGGAACTACTGTAGGTACTTTCAATGGACTTGCAGGAAATATATCCGGTTCACAGGGAATTGTGGGAAACACAGTTTCAGGAACTACTACAAGTGCTAATGGAGTGACTGGCGCAGTTGGAGGAGCTACTGTACTTCTTGGCGGTTTAACTGGAGGGCTCACAGGAGCTCCTGCTCCTGCTCCTGCTCCTGCTGCCGGTTAAAGGAAAAGGTTTTCACTTTAACATCATGTAATTTCTACACTCGTATTATTGTTATTACGAAGAGCTTCTCATATCTCCCCTTCCTTTTTTTATCGCCCTTTTTTTCCTTAACCCACATTATACACCCGCCTTTATTTTACTTCTTAAAAAAAAAGAGAGAATTGTAAATACTCTTCTTTTTTGTTTTATTTTTAAATTAGCTTATTAGCTTCTTTGTTTTCCTTTAAAAAAAATCTCTTGGATATTTTTTTGTCTCTCACAGTAAAAATTAGCCAACTTTGCTTTTTTTTGTAATAAACTTTAAACATTTAATTAAATGTGTAACCCTAATTGATAAACTTGTTTGTTGTATATATGTAGGGCACAGGTTTTTTTTATTCAAAAAGAGAGACGAGATCGTCTGTTGCACTAAATTTGTATACCCGCTTCAATGTTTTGATAAAAGTTACTGTTCTTGGGACCTTTGTTTACAATCACATCCTACATTTTCTTTAATTCGTGCTCTAAACAAAAATTCATCTACGTTTTTGTACTTTATTAAAAAAATTGCATCAGTTTTTACCAAGGAGCCAAATTGACACCCTTACATCCCAAACCATGTTTTACGCCTTTCCCCAACAAAAGGGAGTCCCAAAAAAAAAGAGAGATTCGACGATCGTAGTAAATCCACTTTATCCCTTTTTTTTTTTTATTATGCAACAACTTTTTGAAAACAAACATATATAAACATGACCCTTTTTTTTCAGAAAAACAAAGCTTCTTTCATCATCACTTTTGGGAAAAAAAATGCATTTCAATTCACTGGCTGCTATCTGTTGTCTAATCATCTGTCTTGCCTTTGTTCAAGATATCGTCTGTAAAGAACTAGGTAGTGCTCGGTTCACTATGTCTCGTTTAAATAGACGTCGTAGGTTTATCGAACGTAATGACTGTAATGATCGATGCCACTCTTCTCATTCTTCCAACTCGGATGATTCACATGGTAGTTTTGCTTTCATCAACAATAATGATGGTCACTCTGGTTCCTCCAATGGTGGTTCTTCCAATAGCGGTTCTTCCAATAGCGGTTCTTCCAATAGCGGTTCTTCCAATGGCGGTTCTTCCAATGGCGGTTCTTCCAATGGTGGTTCTTCCAATGGCGGTTCTTCCAATGGCGGTTCCTCCAATGGTGGTTCCTCCAATGGCGGTTCTAACAGCGTTGGTGGTCAAGGTGGGTCTGGTGGAGCTTCCACTGTCAATGCCGGTGGTTACCAAGGTTTATCTCCTATTGCAGGTGGGGCTGTCAGTACTGCTGCAAACGCGGGAAACAATATCAATGGTGCTTCGCCAGGTTTAGCGGGTTCCACAGCTGGCCTTACAGCTCCTGTCACAGGTCTTACTGGCGTTGTTCCAGGTCTTGGTCCAGGTGGTGGTAGTCCGGTGGACAGTCTGGGTGGACTGACATCTACCGCAGGTGGGTTGACTAATACGGCTGGAGGTCTAACAGGCGCGGCAACTGGACTTACAGGAGGTCTTTCAGGTTTAACAAGCGGCGTTACAGGTGGTGGTGCTACTTCTAGCGGTGCTCCTTCTGGCGGTGCTCCTTCTGGCGGTGCTCCTTCTGGCGGTGCTCCTTCTGGTGGTGCTCCTTATGGCGGTGCTCCTTCTGGTGGTGCTACTTATGTAGGTGCTCCTTCTGGCGGTGCAACCTTTAGTGGTAGTGGCTCGACTTCTGGCGGAAATTTTTCTCCTCCCCCTTCTTCTGGTACAAGTGCTACTGGCAGTGCTGTTTCGGGTCTTGCAGGTCCTGATACACTTGGTGGTATCTTTGGTCTTACAGGTGGGTTAGGGCTTGCAAATCCACCTGTTATTCCTGCCGCAGCAGCTGATGAAGAGAAGAAGGAAGATGATGATGAGGATGATGAAGAGTAGAGAACACCAAAACAATTAATAGTTTACCATTTTTTACAGTTGGTAATAATTTTTATTTCAATAAAGAGATTTATTTTTTTCGCATAGTATATGTGTGATGCATTATCTAAATACTACATGATTGTGTAGTTAATTCTTTTTTTTTATCCATGCTATATTAAAACAGTTATCAAAAGCATTTGTAACATATGTACATGATCTCTTTTCCTTCTCTCCTAGACCATGCGTTTTAATTTTATTATTGGGTGATGATGATAGCAGTACCTTTTTTTTGTCTGTCGTGTAAGAAATAAATGATGAGGTCTACATAACACAATAAGGAGAGAGCTGAGGTTTATCCTGATATATGTCTAAAAAGATCTGCATAGTTTTTAGGAGATCAAAGGGGATAGTAGAAATACAGGAATAAAAAAAATAGGCTCTCTCGGAGTTAGATAGATTTTGGGAATCATGATTTGGGGAGGCAATTAAAAAAAGCACCAAAAAACTTTGTTGATGTGAGGCAAAAAAAAAAAAAAAAAAAAAAAAAGATCTGCAAACAGCTTAGGTTTCATGCAAGGTCTGATTTCTTTTTTCAAAAATAACACAAGATATACAACAAAACTAATATATTTTTTTGTTGTTGTTTAAAAATCAAGCCGTGTTAAAAAGAAAGAAGTGAAAGTATCTTTTCAAAGGTTACACGAAAACAACTCCAGATAGTAGAATGTTCTAATTTTGATGTACATGAATTCCCGTTTTCACGATTTTTTATTCTGTGACAGGGCCCTGTATTACGTAAGAACCGGGTTTTTGACCAAAGATCTACACTCAATCTATTTTACCAGTTTTAACGTAATTTATTTCAAACGAAACCTCCATTCACCTTCTAATGCAATGATGTGGAAATTTATATTACGTCTGCCGTTAGTGATAAACCAAGCATATATTAAAAAGCAGTATAAAAGGTAAACTTTTTTTATAATTGTGTCGGTTATTATCAGTTTCTAAACATGCATCTTTCAAGTATCTTGTTGGTTTTATCATTGACCGCTAGTGTTCAATTCATCTCCGCTGCTCCTCTGGTTACAGAAACTCGTTTTGTATTAGCTAAACGACAATGTCCACCAGGAACTGCACCTGGTCCTCCTCCTCCTCCTCCTCCTCCTCCTCCAGTTTACTCGGCTGCTGAATGCTATAAAGCCACCCAAAATGTAGCTTGTTATCAAGCTCCAGCTCATACCACTCCCAGTGGTCCACCCAAGTCTGACAAGGTAAAGTTGCCAGATCTTTCTTGTTATGTACTTCCAGCTGCTACACTTCCCGGTTACCCAGCTTTCCCGGTGATTCCACCACCTGTACTTCCTCCAGTACCTGCTGCACCAATTCCCGCAGCACCTGTTCTTCCAGCACTCCCTGGTTTACCAGAAGCTAGCTTACCTGATTTAAGCAGTATGGTGATTCCATCTCTTCCTAAACTTCCTGGGCTTCCATCATTACCTGGATTGGGAAGATAAAGAAATCTCCTTCATTTTAATTTTAAAAAAAATAAAGTGTAGCTATCAAAACTATTTTTTTTTTCCACTGATGACAAAAATGCTTAATTTGTCCTGTAGAACTTTTTTTTTATGCAACAGCATATAGAATGAGACACAATTTCTATTTTTAAGTGCATGCAGGTTAATTTTTTTTTTAAAAAGAAAATGGGGCCAAGGTCGAAATTTGATAAAAGATTGGGATGGCTGTAAATATTGCATATATGACTGAAAACTCACGGTATTAATGTATATGTATATTTTGGGTAATAACAGGAAGCTCATAGAGGAACACTCTTGGAAATGTAAGATACACATACTATGTACTAACATATAGGTGACAGTAAAAAAAAGTGCTTCTGAGATTGTTTCTTATATTTCAAAGAAACAAAATATCGGGAAGATGATACTTAAACCATTTCTAATTTATGCATTATATACACTTATAAATCCTTACATTAGAGTCATAATCAAACTAATGCAATTTTTATCTTAAGTGTAGTAGTCAAAATGTTCTGTTTTGTCCTTCTTGCACGGGGTTAGGTTAATAAATAGTGGTAAAAATCACTGATATCACTAATACTATGATTGACACACACACAGTACTGAAAAAAAACTGATATCAAGATACATTGGCATTGTAATTTAACCATGTAAGTGGCTTCTTTCAAGGAAAAGCACCAAGTTAATTAAAGGACACGATGCCTTTTTTTTTACACAATAATCCGTTATTAATCCTTATATATGCACATGTATTCTTTTCACTCTGTATATAGCAATTGGTATTTTCAAACTCCTGTTAAAAATCTAGCCAGAGCATTACTCAAAATCACATACACAAAAAAATTGTACAGGGGCGTAAGCACTAATCTGCACACTTGGCACACATGCATATGATTTGGCCACTTGTACTGCGTGCCCCCATAAATCGATCGGTGCATTACATGTAACAATTGTCGTGTATATGAGTGATAGCTAATTGTTTCATCACATTTCTCATGCATATATGTGTCTGCGATCTATAGTAGCTTTTATCAACATTTTATTTCTTCACTAAAAACAAATAGACTATGTGGGTGGATACGCATGATGTTCCTGTCTATTATCTAAATTTTGTGAATAATAATTTCCCTCACCAACCGAGTTACGTAATGCTGCCAAGGGAGATTGACGCATAGCTATCTGCTGGTCCCTTACCATACCTGTCCACTGCTCTGCCAAGTCTGGCATAGCAGCATCATACATTTGCGACTCTTCTTCTTCTGCACGAGCATGTATTTTATCAGGAACAGTAGGAATTTGTATACTCTGCTGGCATAATGGACAAGAACCACATTTCTTGGTCAGCCATACATCTAATAAATCATCAGGTTAGTTTTAAGGCCTATCTATTATCTTCTGCAAAAAGATATATACCTATACAGTTGCGGTGGTACTCATGATTACAGGGCAAACGACGTAGCACATCTCCCGTTTCAAAATTATCCAAACAAATAACACAAGAAGTTAGTTCACATGTAGTGCCAAAGGAATCGACAGATAGATTATTCACCGACGACGACTTTTCAGATTTCTCTCTCTCTTGAAAGACACGAGTAGGTAAAAGATTGACTAAGGCTTGGTCTAGACGCTGTCTTTTTCTTTGTGTTTGCACAATTAAAGGTCGAGGTGGTTGTCCAATAATACCTCGCCAGAAATTTTCATCCATGGTGATTTGGTGTTGCTCTGCAGCAGTCAAGCTTTCATTCTGGTTGCCTGTATGATTGTTTACAGCACGGGTTTGAGCCATGCGCCACATATGGCATTGTAAGACAGCTAAAATAAAGTAGGATGAATTAGATAGGTGTAATGTGTATCAAAGCCTCACTTACAGATAGCAACAATGCTCGTCAATAGCATGACACCAACAATGACTAACGCAAACTGCCAGTGATCTAAAACTGGTTCACTGCTTGGAGAAAGTGTGATACGATTTACTACATTATTTTGAGGATTGCTTTTATCGATGTTGAGAATATTTTCAAGGTCTTTTAAAAGAGTTAAACCGGTACTTAGGTCAATGTAATAAGCAGGAATATTCACACTTTTTGGCATGACACCCTTTTTTTTTTTGTATGAAGAAATATATTAATAAAAGGGAAACACACACACTGATTTTTTTTTTGTTTTTGTTTTGAAATTCTTTACCATGCCGTAAAATCTTGCCGAAGAATCGAACCCGTTTGAGCCATTATGATAAACAACTACGGCGATGGCACCATCCATTTGAGCTGAATGTATTTTATCGGTCAAAAAACAAGTTCTGCTCTGTTGAATTAATGCGATTTTAGAAAAATTATGTTGTTTAACAAAGTCGGGCATCGGGATCACTTTCGGGTCAATACCACAAGCTTCTCCAAAATCGTAAAGGACTCCCTAAAAGATGTTTCTTTTTTTTAGAAAAAATTGATTATTAGACATGTTCCTCTTCATACTTGAATTCCTTGACTAGGTACCGGTGGTGTGTTATCAATGGGATAGATACTTGATTTAAAATCCCTATTTCCATACTCTTCTGCTACTGAACTGTTAGGGGATATGGTCCCATTGAATACAATAACGTCTAGATTAGAAGAAGAAAAAAGGGAGTGTGAAAATATGGTTTGAAAAATAAATGATGGGGTTATACCTTCTTGTATAGAATAACCGGATCCTCTAAACCATCGATTCGCATTAGGTAATGTTATTGCACCAAGTAACACCCAAAGTACCAATACTGCTGCTAATGCATACGTTACTACAGGTTTTAAAGGCATACAAAATAAGTTCAAACAAACAAATTGCCAAATGAATAAAAAAAGGCAAACAAATTACAATAAGGATAATTTATTTAAAAAACAAATATAATAAGCTCGGGAATCCAGCTGTTCCCGAGACACAAGAAAGACATTTTTCGACCAGCGAAAAAGAAAAAAAATAGTCAAGAAGACTAATGGTATGTAGGTTCGACTTATTGATTCACTTCTTCGGGAGAGTCGGCTTCTTCCTTAACAATAGGTTTACAATCGTATTTGCAGATTGGACATAAACTAGATTTTTTTGTAAGCCACACATCTAATTAAGAAGAGAATTTAATATTTAGCCTCGGTTTGACACATGTATTGTGCTAACTTTACCAATACAGGCAGTGCAATAGCCATGTTGACAAGGTAACACGCGCACAAAGAAATCGTCTTTGAAATCATCCAAACAAATTGCGCAAGTTGAGTTTGTCATTGTAGTATCTTTATACAGTGAAATAGGACAAATTTTCTCCAGGTCAAGAAAAGGTATAGTGCGGCCTTCACGCCTCAAGTCACTTAACATATTCTCTTGGTTACGTTCTAGGTCTTCTACTGCAGATCTTCTAATAGCTCTACACCAGCGGACCATAATATAAGCTAAAAAAGATACAACAATTGGTCATAAAGAAAAAAGTATGGATGCGGGGTAACTTACTTATAACTGAAATGACAACAGCAGTAACAGAGTAAATGATATAACTTTTTTTGTCCCTCTCCCTCTCCCAACCATCATCTATTTCATCATTTGATATTCCTGACGAACCTGGATCATTTGATGTAACAAAATGATTTTCGCTGAGAGAAAAAGTCAGTTGCGTATAAGTCAGTATTGTGCCATTTTTTTCAAACGCCTTTCCTAACAAGGTCCGATTTAAAAATTCCATATACGAGTAAGGAACAAAATAAACCGCAACAAACGTTGAACCAATGTCAATGGTATTCTCTTGTGTCATGTTCTTAATATTTCGATAATCGGGCAATGGCTCTTGCCATGTTGGGAAAGCTGCGTTATTGGTATCTTCTTGGATAAAAGTAGTATCTTCGTACGATATGTTATCATAAATTACAATACCAGAGACTTGAAGACCGTTTGAATTTGATAAGTTTTGTACATTTGAAATCTTCTCGGACCATTTTAAACACCTTCCACCTCGTCGAACAAGGCCAATAGAAGGTTGCGACATCATAGACGGGCTAGTGGCCCAGTTATCATTCAGTCGTTCAACGTCCTCAATCGTTGTTTCGTTACAGGCATCGCCTAAATCTAGAACAAGACGCTAAATGTGCCTTTTTTTTCAGAAGAGAGCCCAGGTATATAAAGCTATACTCAAAACGTACCTCGTTGTGCCCAAATATATCTTTATTTTTGAAGACGGTTTGAAAGTCTTGACTGTATACTTTGGAGGAGGTACCGTCTACATACAATTTTGTTTTATTTGAAGCTACTAAATTGTACTGTGCTAAGATTTGCCTATATTTTCAAAGTCAGGTTGTTAAGATCGTGTGAGTTTTTTTATTTTTGAAAAGTAAAACAATGCTCTACCAAATGTATGGATTATCAGGAGAGGCTTGTGTATTAATGGAAATAATAAAACAGCAACAAACGAGTAGTGCTAGCCAGATACTGCTAAAAAAGAACATACGGACATCCAAAGTAGAAAACAATGGGAAGGGAAGAAAAGCCGCACTGATCTGTTTACATTTTTGTTTTTATTAGGCCCCCTCGGATTAAGGATAAAACCTTTTTCCACTAATAAAAAAAGGTACGGGATTTTAAACAATCGTTGTTGTGCTTATGATTGGGAACGATTGAGAAAAAAAAACCCCCCATCCATGTTCTTATGGGATTACCTCGCTCTTTTTGGAAAGAGGTACATATATCCTCTTGACGGTGATAGCCATATTGGTTAATCCCAGACACATAAACATGTCCTTGTGTAACCTTCCAAAAGTAGCGATTTAAGCAGCATAATTCTTTGAAGGGTTTCCATCCAAACATGCTAACAAAGTTATAATTATGCCTGCACTTTTAAAGACCTAGATATAAGGATCGACAAATCAACTGTAAATATTACGGACCAATGGTTTTTGTTATCAATCTACATGTTACAGCTTTGAATAAATTTGCATAACCCACAAAACATTATCATGTAATTTATCACCATACGATCATAAGTTTAAAGTACAAAAATCTGTTCTTTTTTTTATCTCGAAATATTCACAAAAGTAACTTATGCTTCTTTGATGATCTCAAGTGTTACCCATATTAACTTTACATAGATCAAAGTTATTTTGTTGAGGAAACTGGTAAGACATCAGTACTATAAAAAAAAAAGGCGTATAGCTGGTCATAACTGATCTATCAGCGCAAAAATAATATAAGTTATAATATGCAGTAGGTGTCGCTGCTTCCATTCTTTTTTTCTCTTAAGGTGTCTGATACGAATGAAACAGCTAGTATACAATCAAGCCTGACCGATGAAATAGCACAAGAAACTAGAAAGCAAAACAAAAGAAGGCTGCACAAAGAAGATGAGAAGACGAGCTTCATAAGAAAATGATTCCAGAATATCCTTAAGTAAAAGTTGACTTGAGAAGGTACCTCATTATGTTACAGTAACAAGAGGTAGGAATATACAATATTTTCCGGGTCTCAAGTAGCGCCGTTTTCTTCATCTTAGGTTGTGCTGGGTAGGTGGCTGCCGAACTAGTGATATGGCCGATCTGGCTCCCTTTCGTAGACTATTACTCAAGGAAGACACTTTTATTGTAGAGCGATATTTTCATAGTTTGAAAGGTGGGTGGGCACTTTACTCTAGAAACACTTGTTATTAAAGTTAGCATTGAAATTTCCAACTTGTAAGAATCCAAAACTCAAGCAACTGGGCTATATCTAATACTTTTGATCAATTGACTAAAAACCACGCTACATTCTTCCAATGATTCAAAAGAAAACCTATAAAGGTCTTGACAGTTTACTTCGGTGTCGATCCGTTTCGGTGTAAGGGATGTTGGGCTGCCACATCTGACGACACCGTTACCGGCTACCAGTATAGAATGGAGGGGGGAAACTCGCCTTGCTTCGGGGTAAGGTGAACGAACCGTGGATACGATTCTCTTCCGGGACTTAGTGCCAAACAAAAAAATAAAATAAAAAAAAATTGACAGTTTATTTGTGTTGTTACACATTAAATTGGTAAGCCGCCTTTTTGAATAAAGGAGAGCGAGGAGGAAGAGAAGCACCTTTTTTATTCATATTCGTCACATGGTATTTCGTAAGCTTGCTGAAAAGGCCAGAGCCTTCGACGCGTTTCCAAAAGTCGAAGATGATAATCAACAACGAAGTGAAAAAGGTGGCATCCTGACGGTTATTGTTGCAATTTGTTTATTCATGTTGACTATGAGTGAATTTAACGAGTAAGTTTGGAACCAGTTTTTCATCTTGATGATGGTTACTTATTATCTTTTGTAGCTATCGTAAATTCCATACAAATTACAAGTTCTTGGTAGATCATACAATCGATACCAAAATGCAAATAAATATCGATGTTACAGTAGCAATGCCATGTCCTTGTAAGTCCACTTATTAAAAAAAACCGAGATTGTAGTAGTAATCGTTCTTAGCCTTGATGATTCATGTGGTTGATGCAACAGGACAACGTAATAGACTCACACAAGACCTTAAGCTTATTCCTGTAAGTGATACAAACTGTATGTGATTTCTATATTCAATTTATTTTAGGCTCAATTCTCTGCTGGTACTGCGACCAAGTATAAGTAAGTCGTAACAAGCTAAATATGACAGATCGATTAATTTTTTTTTCGCTAGGCAAATAGATGACCCCAAGTACATCCATGAAATTATTCAAGCTGCCAGTGGTAAACCTTATGATCATAGTATTGCTAGTAAGTGGGTAAGATGTGGATAGGGATCTCGTTGTCTGACGTTGGTATAGATGATATGGGTGCATGTAGAATATATGGTTCTCTCAAAGTGAACAAGGTTGCTTCAAACCTTCATATTACATCTGATGGTCACGGATATGGTAAAAAAAAAAGAAATTTAACATGGGGGTAGATTTTTAATTAATTTGTGTAGCAAGTGTTGCTCATACAAGTCATGAAAGTAGGTTGAAGATGGTTGTATAATTTCAATAACTCATTTTGGTTTTCGTAGTCATGAATTTCACTCACCGTATCGATGAATTTTCTTTTGGTAACTTGTACCCTGCCCTAGTCAATCCTTTGGATAACAGTATTGAGATTGCCGAAACGAGTAAGTGGGGGGGGGCGAAAAGAACGAGTACATTATATATACATATGAGGGCACTATTTCTAACATAGTCTTCAGATTTTGAAATCTTCCAATACACCATCTCCGTTGTAAGGGAACAAAAAAGTATATTTTTTTCTTAAAAAAGCTAACCAAGTGATTCACTAGGTACCAACTTCATTGATCGATCGTCGTAATAACTTTTTGGAAACCAATCAATATGCTGTCACGGACTCACACAAGCAATTTAAAGAAGGTCAAACAATCCCGGGAATCTTTTTCAGATATGAAATCGAACCCATCTCAGTTCAAATCACAGAAACTCGATCTCAATCATTCATGCATTTCTTGGTTAGATTATGTGGTATTTTGGGTGGGTCTGTTGTAACTGCAGGTGCATTCTATAGATTATTTAATTTTGTTTGGACGGGTGGACGAGAAGACCCTAAGCTCTACACACCTACACACAACATGATGAAAGGAGTATAGTAATAAAAAAAGAATTGCATCATTAAAGATGCGTATGTGCACGCACGCACATCGAAATTAAAAATGCAACGATTTGCATCGCCCCTTCTTTTTATTACTTGAATTATATATATTATAAGAACACAGTTGGTTATACAGAAAGTACCGTGTGGTATTTAATGAATCCATCGATTTGCCTTTTTGACGAATTCTGATTCTTTCTCGTACAAGTTTAATAAATTAACCAATCGATTGGCAAAAGTGGACACTAATACTGGATCCTCTCTGTGGAAGATAAAGACCAATTTGTATAACGATTTGCTATCGCAAACAATTCGAACTTTACAAAGGAAGCATGTTTTTCTGTTTTGCTGCCGTTGTGGGCCATGGACAAATGATGCCTTGTCGATTTCACCGGACCATAATATTTTTCCATCAGGGAACATGCATCCATTCAACTTTCCCTGAAAATGCTAGAAAATATTACCACATTAGAATTTCATTGTATTTTTCACCATGTGGTATAATCAAACTTACATCGGATAATATATAATGCAACTTCCCTGCAGCAATAAATTCAGACTTTGCTATGCATTGTATTGCAAATTCTTGTCGGATGACCTTTGGGGACTTTTTCTTGGGTTTTTTAAATAGGCCGTTTATAAATGTATCGTATGTATATTGCATAATTTTTTTCACTCGCGTGGATGTAGGTTCGCTACTACGCATTCTATTTTTGCCAGACAGCAGTAGCATGAGTTCATTCTTTAGTCTATGATGTTCTAATTGGGTTGTATGTTTTTTCGATAACGGCGATAGGAGGGTTTCATGTATTGTAGGGGTCCTTTTGGCACTAGCCTTTTGCGGGGGGCAGATCGTTGCTGGATATAACCTTACCTGATCCATCCGTGCAGATGATTGACTTCGCAAATGTTTTCTATTTGGCTGTATTTGCGGAATAGATATTTTAAAAGATGCATACCGAGTATCTTGGACAAACGGCGTTCTTTTGGATACGTTCTTTATTTGTATATGAAGTCCCATACTGTCATCACATGCCGCAATAAGACTACTACAAGGTGACTTTGGTGGTGATGGCAAAGATGTTTCGGTATCACAATTATTGCCTTTAGAGTTTTTCTCTATAGAAACTGTCGATCGTTCTACCGTACGCTTTAAGCGTTGTTGCAAAAGCTGATAGGTAAGTTTTTGTAAGTTCGGGCTAATATAATAGGTTTAGTGTTATTTGTGGAGCATTACACAAAGGCTAATAACATACTTTTTTTCCATTAAAAAAGAAGCAATCTGATCATTCGTCAGGTCCCGCCACAATACCTTTAAAGTTTGCTGAGTAGGACCATGAAGATCAGCTGAGTGTAATATCAGTGGGTGGTTTAGCTGATCATCAAGCCAAGGATTGGATTGTGTAGAAAGCGAATGGATGGATATCATAGTGGTAGCTGTTGTGGTGGTCGACAAAAAAGATATAAGCCATGGATGCGATAAGATATCATTAAACTAAATATATATTAGCAAGTTCCTTTATCAGAGCCAAATATTTATGTATACGATACACATAACATACATACACTTATGCGTTGACTTGGGTCAATCACCAATATTCTATAAATAAGATCTTTTGCTGAAGATGATACCCAGTCTGGAATCTTTTTGAAACGTCCCGTTTTTATCTTTGCTAACAACTTTCCAACGTGATGGTCATCAAATGGTAACTTGCCAGTTAGCAAGGTGTATAAGATGATACCAGCAGACCATACATCTGCAGAAGGACCATAATATGGAATTCCCTAATAAAGTATACTTGTCAATATTCCCGTAAGATTGTATTCTCTCTCTCAAGTTTCCTACTCTGATAACCTCCGGAGAGACATAATGAGGGGACCTATATTTATATTAGCATGTCATCGTGATATCATTTAAAATGCAGAATTTACCCACAGCTTGTTTTTAATAATGCATTAGAAGATTGCATCGTAGCCATCCCAAAGTCTGCTATTTTAATATTTCTTCCTTCTTTATCCATCAAGATGTTTTCGGGTTTCAAATCTCGATGACTTTATATATTGTTTTAACAAGAGCCCAATTTAAAGTTGTGTAAATAAAATAGACGTACCATATGTTTCTAGCATGACACCATGATAAAGCACTTGCTATTTGTACAAATATTTTTTTTGCCTCGTTTTCCGATAATCTTCCCTTTTCGTTCAGGTAATAAAACAATTCTCCACCAGGTACATACTCAGTGACGAAATAGACGTTGCATTCATCCTGTAATACTTGATGTAAATCAATCAGATTTGGATGATGTAATAATTGTAGTACCGCTAATTCTCGTTCCACTGCTTGTGTTGTTTTCATGGAAGAATTGAGTTGGCTTCGGGGAATGATCTTGATGGCTACCTTTTGCCCAGTCAGTTGATGCAAACCAAGTTTAACACGACCTGTTAATTTTTTTAATTTATTAATTTTATCGCAATGGAAATTTCGATCTATACCTGATGATCCGTGGCCTATTGTAGATGAAATGAAATAATCACCAATTTGCTTCATTCGGTGTAAACAGTTTTTTTTTTTGGAAAGAAGAAAGAAAAAGAGATAAAATGCAAACAAGTGCAGAAAAATGCGTATCACTTTAAGGATGATCAGCAACTGCTTCCTTTGATCCCACAAGTCACATGTTCCATTTCAAAATCACCACGGAAAAAAAAATCTCATTGTTCTTTCAAATGTGTTAATCTGTCCTTACCCCCCTAAGTGAGGAGAGGCTGTTTGATTTTTTTTTATATAGAATTTTTAATTTTAAACAATACTATGATCAATACAGGAGTTAATCCTTCTTTCTAAAAGTCTTCTTTCTTGATTTCATGTTTGAATCGCCTAATTTACGTTTTTTAAATGTCACTGCTTGCTTTTCATCATCTCCTTCAATTGGGATATCCAATTCCTTTTCTTTAATCCTAAAGCTATGTAAATCTTCTTCGTCTTCATCATCGTCTTGGAACTGTGGTGCCTGGTCATGTGTCGCACTCTCCTTACTTTCGTTTTGTACCTCATTGCTTGTTTCTGTAACTACAGGTTCCGGTACAGCCACAGTTTCCCATTCGCCTACTTTAGCTATCTGTGTGTTTACTGCCCACTCCTCACGTCCTTCTGCTGCTTTCGCCTGTTGCTGTTCAGCCTGTGCCTGCTCGCGTAATTCTTCAATGGTGGGCACAGTAGGATCCACGTGATAATCATAACTTTTCTTTATAGGTGTAGAATTGGATACATAACTCTGACCCATCGATTTCATAGCTGCCTATAAAATGCTCAGTCTCGACCTTATTTTGTCTATTACAAAACCTACTCTTTCGATACGTTCAAGCTCTTGCTGCACATTAGCCTTGTCTTCTATATCTTTTCTACCTTTTTGATAGACGCCACGCAAAAATCTCTCAACTTCGTCCTTGTGAGATCTACCGTTATCATGAAGTGCAATGGACTTGTATAAAACGTTAATTATTATTTCTACAATGGAGATCAAAAAAAAAAAACTTACGGGTTTGTTGTTGGCAACATACTTTTTACAGTATTTACACCAATGACGTTGTTGAGAAACCCAGTAATCGGACCTAATACAGTGTCAATGCTAGTTATAATTTGAATGCAATTCATCTTACATTTAATTACAAAGGAAAAAAAAAGAATCAAAGACTGGGTTCGTATTACATGTATCTACTGGTCGCTGGCTTTAAATAAAAGGCTAGTCCTTTGTAAATGAAAAAAAAAAGGGTCAAGCTATAAAAAGATAAATCATGGCTTCAGGGACAGGCGTCAAAGTGGTACGTTTTTTATATGCATAAAGAGAACCGAAGCAGTGGTATTTTTTTAAAACAATAGTCGGCTGGGCAGTGCACGAGATGTTAAAAAAAAACTCGGGCAATATCCATAAAATGGAAATGCAGCATTCAAACGGGGCTAAATATAGAGTGATGGACAGCGATCACAACAAAGAAGGTTAAGCTTAACAAGGAATACTTCACGTTCTATTTTTTAACATGGGTGTTTATATTGTATATAAAAAAAAATAGAGAGATTTTATTACAAGAAGAAATGTGTATACTGTCTACTTTCAACATGAACTTCCATATCAGTTAGTTTATATTCATTCAATTCTTGCTTGATTTTCATTGCCATGATATGAGTAAGTTTTTGACAAGTCGAGTTAGTATCACAGCGACGATCATAATCAGCAGGCGCAAAAGTTTCATGGACTTGAATAGTACTACAGAACTGAATTCTTCTGGTTTCGATGCCGAGTGTACTTGTTGAAGAGGAAGCGGGTTTTAATCTGGGTGAACCATGTAATCCTAATCCATAATGAAAGCCTACAAGCGTTGATGGTTTTTTATTATTAATGTAATCTTCATCGACCGTCTTGACTTTAGAAGAAGAGGATGTGGATGGTGTGGGCGATGGTAATCCTGTTTCTGGTAAATGAATAAAGTTTCTTTGTTGCTGAGGAGGGGGTAATCTACTAAACGAAGAACGTGATGATATAACCGAATTGGGTGAATCAGGAGTGACACTGTTATTACTGCTGTTATTCGATGCTGAGCGAACTATATATAATTTTAGTCTTTACATATACGTATCATCATGATGCAATGTTTTACCTTTCAATCCACCTTTTTTTACATCAACTCGCAAGTCGGGTCGTTTTTTGTTTTCTTCTTTTACAAGTTGACGCAAATCACCAGATGAGTGACGTCTCGAATTGCCTTCCTTGGTCATCTTTTTTCCGGCGGCTGGTGGTGCTACTTGTGGTGGTGGTGTGGTCACACTAGCATTTTCACCCTTTTGAAACAGGCTTGAAAGAGAAGCAATGGACCGACGTCTAAACGATAATTGCTGTGGTGAGGATTCAGTGGTGGTAGAGGAAAGTGATGAGACGGAGCCATTTCTTTCATTTAAAGTACCAAGATTACTTGTGGAAGGTTGGCTTTTTAGATTATTCATACTGAATACTTTGCGAAGTCTTTTTGTTAATGATAATTTGGTATTCATTGACATGTCGGACTGGATTGACATGGCGGATGTAGTGGAAGCTATAGAAGGTCTCCTTTCACTGTTTAAAGTGATTGCGCTACGCCGTCTACCGTCGATCGATGACGCTTGTGATGAAGAAGAAGATGGTGGTGGTTTTCTGGTTCGGGGGTGATTATTGATAATAGGTGTAGATGTGGATTTTTGTACTTGGATCTGAGAGCTTGTGTTTGAAGTGTTGCTCGAAACTCTTGTACGTGGTCGATTTAATTTCTTTTGCTGTTGGTAGTAATAGGCCGCATTATTATATTGACCTTGTGCTGGTTGCGGCTGTTGCTGTTGAGGCTATACATAATAAACACGTTTTTTTAGTTTAGTATAAATTGGGAGTTGAAAATGATAACAATATATAAAATTTACTGCTATTGACCAGTTAAATATATAAAAAGTGCATAAAATGTTTAAAAATAACCTCATCACCAAAAATAGTATTGTTGTACGACTATGGTTGAATAAGGCGCGAAAAATGGCGGAGTGGGGGGAAGAGGGGCATTTAATAAAAGAGGGAGTGGTTTATTTTACCTGGTGATGTTGATCAAATCTTAGTGAGCTAGATAAATAGGTTGCTAACGCAACATCTTCATCGTCGATAGGTTGTTGTAATAAGACTGGATTGTGTTGAATTGTGGTTGCCATAGTGATTATATATTTTTTTGGTTTTTGTTATAGATTATTAAGAGAGAAAAGAGATAAAGAGGGATTTACAAAAGGAAAGTAGGAATTAGGAAAGAAGAGAGAAGATAAAGGTGGTTTGTTATTGGTGATTTATATGTGCGTATGTATTTACAAAAGATTGTAGCAGGTATATTATTCCTTTCGCATCAATAGATAAAAAAGAAAAAGAAAAAGGAAAAAGGAAGGGAAAGGCTAAATAATAAAAAGAAGAGTAATAAATAAATCATTTTCTTTAGGGTTGTACAAACCATACTCCGCTTGAAACTAATAAATTACTCTATTTATTAACAGTTGGTAACAGACATTTGCTAAGAATTGTTAATACAGGTTGCTTTGTTTTCATCTACCGCTTTTGTTTCGAAAGGAATGCCCCATTTGACCGTATTACTGTCAGAAGAAAAAAAAGAACGAAACCTCATGTCTGATATTCGATTAAAAATGGTTGGCTCGCGTTTATTTATAAAAAGCGCGTTTTTACTACATATATCATGGAATTGAGTGTAACACACAGACTAGAAAAACAAATCACATGTTTTTATTTTTTTTGCCATGGTAAAAACGAAGATTGCATATTAAAATATTTATTTTGAAAGGGCAAGAACCAAAAAAGGGAGGTGAAAAAAAATATTGGAATAATCTGTAATTTTATTGCCCCACGTGGTTTTCTCGCTTTTGGGATGTATTTATACTTTTTTTCTGCAAATTTAGTCATTTTTTATGCTTTGAAAAAACATGAGCTGAATGTGACAGAAAATATGTTGTTAAATTGAATAAAAAAAATCCCATCCATTTTAGCCTAGTATCACATTAATATTTTTTATTCTCTCTTGCTGTGTAACTCTGGCGCATTGAGAAATAATTAACTTTGATTAATTTTACTAACCTACGTATCGTAAGTCTCAATGATATAGACCCACTCCTATTAAATAAGGGGTGTATATTCTTAGACGTATTTCATTCTATCAATTCCAACCACTATAAATACATCAATTCGTCTGGAGTGATGTCAGAATTTTCAGACAAAGCAATCAAAACTAAAGGGTTCTTCATTAAACTACTCTATACATTTAAAGTCGGCAATTAATGCTATCTATCAATCAACAATAAAATGCCAATCAACACACAACTCGGCCATACTCCTCATTTAGACTTCTTTATTTGTTTCGAGATAAAATTTTCTAACTGAGATACAAGATTATTGTGCAAACTCCTTTCATCAATCCTTTACAAAAGGGAAAATAAGGAGCTATCTAAAATAAAGTATATTTGACAGTCTTGCTGTTTTTGGAATAACAAATTTCCAAAAAGATGACAGTAATAATGCTGATTTATAACGCAACCATGGATCATACCTCTTCAGATACAAAAATACGTTCATAACCACTTAATAACTTCCAACATCAATGCTTATTATTTGTCTTGATGGGAATTACAAGTTCATTATTGAAAGCTCCAATTATGCTACTTTTCCAAGGTAGCTATTTAAGGACTACAAATACAGTCGATACCAATTCATGTCTAGTTATAAACATGAGAAAAGCTAGTGTTTTCGTATATCTATACTTCTTGGAAGGGTCTCCTTAGCGAGATAGCTAACATGACCAACTGTAAAGTTATATCCGACCCTATCTTGCTGAGTTAAAAAGGCGATCGATGGGGTTAATCGTCCTTTCAAACTTTTTATATTGCTTTTATGTCAAAGAAAAAAATTCATAATGAACCTGTCAATACTGTGCCCAAAGAAAGGATAATCGTTTTGACCAATTCTAACACCTAATTGTAACAGCTTCACCGCTCTGGTTCACAAGGCAAATAAACCCTACTTTACAATTGCAGGTATCATGTAATTCTGGATGCTTTGCCTATGTCTGCAAAGAAGATATATTAGACTGATTAGTTGAAAGTCATCCAAGTATAACCAATGTAATACAAATGACCTAATAACTCGTTTACCGCCTATGTGCGGTTTAATTAAAATCACGTGTACAGTAGATAAACTGCCAGCTAAATTAAACCACCTTCTCTTTATAATTCACAGGGACATGACATGCTGCTCTTATAAACAATATGCTGATTAATCCGGCGAAGCCCAACAATGACCAAGACGAGGAAAGAGGAACTTGTAAAAGTGCGAATCGGTTAACAAAAGCGCTGGTAACAAACAGGTAGTTAATACCACCGTAACGTCAAAGTATTCAATTCAGAACGGGCATTGATCATTAGAGAACGTCGCGTCTTTGCTAGCAACCGAGATTATTTCTTATGTTGCATTTTCTTGCAAATGCAGTAATGACAAAAGTATATTCCAGTTAGCCGGTGAGGATATTTCTGTTTTTCGTGATAAGATAGAAACCTGACTGTCATTAACTCTGTGTGTGTGTTTTTTTATTAAAGTAGCTTTCGAGGATTTCACAGTTACTTGCGATAGATGCAGGAATTTGGCGGAGGTTTTAACGAAGGGAGAGAGCAACCTAAAGTCTAACAATAGGCTGCAAGGAAACCCTGCTGCACAGACCCATCCATTTCTGTTGCGCTTAGTAACACTACTGTAAACATTGAGTCGTAAACTGGAGCACTTCGTCTGGATGAGCCTTTTGGATAAATTTAGATGTGAGGTAGGTAGGTTATTAAAATCTATGCGGTATATTTTAGATATTTTTTTTTTTTGCAATTCACTATGAGGGAGAACACGAGAAAAAACGGGAATAAGAAGCAGAAAGGTAAATATAATGAGATTCAACGATCGATATAGAAGGGCCAATAGCCTGTGTTGTTGAAACATTCAAATTTATAAAGCTAGGATTGGAAAGTTTAAACTGTAGGATATACATTACAAAAAAAAAATAGGCGTTTCCACTACAATGAATGCTTTTTATATGCATGTTTGAAAAAAAAACCTTTTTAATAAAATACCATGTACATTGTACAGTAACTGAGCCGCTCTCAAAGTATAATTCACACTACTGTGCTTTTCTTTGTTCTAAATTTTTCAAATAGCATATGTCTTGTTTAAGCATTTTTAGTGAATATCGTTAGGCAAATCCTTGTGTGGATCATCAATGTAAAGTCTGGATATTGTCCGTATTGAGATTTGGGTTGAAGATGATGACGACGACGGAGAGCTAAACTTTATGCTTTTTAAAAAGTTAACACGTGTACCCCATCTCTCCTAAACAAGGGGTGGTTTTAATTTATCGTACGGTGGATATTGTGAAATAACGGATATAATGGCGTGTCTTTTTGACGACGTCGCATATGTCAGTGGGGGGGATTGACAGCGCACGATTTTTTTAAAAGAAAACGAGGTAGAGTGTCATAATTGTACGATGACCACCAACAGGCAATACGCTAAGCACATAAAAAAATTACCCGTGGTTAATCCAATAATGTTGTACGGGCCGAGCAAATTTGCATGCGCACAGCCCTAAATGATAAATGTCTGTTCGTCGATGCAAGTTATAAATAATCTATAGGTGCAGTGCTTACGGCACCAATTTGGATAAATTTAATTGGCCAATTGGCGTCATCCCGAAATCTCTATTCGCGTTATTTTATTATGCCATACGATTATCAGTGGCACAAAAACATTTAGAGTGATCCTGATCATGCAAGCTGGTCTCTTTTGTCCGGTCAAAAAACTCCGGGACAATTGCAACATTTTATTGGGTCCTCTTCATCACAATAATCAGAGTCCTCTTGCTCTTTATTATCATCAACCAAACCATCGTAAGCATCATTATAAACTACTTTTGTTGTCCAGGCTTTCACATTTGACTTTTTATGGCCAAAATCTTTCACAACTCTTTTAATGGCATTAGGATCAATTTGATTCGTTTCATATATCAAGCATAAATCTTCCAATATCGCCTAAATGTAGCATTCCTAGAGCCTTCAATATTCTTACAAGTTATTCCCTTTATTAGCTTTCAAGAGGTATTTAATACTTACTTCTCTCAAACTAAGTCCATCAATTAGCTTTTCAATATTTTCTCTTAGTGACCTCATGTTACAAGGGAATAAAAAACTAAACTCATTATCAACAACGTATATCCCACGGCAAGGAAGTCTTAATACATAAACATGAACATTGTTGCGGGTAATTAAACTTGTGTTCAATTTAAAAATAATAAGAGGAAAAGGCTTGAAACTTGACTTGAGAAACAGCAAACTTGGCTAGCAAATATACAGTGATAGACTTGAATTGGATGAAATGTTAGAGTATATCGCCAGCACACTGAAATAAAGTAACACAAATAATTCTTTCTGAATCTCTCAGCATTATATTTAGAAGCTTGTTTCAGACTAAAGGAACATTGTTCTGTTAGATGCTTCCATAATGCGGGAAGAGAAATTGTAAGGCCTTCAAGGTGGCCGATAAGTGCCTCACCTGCCATATCCAGAGTAGACGAAGGATGCTCGTCAAAGTAAGTAACAAGAAAATTCATCGATAAGAGACCCTTCAAAGAGCCCCCTTAGGTAAAACAATATTATCATCAGCGTTGAATTCATTAAGCCGTGCTGTGCATAATCATGCATCTTTTTGCGGCCACAGGAACTGACACCCCCCCCCCTTTCGGATCTATTCAGGACCGTACTTGTTCTTTTTCTTATCTTCTAAAAGAGTAATCACACTCAACTCAATAGTAATCTCTTCCATGTTTCCCTCCATGTTCTCTTCCATCTGAATGTTGTGAACAGGAACGCCGAAGCTGGTGATTTCGCCGTATTTATATGCTAATACCATAGCTTCTGTTTCTGTTTCAGGGTAATATTCCATTTAAGGTCGATAGTTAGTGTAGTATCAAAGTTTCTGTAATAGCCTTTTGAAAAGTGTCTAGTAAAAATTTTGAAAAGGTTTACAAAAAACGTTCTTGTTTATTTATGACTTAAAAGCGTAAGGTGGAGGAGGGGGTAGTGAAATAGAATCGGAACTTTCGTTTGATGGTAATGATTCGGCACTATTTTGCCTCAACATCATTTTATCTTTACCAGTGTATTTAGAGCTCTTCTTTTTATAGTCTACATAGCAAGGACAAATGAAAAACCCTGCTCTATTTTTTAATAGTTCGTCGGAATCTTGTTCATCCACTGTTGTATCCGACATGGATTCTTGATACGTGGGCAAAGTTGAATAATCTTCCTTGAGGCGACAGTCTAGAATCGTAATCGGTGTTTCTAAATGGATATACGTTCTTTCTACTGCATTTACAATTTCATCACTACAAGTACCGTTTGGTGAAGGAGGTCTTCTTCCTGTGGTTGGCACCGCAAGTTCAATGTCGATTCTCAAATTATGGGAAAAATTCATTTCTTTGAAATAGGTCGTATGATTGAGCGTCAGGCAATTTGGCAGAGTAAAGACAAATCGGTATTGAAAGGGTGTGGTACCAAGCGGAATACTTGCGTTTTTTGCTGTAAGCGCTCTACGAATTTGATGCGGAGGCAAATCCGATGTAGGGATCAAGGCTTCCTTCATGTGTTCCGAATCCGCCATATCTGTGACAGAAGTTAGCTGTAACTTATAGTCATATGATTCGGACCTCCGTGCGTTGTATTCAGGTACACTATATACTCTTTTTTCAGTCAAGACAATGCCGATGGACTCCAACTGTACGTTTTTCAACTGAGTTGATAAAACAATGGATATAGGAAGTTGTGTACCAGAGGAAGCGATGGATTTCTCTATATGAATGGTTGCATCACAAGCGTTTGTTTTTCTTTCAGCCACGATAGAAGTTGTGGGTAATGCGTATGAGGCCAACGAAGCATCGGAAGGAGCCAAAGTACGCAGCAACAAAATATTTCGCCTACATCTCAAATTAGGCGTACCGATACCGGGACGTTGAACAGTAGCCGCAATAAAGTAGTATACCTGTGCCATTTCATCTTCAATAGTTTCGACCATTCTGTTCGGAATCAGAAATTCAAACGACCATCGGTTTAAACCGGCAGGCAACACTTGGTCTGTGGCCAAGATGATGTTTTGGTCCAGAATCGTCTTTTCATTGTAGATCTTTGTACGACGTTGACCTAAACCGTCGGGCCAGAGCATGTTTGATTTTCCAACGAGTTGCACAAGCACTTGACTGGCGGCCATGGGACGAGACAAGAGTAGCTCTACTTCGCCTCGAAGAACATGTGTAGTAGTATCGGTGGGCGGGCCTCGTAATAAGACCACAGGCTCGGCTAATTCGATCGACAGCTGTCTACTTCCGGTAAAAAATGGCACGGCGATAGGCATACTTTACATGAAGGAGTAAAAAAAAAAAATTTTTCAACTAGAAAAAAAGAAAAAAAGGGAAAAAAGAGGAAAATGGGAAAAATATGTTGCTTCTAATTTAAACACCCAGGTATTCATGTCCAGTTATTCATGTCCAGTCATTGAAAGTCGGAATGAAAGGGTACAGAAAAGTAAAAAAAAAAGCTGTCAAAAAAACAACATGCTATTTAAAAACTCAGCTTTCATCTTTTATAGTAACATCATCTAGATCTTATTTTCCCACGTTGATTTAAAGTTGTTACTATCCTTTTCTGAGATATGCCTACATGGCAGCCTTGTTTCCTAGCTTTCTCCAGTATACTTTGTATCCTTTTTTTTTTCAGTGTGGAGTCCCGGGGTAATATGTAGTTCACTCAGTACATACCAACCCTACCGAAAATAAAGTTATCACACTAAAACAAATTTTGATTTTTTCCCCGTGCTGGATTCAAAGTAAACCTTTTTCGGGCTTTAATAATAATTTTTCAGGTAAATACGCTATAATGAGAGCATATTTCGATATCTGTGATCGGGTCTTTGACGAACAGTTACACTGCTCATTTAAACCTACGAAATGTGGTTAGTATTTATACCAAAACGCAAATAAGGAATGTTCATTATTTACTTGTTCTGTGTACCGCATAAAAGTAGCCACAGCTGAAAACTACAGGGCTTTTGTTAAGATAAAAATTAAAAAAAAACCACAACATTGCAATTATTAGAAAACCCGGCTTTTTTTTTTTGTTTTTCTTTAATTATGTCATTGGTATTTATTAATGTATAACATGGAAGGAGAAAGCACCTATGATTTACCAAGGAAGCACATTTCCGTTATATTCAATATAGGCACCGTTTTGTTCAGGTGTCAAGTCCTCAATCACCTTCAACATACCGGCAATTGAATCTTTCTTCTCCAAAGGGGCCTCATCACCACCCATATCAGTCTTGACCCAACCAGGATGAGATGCATAAACAATGAAGTTTTCTTCGGCGAGTTGGTTGGCAGTCAACTTTGTAAGCATGTTAAGAGCCGCTTTAGACACAGAGTAAGCGGATCCTCTTCCTGTAGGATTGATTGCATTGATTTGGCTGATAGAACCAAGGATGGATGACATGTTCAAGATTTTTTTAGTGTTTTCTTGACCACGTTGGCGAAGCAAAGGCAAGAATGCGGTGGTCACGTCAGCAACAGCGACAACATTGGTATTGAAGACATTAACATAATCCTCGTTGGCACTAAATATAGAGTTAGATCAAGTTTGTAAATCAAGATTATGGATTAACATACGTGCTTCTGATATTGCCAGTGCGATCACCACTGATACCAGCATTATTAATCAAAACATCAACACCTTCAGGTGCGAGCTTACTAACTTCTTCGACGGCATTCTAATGAAGACGAGGTTAGCAATTAATAATAGATGACCTGTGAATTTTCGATTACCTTGATGGATTTCTCATCGGTGGTTTCGAGTTGGATAGCAAAGACCTTCTTGTTGTCAACCAACTTTTGGAGACCCTCGGAAGCGCTAGGATCACGAGCTAAAGCAAAAACGGTGTGGCCTTTAGCGGCAATTTGGGCGACAAATTCAAGACCGAGTCCACGAGAGGCACCAGTGACAATATATGTAAGAGACATGTTTTTTAAAAATGAAGGAAGAGTAATAATTAAATAAAATCAAAATTAAAAATGTATGCGCTTTATATATTGTTTTCCAAGAAATTAGAAAGACACTAAGTTGGACTCCGACTAGAATAAAAAAAGGCAAGATACGTATACCTGGAACTTTGGATTATTAATTGGGGTCTTTGCAGTAGGGGATCATTGTTGTCGGATAAATTTCGGGTACTTTGAAATTAAAAATCGTTGACAAAGTGTAATTCACTACTCCATACACTTCTTCTTTACTAATCATTGAACAATCCTCAAGTACATGTTTCTATATGTATAGATCTAATACACCCATCTATTCGTAATACGACAACCCTTTTGATTAAATGAAAATCGAATCATACAATCAGAAATCACATATCATTCAAATCTCGCTTATAGAAAATGATTAATAATAGTATCCATGGTAACCTGTCCTAAACATAGTATTGAACATTAATCACTCGGCCTAAAATGAACTTTTATCTTAAAAAGCATTTGTTTATTACATGATTCATCCAAGCGGAAGAGACTATCATGGTTGTTGTTTTACAATGCACATACTGATGTTTTCTAGCAATGCTCTTGTCAAAGTATACTTCATTTCTGCATTGAAAGTAACGGTGGGACATGAGATATTAAAACGACGCAATCGCGTCAAGAGCATGCCATTTCATGCTAAAATTCAAACAATGTGACGGCTTTAACTGCTGACTAAATATAGATTTCCTTCTTCAGCAAGAGACAAAAGGTGAAATATAATCATGATTGATCCGACGAAAAAAAACACATTCAGTTGTCGTGGCCTGATAAAAACAGCCGTCCTTATCATTAGATCCTGGTTTACCAAACATATCAAAAAACACTTATGTTATGATATTCTCGACCTATAAGAAACCCACGCAGCAATCGGGCAACATATTACTGATCTCAATATGTGACTTGATAATAATGCAAACCATTAAACGTCCTATTGCGGAAGTCTCCTGCTCAATAGAAAATACACTCGTAGCATCCCTTTTTTTATTATGAATGATTTTAACTATAGGTATGAGGATGGTGCCCTGCTCGTAAGGAATGGATCTCACATCTAGATGAGAATTATGTTGATTGCTTTGAGGACCAATGATAACTTCTGACCATGATAATTATATAAAAGGAAAATATGTCAATAAATGGACAATCACCTGGTCAACATATTTCGTTGGGAAATGACATTTATCAACCTGATTTTTTTTGCTGAAGTTCTATAAAACTAGTAGTTATTTATAAACAAGTAACAATGAATGGGTGATGAATTTAATTTGTTTTTTTTTGTATTCATGTGCTACAATAAAATAATCAGCTGCATCATTATAATTTATACGCTTTATTCCTGATGCAACAGACAATTAGATTCTATATACAGCATATATGCCAAGGATTCAAGTACAAATAGTCCATTGTGATCCACCTACGTAAAGATATAAAATCCAAAACTGTTTTGCACATAATTAGGAAAAGAGTAATTCTTGAATTAAAGAACATGATATATTTAAGTTACTCATCTTTCTCTCCGTAAAAGCACAATTTTTTAGAAAAAAAAAAGGGCATATTCAAAATGATTGATGCGTATAGACTAAATTTGCCGTAAGGTTTCGATATATGCACCAAGAGATCTCCCTTTTTGTCAAGTCACGACGAAAAAGGTGTGATTTAAGGTTTGTAGTCTTGTGTAACATTGCAACACAAACCCAACTACAACAGAACATTAGTCTTAATCTATTTATTATTTAGAGGGCTATATGAGGATATCATAAGCCTTTGGGGGACTTTTTTATTCCTTGTCTGTGCAAGAGTGTACGATTGCATTTTTTTTTTCTAAAAAAAAAAGAAGGGCAAATAAAGGTTCAAAAGAAGGCCTTGGAATGTTCCGATTTTAACAAATGCTTGTAAGAGAAAGCCAAGCCTAAATGATAGCAAATGACAAATTGTGAGTTCAACAAGGTTATAGAAAAAAAAAGGAAGGGTAATGTGACAAGACGCAGTAAAAGGATTGTTTGTGTGACATGGGCACTTGCAAAAAAAGTGGATAATTTTTTTTCTTCTTTATCTCTTTCTTTTCATCTAAATTTTTCTTTTCAGTTGATATTCAATGTCTGAATCAAGTCATATTCAACCGAATTTTTTCGGTCCTCGTTATGGTGAACAACCTAAAAAGAAGACGGATGATTGGCTTGATGAACCTACCTCAGCACCACCACCTTACTCGCCAGTGTCTCATGAACCTACTAGCTCAAGACCGACGGCCCATCCAAGCGCGCCACCTTTAGATATCCCTAATTATGGCTATTATGGGTCAGTTCCGTTCCCCAATACCACATCCGATGCCAGCCTACCCACTTGGCCTTGGACCGCACCGCCAAGTAGTATGCCAGGTACCCTTTTTGTCTTGGCGCGGTTTTTTTATTTTTATCTTTTGCTTAGCTAACTTTATCTTTCCATATAGTACCACCACCAGCTAGACAGATTTATATACCACCCCCACCACCAGCACCTGTCTCAACTAAAAAGTCCAAAAACTGGTGTGAGCTATTTGTGCAATATCTTTTTTATTTTTTCTGTATCTGTCTTGTGATCCGTATGGTGGAACTATTAACGCGTGGCGGTGGGTATGAAGGATCCTGTGCCCATGGCATTGAATGGGCAGCCTTACCAAAAGAGTTTGAATTCAACAAAGGTATCAAGATCCGTACGGTTGGTGGTCACCTCTCCAACGGTCAAATCGGAATTAAAACCATTACGCCTGAAGATAACTTGAACACTGGCACAGTACAACTCTCGGCATTAATTTTTCCGCCTCGATTAGCAGATCATCCAGATTTAAGCTATACCCTTACACACTTTATCAATGGGACGATTTTAGAGATCTATGTACCTCAGGAATTAACACGTAATGCTTGTGTCAGTTTAAATGTCATGATTTACGTACCTCAAGATACGCCCTATATTGAAATTGATGTACAAAACACACGTATTAGTATTGCTGATGAAACTCTGATTGTACCTGTCGTTGCTATCGCTACTACTAATGCAGCGATTGAATTACACGGATCCTGGGAAGGACAGGTGTTGATGTTGGGTACAAAAAATGCACTCATTGAATTCAATCAACCTATTTTGAGTAGTAATTTGGTTTTTGCCTCTACCACAAACGCAGCTATTCGAGTCAGACAACCTATCCTAGCAACCGCTTCAATCTATCTCTATACTACCAACGGTGCTATCGATGTCGATGAATTTCTTTATAGTGACCGAGCTGTTGATTTGACTTCTTCTAATAGTCATATCAATGTAAAAAACGTGACAGGAAGTCGAGTCGAAGTGCGTACTTCTAATGGTCGTATTAACATTGATCACGGTAATGCCATTACTATGTTTCATGCTCAAACAACCAATGGACAAATCAATGCTCATGTGGACACAGGTGCACATGCTGAAATATCTATCCGCACCTCCAATGCAGAGATAACTGCGAGTTTAGTAAGTATTCATTTTTTTTCTTCTTTTTTTTTTTCCTTGTGTACTCATTTAAACATTAGCCAAGTGATTATGAAGGTCTCTTTAATTTTGAAACAGGGTCTCATAATAAAATAAACTTTGTTGACGAAGCAGGATGGTCACAAATCGACTCGATCAATAAGGGACATATCTCTGGTAGACGTATCGAGCCTGGACATACGGAATTACCTAATAGTCGTGTACAAGTAATGACAAGTAATGCTAATGCGCATATACATTTTTAAAAATAAACCATTATCTTTTTTTCATCCAGTGATTTTTATTTATGATCCAAAATTTCTCTTTTTTTCTCTGCAGCAGACATGACGCCTTTTGCCGCTTTTGGTTCCATTTCCTGAAAAGTTTGCCAAACATAATTTTTTAATTGATTTGCACCTGGTAAATCTTGAATCATTTTAGCAATGGTAGGGTGTTTAAATCCATAATAATCAGGTCCGCTGGCGGAGTTCGAGTGATCGCGGTGTCTGATTTCGTTAGATTTACGCACTACAACGGTCCAAGCACCTGTAGCTGAGTTGGCAATGATTGGATCTGAAGGTTGATCTGAGGCCAAGACATGAAAACGGGGACCATCCCCTCCATCCAGTATGGTGGATGTAATTACGGTATTGTTATACGGATCAATCATGCTTGGATACGTTCTTTGCACCGTGTATCCTACAGGGAAGATATATCGCTCATTATGAAATGCGTCTCCGTCAGGTTGGATTCTACCAAGACTGAGCACTGTCAAGACACCGATTTGTTGAGGTAGTTTAGGCTTACCCGAAGCATCTCGTTGAATAGGTTGTACTCTGCGTGTTTTGATAGTGAGCCTGTTCATTTTGGTACGTTTGGGTGGAGCAGAGGCGACGGTGGTGAGTTTTGGGGTGACACGGATAGCCATGTCTTCATCATCACTTGTTTCGGACTCCTGATGTATGGGATGATGTATACCGTTGATTTGGGCAAGACGATCTAATAGTAGACTGATGTATTTTATATTAAATCAGTGTAATGTACATAAAAACAGTATACCCTCATCATGCTCACTTTCTCTCATAATAAAGTACTTTAATCTTTTTTTGTGCCCTCCGAAAGCCTCTTGACAATGAATCGTTCACCTGGCGGATATACATTATCAATACAACTATTTGACAGTCATTTTTTCTTTACCTGCGTGATTTCCTGAAGTCTTTGTTTTATATTCTTGTATTTATCCACACTGTTATTCATTATACAGAGAAGAAAGAAAGTTTTTCTTTTTTTTTTTTTAAAAAAAAAAAAAGGGAGTATGGGAAAAATTTACAAAAATCGAAACAAAGATTGGGTGGAGGAGGGCTACACTAGATTTGAATTTCTATTGGATCCCTCTCCCTTTTTAATTGAATGGCTCTAACAAAAGGATATAAAAGGAGTCTAGTGGTACTCTTGATCATAGGCTTAACACTGCTTTACTTGAGCTTTCCTAAACACACCAACAACACGTTTATCGAGAAAGTAGAAAAGGAAAAGAGTAAGACCCATGCTTCATCAATTCACATGGAGGTCAAGGAGGATGTTGTACCAGTTGAATTCCCATCTACTTTTGAATACCATACACCTACACAGCAGGAAAAGTTCATTACGTATTTACCTCACTCGGGATTCCATAACCAACGTATTGAATTGGAAAACGCTCTTTTATTAGCCGTTTATCTCAACCGTACCTTATTACTCCCTTCAGTCTACCTCGGCAGTCCCGCATTTCCTTGGCTTCGATTCGACAAAATGTATGAACGTTTATTACTGCAAACCAAAAACGGTCTTGATTATTGTGCTGCCATGAGAGAAGGAGAGCCCATGACCACCGAATGTCTCAACTATTTTCGATGGACCGCTGTTCCTTGGACTTTCTTTTATGACCTCCAAGAACTTAATAAAAAAGCGCGTATCGTATTTCGTCATGACCTTAGTTTAGAATGGCTCAATTCTGCACTAGGTATTACGCCCGAGGACACGTATTTATTCAAGGATAATTCACCTTTTGATTTCCGTGTATATGATTTGCCCGAGTCCAAAACCCCTTTAACACGATTCGTCAACCGCATTGATCTCAGTACTTTGGAATCCATCAAGGAGAGACTCATTCATTTCGGCTCTGTGTTTGGTACTTCGCGTGTCTTGGCTCAGTCCAAGGAACATGGTGAATTACTTAAATTTATTCGTCGAGAAATGATTTTCAAGACGCCTGCATTAATCAATACAGCTTCAACGATTGTGGAACAGTTGGGTGGCGTAGGCAAATTTGTGGGAATCCATTTACGTGTAGGAGACGGCGTGTTTAAAACAAGAGCATCGATTGCTATTGATGATATTTATCATCAGCTGGTAGATGATTATACAGACCTGTCGATTGACCAAGTGATGGAGTTGGAGGAGAACCGACATGACGAAGACAGAAAAGAGAATACGGACTATGAAATTAAACAGTTACGAGATACATTTGCAGAAAAGGGTGATGATGCCAAGCCAGTCACGGTCAACCACCCACCGGACATTGCAAGCCGACTTGGACCGAGCGAGTTAAAGATATGTCAAGGTAAACACGATCGATTTGCAAAAACCACGATCTTTATAGCCACAGATTGTCCCAATCCCAGAAGCCATCCATTGTTACGCAAGATATTTAAAACCTTTCCATGTACCTTTGTGCTTGCTGATTTCAAAAAAGATTTGTCGGAACTAACCAAGATCGAGGTGGTGAATGAAAAAGTGAAATTGAACTCGTATCTGGTTCCCATGGTAGATGCCATCATTGCATCACAAGGCCATACCTTTTTTGGCACCAATGCAAGCACCTTTTCCACCTACATTGAACGTCAATTACACCCTGTGTATACAAACCGTCCACTGTAAACAATGGGTGTGCGCTAAATACCTCATTTTTTTAAAAGAATAAATAAAACCAGTGTTGAGTATTACATCCACTTTCTTTCAAAAAAAAAAGAACATTCTCGATGGTATACCATCTTGTAGAAAGGACCCGTCAATTAACCTCAGAAATTGGATCACCAGGTGTGCATCATTCTATATATAGCCATGCCATATCCAAGAGTGTATATATGAATTAGGATGGATGGCTTATAAATCACTAATTGTATAGCGTAGTGAACTCTATTTATAAATAACAACAAATGGCACAGAGACCTTAAAAAAAGGGGGGGGGGGGATATGTTGACTACTCGTCTAGAGCGGCAGTGTAGTAAGCCTGGAGGCGGTGGCTTAAGGGACAATGGCTTCCGCTGTTTCAGGAGACACATGAGTAGTAATAACTGTGAATGAATAAGTAGTGGCAAAAGAAGAGGCAGATATTAAAAAAGAAGAGCAACATTCCATCGTTAACTGAGTATTTTGATTTTCTTTCAAAAAAAAAAAAAAAAGGTCCCGTATTAATAGTATCCCGCTTGTCATCTCGAAGTTTCTTTGGTATGATGTCATCAAAGTGTTCTAGCTTGGCTGTATCTACCAAGTTGTTTGTACATAACAGCAAATGATATCAGAATTTGTGGTTGAAGCGATCATATGACGACAAGAGCCATTGTATATAACTTACATGTGCGGTGGAACAAAGATGTTTTATTCAATTAAAATATATCAAGAATCCGCCTTGTTATACCGGGTGTTTCAGCACCAACCGTCTCCAGTAGTGCGGTATCTACTGCTAAAAAAAGAATTTTTTGTCATTTTAAGATTTAACGTCATGATAGGATGATCTAGTCTCTCTCTCTCTCTCTCTCTCTCTCTCTCTCTCTCTTTTTATATGTAAAATGTCGATCCGCTTGACATAAAGCCAAAGGGGAGACTATACCATAAATGTATTAATAAAATAAGCTACCATATATCAGTAGTGCTTCCATGATCAGCACCATCCGCCCAGAAATGAGTGTATACACAGTTATAGATTGTCTAAGGCGTAATAGGGGGGATCAGAGGCAGCATAATCCGTGGGATCGGATTGTGATTGCTAACAAACAATGACATTTGATGGGTTGATTTGGAATCAAGTTGTTTGCCAGTGTTTCTAATGTTACTAATTTTGGGGAGGTACTAGACATTTCTAAACAATCACCTTAAGCGGAGCCCCATCTGCAAAGACATTGAAACTCGGCGCAAGTTGGGAACATAGGCATCCATCATCAGTAGACCAGACACAAGCAGGTCATGTAGCCGTCTCCTTATTGCTTAATGTATACGCAACATGTAAGCAGAAACAACGATCCAAAACGAAATGGCATGTAAAGGCCTAATGACGCAAACCGATCGATGAGCTTTGTCCAAAAGTAGAATTAAAAAAAGATCGATCGAGTCCTTCTATTTTTTTTTTTTTTTTTTTTTTTTTTTTGCTTTTCATTTAAATAGCTCCCCTCCGATCTCACAAATACATTTTTCTTTTTTTCTTCCTTTTTTCTCTTGTTGTCATGGTTTACCGCCAATTATCAGGATTTATAGATATTGAAAAAACAATTTAAAAAGGATAGAAAAAAGAAGCGTTGCACGAACACCAAGCATTTTTTTTTTCTCTCTCTTTTTTTTTTTTTTAAAAAACTTGATTTTCTATTGTTAACCAAAACACTGCAACACTGCAAAGTATACGACCCACTAAACGCACCCATGACCAGGTCGACTCATTACCTGTAGGCGCTAACCAACAAGTAGACTATAAAAAGCAAAAACATCTTACCGAAAGCTTTCAACCGCATCATGTCACTCAAGCCTTATCCATCTGTCCTTGCTGTCACGGCAAATTAAATAAACCTTCCACTTTACCTTGTGGATACACCGTATGTCAGTCTTGTAGCCCAGACACCGAAACCATTTGCAGCTCGCCTACTTGTGAACGTATACACACTATAGCCACTCTTCCCAACGTTACTCTTCAAGCTATGCAGGCTATCGTTGTCAGTTTCGAAGCAAGTCATTCTTTAGAGGCATTACGCTCCAGTCTCAACATGCCCACCGAATGTCCCATCTGTTGTACCCGATTCACCAACCCAACCACCACACCGTGTGGTCACACCTTTTGCCGCAATTGTCTAGTACGATCCTTGGATCACCAACGATCTTGTCCCTTTTGTCGTGACTCGCTTGACTTTTGTCCGCCTCCCACCACCGTCTTGAACGACATCCTTACCAAACTCTATGAACAAGACGATGAATCCATGGACGTTCACGAAGCCAACGATTTTGACTCCTCCGACACCCGAGTACCTTTACTCATCGGCTCTCTTTCCTTTCCTCACGTCAATTGTGTCATCCATGTCTTTGAACCCCGTTACCGTCTTATGCTTCGAAGAATCATGACCTCTTCTCGAAGACGTTTTGCCATGTGTTTGGCAAGACGTAAACGAACCTCGCAAGATCAATCTCCTTTTTATGAATACGGCACCATTTTGGAATTGATGCATGTACAGACGTTGCCCGATGGGAGATCCATTGTTCAAGCCGTAGGCTCGCATCGTTTCAAGGTCGTGCATTTTGAGTTGATCGATGGTTACCATATGGCGGACATTGAACGCATTGATGATATTGACAGGGAACAGGAACATTTACTCGAACAACAACAGATCTTGAAAGCAAGTGCTATGCGTGCTCGTCAACATCAACTGCAAATACAACAAGCGGCTCAACAACAATTACAACAAGCAGCTCAACAGCAACAACCCATGGTGCCTCCTACTGCTCAACCGATGGCTGCTCAACCGATGGCTGCTCAACCGATGGCTGCTCAACCGATGGCTGCACGTCCTATGGCTGCTCAACCGATGGCTGCTCGTCCTATGGCTGCTCGTCCTATGGCTGCTCGTCCTATGGCTGCTCGTCCTATGGCTGCTCGTCCTATGGCTGCACGTCCTATGGCTGCAAGACCGATAACAACTCCCCGACCAGCGCAAGTAGGGATGGGACAGCAACGCCAGTCCTGGGCGCAACAAGCGCATCCTCAAACGCAAGCCCCGACGAGCCGAGCACCCTGGTTACAAATGCATGTTCGAGGACTTTCTGCAGCGCGACCGAAACCGCATCTTCAAGCGCAACAAGCTTCAGCTAATACGACGCTACGAGTGACTGAAAAGGTGGAAAAGAACAGACAAGAACAATCGACGGATGAGCTGTTGGATGAACTAGCCATGTTTGTAGATAAACTTTTACTTCATCGACAACAACAACAAGGTGGTATGGCAAACTGGCTTAGTGCACTTGGGGACCCGCCTGTGTTACGTGGTGTACAGCGCGATCGAGTGATTTTGAGTTGGTGGATAGTGAACATGATGCCGTTAGGAGAAGAAGAGAAATTACCCTTGTTGGGCATGCAGACGGTACGAGAACGTGTATTGTTAATTGTTTCCTGGGTCGATAAGTTTCATGATCAATGGTCCTTATTTTTGAACAATCCCAATGCATCGGGTTCCTTGAACACATGCTGTATTTCTTGACCACATTCATTTTTTTTTAGACATATGCCCCCCCCCCACACATACACACAACTCCATTTAATTTATTTATTTACTATTTATTGTAATATTAACTTATGCTAATTTATATGTACACACACACACTTAATTAAAAAACAAACTTGTTTATTGTATATATATTATTAGTGATTATTATTATTTATTTATTCTTTGCATAAAGGGTCATAGAGTTTTCGGGTCATGCATACATGTAAAACAAACTTTAGGGAGAGGGGATAAGGCATAACCTGCCCCCCCCCCCCCTTTTTTTTTTTTTTCATGTTATCCTTAAGGCGATCTTTTCTGTCTTTTAAATTCCTTGTCTGGTTCATTGTTACATAGAAGGGATCTCAGTACACGGTTCTAGAATAATATTAGTTCATTACGTCCCTTATTTTTCTGTCCCCTTTTTTTTACCTCGATTTCAAGGTCATGGATTTTGGATCGTAGGTCGTCAACGAGATCGTCACTGGGGGTTAATTGTATTAATGAAGGTAGTAAAGGTGGGCTATAGGGTGAGGCTGAATTGGAGGTAGTGGGCTTAGAATGAGGAGGGTTCACTTGCCACTGTGACGTCATGGAAGGAATGTAAGAGGACATGGAAGGACTGCCTGTGTTTGTCTTGAGGCAAGCAGAGCCTCCTTCTGTCTTGCGGTGTCTGTTGAGTGCATCGAGTCTGCTAAAGGATCTTTGACAGACGGGACAGTGGTAAGGTCTTTCACCCGTATGTAGTTTCTGATGTCTTTTTAAATCATGCAAACGCAAGAATAGTTTCTCACAGTCACTACACTATTTTTTTTTGCAAGCATGAATAGAGGAGATTTTTTTTGGGGGAAGATTGAGTGTTTGTGTTTTTACCTTACCTGAAAGGGTTTGTCGGTGGCATGGGTGGCTTTATGCGACTTGAGGTTATGAGCCCTGTTAAAGACTTGGTCGCAGTCCGGACAAGGGAATGATTTTGACGGCTCTGTTTTTGTATTGATCGAAAATTGACTGATGAGAGAGCCGAAACTGACTGTGGGACTAATGGGTGTAGGTAATATTTCTCGCGGTGGTGAATTCTGGTGGTTCATTTCTTGAAAAAAGGAAAAACATTTTTTTTCACACAAAAAGGAAAAAACAAGAGCTTGTATTTATACCTTTTCTATGAGTAGGGGCTGAATAAAATAATAAAAAAAACAGTGTTCCCAATTCTCTCGCCCTCTCTTTCTTTTCACCTTGTGGGGCCCTTTCATCAAGCATTGTTCGTTACAAAACTAGCTTATACCTGGAGATAAACCAGTATTCAATGCTTCTATGACTTGAAAGAAGGGGATCTCGGGATGCTTGTGGCTGAAGAGAGAGAGAGAGAACCTTTTTTTTAGAAGCCACATTTTGACGTGTATTTCATTTATCCTTTTGCACATACGCCGGGTCACACCAATGAATTTACTGCTCTACTCCATTTCCCATATATGCACAGACCCTCTTCTTCTTCATGTCCCGATTACAAACTTATTTTAGCTCGGAATTCATGGCGTCTGGTCAAGGCACCGAATTTCATGAATTCATCACACGAGTCACACAAGCTAAAAGCAAATCGGTAACAAAGACACATGTAACCTACTCTTCCATCATTGACTTTTAAACATAGGAAGAAACAAGTCATGTCACGGAAGAGCTTTCAAAATTAACAAACAAGATGGGTTCACCCGACGTATCCTCGGTAAAGAAAAAATAGCTCTCTCTCTCTCTCTTTTATATAACCAAAAACACTCATAATATACTAGGCTCGCATGAGAGACTACTTGACCCGATTGATCCATTGTTACATGTTGGGTTATACCGTCGATTTTAGCATCATTTATGCCATCATGGCTTCTCAAAGTAGTGACACTGTGGGCGATAAACGCGTGGGTTATCTCGCTTGTACCTTATTTCTTGAAAACGATAATGAATTAGGCATCATGTTGATCAACACTTTACAAAGAGACCTTAAAAGCCACAATTACCTTGACACGTGTGCTGCTTTAAACGCTGTTTGTTATCTACAGCATCCTGAAATGCTCCATAGTGTGCTAGACCTTGTCATTGCCACCATGTCATTCCCCAAGTACGTTTTTCCAATGTACAAAGCTAGGAGAGAAAAACTACTAAAACGTTCTATTTTTTTATGATAGACAGGTTGTAAGAAAAAAGGCGGTGATGGCGTTGTATTTCTTGTACAAACGATCCACCATTGATCGCGTTGAGGCTCCACTCAGACAAGCGTTAGAAGATAAAGATTCTAGTGTTGTATTTGCTGCTCTGTCAGTTTGGAAACTCATCCTTGTGGCAAGTGACATGTACACAATATAAAAAAACCTGATTCTTATGATTGTTTATTAGGACCACGCGGAACAGTTTGTGGACCTTTTACCCGTGGTGTTTAGGATTCATCGACAGATCATTGAAAAGAGAATCCATAAATCGTTCATCTATCATGGTGTGTATGCTCCATGGGCTCACATGGACTGTCTCAGTATTTACGGCATCTATCTTGAACTGAACATTGGGTATTCTATCTTTTAAGATTTTTTTTTTTATTCGTATACTCACTGATTCATATAGGTCGCCCAAAGATGTGCATGATATAGTGATGGACTGCTTGAACGCCATGGAGAAGAAAGTCGACGCAGCATTTGGTAATACACAATGAAAAAAGATAGACAACAGTCTCATATAGTACATACATAGCCATTGTCTTGGAATGTGTCAAACTACTCTCAGAGATGGATCCAATATTACTCGACTGTTATTCATGCGATCCGTTCGGAGTGCTTGAGCCGTATTTAAATGCCAGCAATCTTAATTTAAAATACCTCGGGCTTCTAGGCATGTCTTATGTAGATCCTAGTTTTTGGCGACCCAACTGGTTGGATGGAACCTTAATATCCGACACCATTGTAGCATCTCCTACAGATGAAACGATTGTGACACAAGCCATAGAGAATTTGGATAGGGTGATGCAACCCGATCTTCTTCACAATACCTTATTAATCGAAGCCTGCAGGCAAAACACCACACTTGCTTATTGGCTCCTGAATCGGATTAATGAACACGTCGATCGAAATGATATTGTGTATATTCAAAGCGTGATGCAAATCTTGGCAGTGACAAGAAAACAATTGGATGATGATTATGTGGAAACTCAATGCAATCTATTAAAAGAAGGTAAAAATAACTTTTTTGGGGTTATTGATAGCGCATAGATTAAAAAAAAAAGTGTAGCTTTATTAGGGGAGATACAAGAAACGCCGAAAAGAGAATGTTCCGTAAACGCAGCTTATGATTTATTAAAAAGTACGCAGCATGCCGATTCCATCTCACCCTTATTGTTACAATTCGCATTCTGGGTAATAACAATCGATCAGAATGTAATCAGGGCTAAATACAATTTTTTTTTCTAGACCTTGGGAGAGCATGGTTATTTATCCAACAGGTCTTCTGATACAGATCGAATGAAACAAGTGATGAAATGCATCCAACTTGTTCATGACGATGATTTGCAGACCTGTGGCTTGCAGGCGATCAAAAGATGCATCTTACGCAGTAAAACTTGGTTATCGGGATTAGAACCTATTCTAAAGGAGTACAAAAAATCAACCGTACCTGAAAAGCAACAGGTAACCAAGATGACTATTTCTTTGTTTTGCCTTGTAGCTAAAAAAAGAAACCTACTAGATTGCAAGAGAAATAAGTGAGATGATCAAGGATGTCGAATTCGAAAAACATTTACAAGAAACGGATGTTACATTATCCAGCGTCAATGTATGATATAAAAAAAAAGATAGGAATGCCAAGATAACTCCAATTTACATTCTAAATTAATTAGATCTCTGCTAATCCAAATCGACCTAGCAGTGTCAATCCATTCATGACAAGTTAAGAAACTTCTTTCTGTGTGTCCTTACCGTTTTTTACAAATTGTTATTAATAGATGATTCTTATACTGACCATCCTCGTGGTACATCATCAATTCATGTTCAGCAGCAAGATAATACCATCCAGTAAGTTTATTTTTTTTTCTCTTTCCGCTCTTCCTCGTCATTTTAATAACACTTCCTTACAGGATAGATCAAGTAAAAAAGAAAAAAAAAATTCTCCTTTTATATAAGAGCACTGACCCTTTCTCCTTCCTCCATCTAGGGTATTGTGTCTCTTGTGTAACACACAAATCAAGTTTTAAACCTAATTGTTTTATAGGTCAAGGTCACCATGATGGTGACACCGAGGTAAGAAAAAATGAGTCAATAAGAAGGAAAACCCCATGTTATTCTAACCCAGGGATAGGCGTTTGGTAAGCGTTGGGTTTCATGTCAAAAGGAAGAAAAGCAAAAGTTTGAATGCTCCATCACGGATGTGAAGAAACTAGCAAGACGACTGGGTAAAGCATGGCAACTAAAAGTGATTCAAGTGATTGGACAAGAATTTATTGCCATGACAGACTCCGACGAAAACGTACTGATTCATGTTGCTATGTTACGAGGAAACCAAATTCAATTGACCATGAGGGCAGATGAAGAACAAGATATCCAAACATTTAAAAAACGACAAGAAATCAAATGAAAAATGAGTGTTTAATGATAAAATTAAGAAGGACTACTTTTGAGCTTGGTACAAATTTCCCTATAACAATAAAAAAGAACGTGTGAGAAAATAAATAGATTTCCCGGAAAAAAAAAACTTATACCATTGAAGGGGAAGTAGATGGATTGTTATCCAAAGAGGTATCAGGAGCATTTAAGCAAGATTGAATCAAGTTTTTTCCTTCTGGTTTTGTAACGAGAGGTTGAAGTTTAGGAGTAGTGAAAGTATAGACAAGACCGGTTTCTGAAACAACTAACAATAACACTTGGGTACCTGTGAGTGTAGAAAGTTCATAGGCCTTCTTCATGATACCCGCTTTTCTCTTTGAGAAAGTAATATGACGTCGAGTCTTATCTTCAATATATTCAATCTTGATCTTGCGTCGACCTGAACGTCGCATGGGTTTCTTTTCTTCTTCTTCTTCTTCCTCATCTTCATCTAACGGTTCATCCATAATGACTGGATTTAAAGGTTGTTGTCGACTAGGTAAAGGAGACGTTTGTTGGTGCTGTTGTTGGTGCTGTTGTTGTTGTTGTTGCTGTTGAACCATATAAGCCTGTTGTTGGCTTGTTGGATAATATCCTGTTGACTGCATTTTTTTTAATTTTAATTATTTGATGTTTTAAAAAAGGCAATCGATATAAAAGTAAATTTTTAATAAACAGTTTTGGGCCTTTCTCTACTACTGAATTTGGTATAAAAAAAAAGAAAAAAGGGAAAGTGATGAACGAAAAAAAAAAAAAAAAAAAAAAAAAAAAGAAAGAACACACTAGGGGCTAGATAAAGGGGGGTGTGTGTTTGTCTGTGTCGGGGGAAATAAAAAGCCCAAATTAAGGGAGTTGATTTATTAAAAATAATTGCATGAGTTGTAACACAACAAAAAAAAATCACACACTGTCTCTATTGATTTTCTGCTTCTTTTCATCCAAATACCATTCGCCGCCACCATTATAATATTCAGGTGCCTTTCCTTTTTCGTCATCTTCAATTAAGGTCAGATGTGGCGACATGATTAGGCCGGTATTTAACGAATAGTTTTGTTGAAGTAACTGCAGCTGATGTTGATGTTGTCTTTGTACCACTAAATGCGCACAATATCTCTCTAACAGACTCCCTAAAGTACCTTGATTTAACGGTTTGGGTAACACGTCGGTCATGCCACTTTGGATGTATTGTTGGATGTCCGAATCCGTTGTATTGGATGTCATGGAGATAATCGGTGTCCAAGGGTCGTACTGTCGGATATTTCGCGTGGCCGACATACCATCTAATTTAGGCATCATGATATCCTATCACACCACATGTGAGTATGGGTTCTACCAAAAAAAAATAAAAAAAAAAAAAAAGACTTTACCATAAGCACTAAATCGTATTTACCTGTGCCAAGTTTTCGCACAGCCTCCATACCATCCACTGCCACATCGATTGTACAACCGGCAATTTGGAGTAACTTTGTTGACAATCTACGAAAGATCGAGTCGTCGTCGACCAATAAGACACGCGGAGGCACTGACCATCCCTGTTGCTGTATACGTTTTCTTTTACGCGTATGAACCACCGGCAGCATATTTAACTGCTGATGTTGTTGTTGTTGTTGTTGTTGTTGTTGTTGTTGTTGTTGCATTTGTTGTAATTGTTGATCCATGGTATTTTGAGACAATCTTTCCAATTGGCCTTGACCGTCGTTTGAAATAGAGTTGTAGGAAAGCAAGATATTTTGCAAGTCCTGCTCAACGGGTAAATGGCTCTTTTGAACAAAGCCCATGATTTCCTTCATCAAGGCGTCTTGTTCTTGCATGTTTTTTTTAAAGCCCTGTATATTATCCAGGACAATACTGTATTTTTTATCAAATGATTTGACCCGGTCAGTCATTTTTTTTTGGGTCTCTTTTAGACCGTTGATTTCCTTTTGTAGGTTGCTGGCGATGGATTTTAATTCCTCTTCGGCGGCACTGGTTGGTATAGATGTGGTGGAAGTGGTGGTCGATGCATTTTGAGATGCTTGTGCTGCTTTTCCCGTTGGTTTTCTCTATGATAGTGTTAGTCTAGTTTTTTTTTACATGGCAAAATAATGCCTATTACCTTGATTTCTTCCAGTAATTCTTTTCTGTTATATTTGAAATTAGGATGCTGAAACTCCCAAGCCTACAAGCGAACAATCAATTTTTCTGTTTCCTTGCACTGAAAAAATATAAAATAGGCTTTATACCTGGTCGCCATAAATGCGCTGTCCGTCTTCGGGCATTCTCAACTTGTGAAAATCGTATTTATTCAGCTGACGTACAAAACTAGCAAAGTTCGAATGTTTAAAATGCTTGGGTAAAATATGTCTTGCAAACTCGTTTGGGTCCTTTACAACAAACGTCTCTCCTCCTGTTCCCCATGAGAATATTTGTGAAAAGGAATTTTCATCCAACATGCTAAATGTTACTATTAGTGTCTATTCCCCTTTTTTTTTTTCGTTATCGTATAGGCATACACACACACACTTACGCAAACAGCTTCTTTACAAACTCGGGTATACTATTAGAAGGTGAGTTGGCATGTGTCTCTGGTGGTGAAGAACCAAGCATAGTATGTGTTGAATAAAGAGAAAGAAAGAAAGAAAGAAAAAAAAAAAAAAAAAAAACTCTATTTGAAAAAAAAACGGCGGGCGTCTAAACCATTTTTTTTTACCATCGCTCTTGTCAAAAAGTAAGTTTACATTGTGTTTGTAGGCCTTTTGTGAGCTATTTTTATTTATTAATAGCAAGTGAGCTATTGCAGATCTCGCTAAAACTAGTAGATCGTTCTTTTGTACCACTCATTGATGCTATCCCCAATAAAGATCTCTGCAAAATGTTCTAGAGCTCTCATGAAACTCTACCCGTTAGCTCTGTAGCCTTTAGACAACCGCTAAATGAGCAAAAATAGCTCAAGGAGAAAGAAGGGGAGACCAAGTCACAAATTGAAAAAAAAAGGCAGGAACTCCACTTACTCTTTTCCTCTTCTTCTTCCACATGTATAAACGAAAAGCCCCCCCCTCCTCCAAAGACCATCAAAGCAACAAAAAGACCTCTTTAGTAGGCGTCGAACCTTGGAAACTTGTCTTTAACGATGCTCGACAAGCATTTACAAACAACCAATTCAAGGAATCAGTCAGTTTATTCTCGCGCGCTCTTCAATTAAACCCAAACCATGTCACTCTATTAGATTGTCGTGCTGCTTCCTACGAAAAACTCGACCAAATTAAACTCGCTCTTGCTGACGCCGCTACTATGGTCAAAGTCGCCCCACAAGATGCTCGTGGCTATCTTCGTGGTGGTAAACTCTTTGGTAATCAAAAGAAATTTGCAAAGGCTCTTGGACTTTATAACCGAGCGTTAGAAAAAGTCGAATCATCAGATCCTCGCTACAAACTCATCACTGAACTGAAAGAAAAGGCAGAAAGAGCTTCAAAGCCTCCACAGACCATGAATATCATGGATAAGTTACCGTACGATGTGATTGGTGTCATATTTTCTTACTTGACGTTTGATCGTCGTGTTCAATGCTCGGCCGTATCACAAAGCTGGCGTCGGTTTGCTTTACAGTGGTCTGGTATGTGGCGCCATTTAGAGTTTGAGAATCGTAGACCATCTCAAAATATCATTCGGAAATACCTAAGTTATGCTCAAGGTCGACATGTGCGTAGCTTCTCAATTCATAATGCGAATAGTAATACCGTTCAGAACACGCTTCAAAGTTTGGTGGATGAAAATTGTCAATATATAGAAACGCTGGGTAAGACCATATATATTCTCCCTTTTTTTAAAAAAGTATTATGCATAGGGAGTGGTTTAGACGCAACTGAAAAAAAAACAACTTTTTTTTTTATATAGATTTAAGGGGATGTGATATATTAATCACTTCACTGGCAAGGATGTTGAGACTTATTGGAAAACACATTAAACATTTCAATTTGGATAATACCACAATCACCATGACAGAAATACTTGACGTTGTGATCCCGATGTGTCCTCAATTAACCCATTTATCCATACTAGGCCTTCATGCAGGTCGGGATTACGCTAAACAAGACTATCCGTTACTTGATCTAATCTACATCCGTTGTAACATCCTCGGCGATAAAATCATCCAACTCAGTCATCATCTCACCACCATCGATATCTATTCCAACACCATGTACTTTCATCATTTCTACAACGGGATTGTCAATACACATAAAGACCTTGAAACATTGCATTTTAGTTATGGTCATTACACCGAGAAAACACTTTGGTCTCCTCAACACGACGTGTCTCAACGTAAAGGGGTTTTAAAATTCGGTATCTATGAAGAACGTTTCTTTAATGCCAACGTGATGGAGTCTTTCTTGATTGAAAACCCCAACTTGCAACAACTGACCATCGTTGGATGTGGCTCGGATATTGGATCAGGCATTGAACGAGTGGTGAATGGATTACCTCAGTTATTACAAATCCACCTTTTAAATTGTCCTTCGTTGACAGAAAAGGGTCTACATGATTTGGCAACCAAATGTCCTTTATTACAATCTGTGTCGGTACCTAGGTTGTTGTCGGTGACGGATGCGTTTTTGAAGGATTTGGAGGCTTGTGTGGGGTTAAGAAGGTTGGATATATCGGATTGTAGTGCTGTGACGGGCGTGGGACTGCAAGCCTTGGTACAGGCGCATAAAGGTCATTTGGAAAAAGTGATATTGAATAATTGTCAACGAATTGGCCCGGATGCTGTTAACTGGGCCATCGGTCAATTGGGTAAACGGGTCATTGAATGCAAATTTCGTCATAAATAAATCAAGTTATAGAAGGGGTGTGTATACTATGCAAATGACATGATTTTGTCATAAAGAAGAATGCGGCGTCTCTTCTGGAAAACTTTTGAAATCAAAAAAATAAAAATGATACGCACACATTGTTTGACTATTGATAATATTCTTTCATTTTAATTTCGCAATGGAACGAAACCCCACTTTGCGATAATTTTTTTCTGTCAAAATTAATTAAAAAGCACGCGGTAAATTGCAACTTACAGCTAGTTGTTAAATTATCAAACATAATATATTATATAAATACAAGAAAACATTTGAATATAAGCTTTATTTTAATATGTATTATTTGTTCTATTATGAATAAATATAAACGTTTCTCATTAGTATACTGATATTATAAAGCATGTATAAACAGCACTAACAATGATCAGTTTACTGGAACATAAAATTTCAGTTTACAAACAAACAATCCGGAAACTTTTTCTTGTTTCTCTGCAGATCAATCATCGGGAAATTTGTCAGTGAAAATGAATATTTCCGTTGTGTGTACGGGATATATTCGGATTGTTGTATTTATTACCTTTTGTAATATACATCTTTTTTTTTCTTTCTACCCAAGATTCTTTTTAAAAAGTTCAAATAATGCCTAATACTTGTTTTTCAAACGGTTGTGCTCGTTTCTTGGAAGATCCTTTGGCCGCTGTCAAAGTACTTGTACCTACCGTCGCTATTGAAGTCATCTTGCACAAAAAGTTTTGGCAAAAATCTTCACTTCGAGATTTGACTTTATATTTGGCTATTGTTAATACCTATTGGTTTGCAACAAACTTAAATTTAAGCTTTTTGGAGACACCTCTCTTTATACAATCTCCTCAGTTGACTGATCAGCAGAAGTCAGATGTCAGTAGAGACCGTTTTAATTGGTTAAACAAGATTGAGGTAAACTTTTCGAGTTTTTTTGCCCCCAAAAGCATGTAGTAATTTTTTTTTTTTTTTTTTGATAGATTGCTGTTGGTGTTCTCGGTTTGGATTTGTTCTTCGAATGGCGCAAGAGAATCATTGATAATAATGGTTTTGTGGATGGCTATTTATGTAAGGCTGTCTTAATCCCTGCAGCTGTAACTGCAGTCCAAGCTGCCTACTTATTGCCTACCTTGAACAAGAAGGCTAAACAACCTCGTGCTATTGACGATCCCACCTTCACCAAATCTCACCGTGCTTATATCGGTTTTGAGACTGTCAAGATTGTTGGGTTAGCCGTTGCCGGTCTTCGATTCGGAAAGATGCTTACACTTTAAAATAGCCAGTAATAAAAATATGTGTGTAAATAACTAGTTAATTTTTAATTCGAGTGAGGGTTTTTGGGAAAAAAATAAAATAAAGTTGCAACAATGTGTAAATTTTATTTTTTGTTTGTAGAAGTATGAGAATGTTACAAAAAGATTTAAGCATCCTTGATCTTCTTGGTACCACGGAGGAGACCAGTACGACGAGCAGCAATCAAACCAACCTTTTGACCAGCAGGAGAGTCACGAGCCATAGTGGAAGCCTTACCAATATGTTGATGGTTACCACCACCATGAGGATGGTCAACGGGGTTCATAGCAACACCACGAGTCTTGGGCCAAGAGTTACGCTTAACTCTGTACTTGTGGAAAGCACGACCAGCCTTCAAGAGAGGCTTATCAATACGACCACCACCAGCAATGATACCGATGACGGCACGAGAGGTAGAGGGAATGACCTTCTTGGAACCGGAGGGAAGACGAATACGGGTCTTACCATCATCACCATGACCAATAACGGTAGCGTAGTTACCGGAGGTACGGGCAATGGATCCACGATCACCAACCTTCTCTTCGACGTTACAGATAACGGTACCTTCGGGCATAGAGGCCAAGGGCAAAACGTTACCAATGTTCAAAGAAGCCTTCTTACCGGCATAGATGAATTGACCAGTGTACAAACCTTCGGTGGCAATGAAGGTTTCGGTACGGAGCTTGTACTTGTAAGGATCACGGAAGACAACCTTGGCAAGAGGAGCACCTCTTCCAGGATCGTGAATGATATCCTTGACAATACCACGAACATAACCGTGACGTTCAGCGAAATCGAAGACTCTCAACTTGGCGGCACCCTTACGGCCAACGGTGTGGGAGCGGAAAATGGATCCGGCACCCTTTCTTTGAGCACGAATGACACGACCCATAACTAATCATTGTATAATTGAAAGTTGTAGTAATGTTGAAATGGTGGAAATGGTGGAATGAAAGAGAAAAAAAAAATCGTTAATACATTTTCTTTTTTTTTTCGAAATATCGATTCAAGTTAAAACAATCTATTCATGATGGATGAATCTATTCACTCTATCGCATCTATACATCCATCCATCAAAGACAATTCAACTTGAAATCTTTCTTTTCATATAGGGTTTGTTATACTTGCCTAACTAGTGGAAAAAGAGGGAGATTCACTAACTGCAGTTCCGCTGTTGGTCAATATGCTGGCGAGAATTTGCTTTGCCAGTGCCAGGCCCAACTAATTGTATTTCCGGTCCGGACAGCTTCTCCACTCCGGCAAAAAATGTGTCTGTCTTTGTGCTGAGCTTCATTCCATATATGATTTTTTTTATTTGCCTTTTTTGGTATGTAAACTCTCCCCTCCAGTCAATATTCGCTTATTTACACTTTTATAAAGATGCCTTGAAAGGGTTTCATTTTCACTGATAAATTTTAGTTAGTTCATTATAGTAGCAAAGCTAATGGTTTTAGGGTTAACATAATTTCTGCCACTGGTTATAAAAAACATCATCACTTAATAGGTCGAGTACAAGTAGTTAAAAATCTAAATTTCTTAAACGTGTGGTTTCTTCCAGAAAATAAGCATCCTTTTATTTTCCACTATTATGTGATTGTATTTTAATAAAGTTAGTTATAGTTGTGGATTCTTAATGTGAAGTAAACTTTAAACGCGAGGAAATATGTATATCTTTGATTTCTTGCAAAATCAATTGTAGTGTGCTTTGAGAAAGATATTAGTAATGGTGGGTTTACAGCGTTAGTATTTAATTGATTCCATGTGATTATATAACAGCTATAGCTTTTAATCACTCATTTAGCTTAAAAGAAGCACGGGTATATACTTCCAAGAGAATGTACATCATTTCCTATATAGAAGAGGTGATAGGAAAATATGCTTTCTTTCTGTTCCTTTTAGTTTTAGCAGATTCAAGTTTATTTTCCGTTCATTATATGCAATCCTGAGGGTTATTTGAATCACCAAAGTTTGTTATACATCTTTAATTCAGATATTAGATTGTTTAAAATAGGCTGGACAAGGCACTTCCAAAAGTATTATTCTATAGATATGACACATAAATGAAGAAGTTCTACCAACGTATTGTTCTGGAGTACAGAAACTAGCAGAAATTTTATTCTATGAGCATTCTGTTTAGTCAATCCGGATAATCGATTTTGCAAAGATCATTTCACGTTGTCCGAATTTAATGGGATCAAATCTTTTATCGTTCATCTTTTTAAACACATGTCCTCGAAGAACCCATTCTCTACGATAAGGGATAGGAAAATAATCTGAATTTCATACGAATTTGCAAATAAAACAAAACACCACCATAACACTATTACTTCAAAAAGAAATGTGTTAGAGAAGTTATGATTGAAGTGTCAGAGTTGTTCCTTTATCGACAAGATTTTGTACTGTAAATGATTATTCCAAAACACTTATACACTAACCTTGAAGGTTTGTTTGTTAACTGGATACTGAAGTTCCTGAGCTACGCTTGATAAACGCTACAGTGTTGCTGCTGCAAAAAAAAAAACAATGATCATTCTTTGAAGAACTAAGAAGAGAGGCAAAAATGAAAAATTATAAGAGCCAATTTGGCTAATAATTTTATAGGTGAGTGGAACAAACGATTTAGTTTACTGCAAAGTACATAAAATAAAATTGTGTAGTTCTTGATGTTGATAACTATATGGATGATAGATTCGTGCAGCTCCCAAAAATCTTGACAGGTAGGCTCTTACTCTATGATAGATAAGAAGAATTTAGCAAAAATCAATTAAACGTGTTTAAGAAACTCACTAAGGTTCGAATTTCTTTTGTTTCCCTACAATGTTTAAAGGTACTACGTATTACATGCAGTTTTTATAATTGACGCAGATTGATCATCGATAAAAATACGAGTGGAGAGAAGATGAAAGTATGAACTAAGTGGAAGCTGTGCTGGCTCAGGAACAATCACATGGAGAACTGTAGAGCGCTGACTTACACCTTTAACTTGGTCCACTAAAATGAGCTTTAATAATTACCATATAAAGAAGTCCCCATCCCAAATGCCAGCAACTCTACATGAATCTACGAGCCCGAGAAGCCCTGTAAAGATAAAATCATCCGCTGCCAGTACTCTAGGCCACTAAAAAGAACTTCAAAGTTCCCCTGATCCAACCAAATTCTTCGCTTACGTAGACTTTTTTCAGCCAATCAAAACTTTCTTTTCCTTAGGGATACCCATCCGCGGGATTTGTTAAACAGCTCCATTTTTCTCCAATAGCTTACATTGCAAAAAAATGAACAACCCAAATACCAACGCCAAGCAAGCAAGTCATTCGATCCCCACAAAAGTAGAAGAAGCCAATCAAAATGAAGAAGTGCTCAATGCTCTTATGACAGAAGTCGATGTCGACGACCTTGATACAGTCATAGAAGATAAGTTGACATGTGCAAAGTGTCAGAGCAAACTCGGTTCCAGATCAGCATTAATAAAACATTTAAAAGTCAAGCATCAGATATTGATTGTCGGTGCTAAACGTGGACGCCCCAGTACGGGAGGCAAAACTGCTACATATATCCGCAAGCAACAAAAAAAGAAAAAATCTTTGCCCGTAGTGTACGATGATAAAAAAAAGACCCAGAAGCAGCTCGAGGATAAATTGAATTATGAGGCTTCGAAAGCAAAGATAAGACACTTGTGGATTCTGTCCGAGAGAAATGACCTTTTGGAGGCCGCTTTAATTTCGTGGCAACAAGTGGATGGTCAAGAGTATACTTATGAACAATATATGAAGGACATTGCTCCAATGTACGACAGCCTGATAACCGATATGGCAATGGAAGATTCATATCCAGTAAGAGTCAATATATCTTTGTGTGTTCTGGAAATGATGTTCGAACGTTTTCCAGGAGTATTTAACGAGCACTTTCATATGGCAAGTGTCTTGCATGCCTTGACACCGCTGAAGGTTAAAAGAGGTAGTGACAAGGAGCAGGCGGCAGTCCGTGACCAATTTCGGTTCGAACAAGCCAATTGTCTGGAAACGAAGAACGCTTTGGAGGGTCGACGAAGATGCAAAAGTATTAACACAACTAGACTAGACATCTTGCACAAATTATGCTTCCTTTTCCAAATTTATTCTGGATATTTTGATTTTGATTTGGAATATGTAGGAATTAGATCTGGTATCTTTTGTTCTTTATTTGAATCTGCCTCGTTCTAGGTCAGAGAGGAATTGCCAATGACAACATTGATGACTATATCAACATCCAGCAACTATAATATCATGACACCAAGAATAAAATGGGTCCTGTGCATCGACGATTTGGACAAAAGATGTTACTAAGTAAGATGTTTTATCAAATAAGGAAATGTGCTGCGCTTGTTTTCATCCATTCAGGAAGTTCGCAGACTTTCTGAAAGAGATATCATCTACTACAAAATCAAGAACAGGGGGGGGGGGGTAATGAATTGGTCGCCATCCACATTGATAGCGACTGGACAGACAACTAGACCTCTTCTCTGTATTATTGGACATAAAGACGTTTTGGGTAGGTTGCATAGGCAATTGCCCCATGATCAGCTGTTCTATCTCGGCAATGAAGTTACTACGAAGGCACACTTCCTAAGGATGACATCAAGAACGTTATAATAAATTTCAGATAAATATTTTGGTTGTGAACCACTATTTCTTAAGCAATAATTATCGTACCTGATGTAAATCGATTCATATTACTCTTAATCATCCCGAAAAAGAATAGCTCCCATCCGGGAAAACATTTTTTTTTTTGCTAGTTAATGGGAGGGGGTGCTCTAAATACATACAATATAAGTATGCGCTGCTAGGTTATAACGTTGACTATGATGATGATGGACCGAAGTTACAGTGTGTTCGCTGAGCAAAAAACAAAGGGCTGCGAGGATTTTAAATATCGAAATGACAGTTAATAAAGTTTTTTTGTCAAAAAATGACAAATCTATTCAACTCTCATCCATTTTTTTATAAACAGATGAGATACTTTTACGCGATTTTTTTTTCACTTTCCTGTAGTCAATAGGATATGCTAGATACAACTATCCGCTATGATTTACTGTGATAATATGATGTCGAAATGCGTTGTTTACTGTACAAGTTCTATTTGATTTATTTTAGAAAATATAAAAAAGAAGGGATTATAAAAAAGAGACGAAAATTAATTCTTTTTAGGGATAGGCAATGTATAAGAAGCGAGGAGTTCATCGTCCTTGTTGATAGGTTTGATAGCAGTAACGGTAAGAGTATCGTTTTCAAAAGATAACTTGACGTTAGGAGCATCATCGGATTGTCCAATGTAGGTAGAAAGTTTGTAAAGACCAGCACCAATGTACTTGGCATCCTTATCAGTAGATCTGACGTGTTCATCAGACTCGTGAACAACAGTGTCGTCTGAAGAGGCAGGGATACCATAAGCATTGAAAAGCATCTTGCCCTTAAGCATTAAATAGATCTCATCAGACAAAAATTCGCTGATACCTTGAACCTTGGGTCCAAGTACTTGCTTCAACATGGCAATTTCGGAGGTGGAGTCAGCACTGGCAGTGGTTTCCAAGTATCTGAATCGATCAACATGATCCCAAGCACCGAATGTGGTTTCGCCAATCTTTTCCTCGGTTTGTTGCTTGGATAATTCTTCGGCAACCATAGCAGACAAGAAACGAGCAATCATGTAAGGGTACTTAACGTTCTTGGCCTTGGAAACTTCATGGAATTCCAAAGCAATATTTTTCTCTTCAGCCTCATCAGCTTCCTTGACTTCGGTAGACTTGTTATGACAACAGAGGTATTTGTGGTAGTCTTCATTGGCACTTGATAAACATTCTTGGCTACAGAAGGCAACCAAATCACAAGTGGCACATTCAACCTTGTTTTCAGTATCGAGGAGTTTTAAACAGAAATTACAGTGTGATCCTTCTAACTCAGGGTACAATGCAGAGACAAGAGGGCGTTCAGAATAGATGACTTCGCCTTCAGCAACATCCTTATCAGCAACGAGAGAACGACGAACAATAGGGCTTCCTTCTTCATTGACACCAGCAGGTAATTCAGCTAATTTGGTGTTAGTTTCCTTGGGAGGGAACTTTTCGTAGAACAAATTTTGACGTTTTTGTTGCTACAGAATAAACAAACTATCAGCACCGGCATTTCACTCTTCTTTCATACTCTTCAACTTACGTCAAGTGCCATAATGTTGATAACCATTTGGAAAACTGGCTCAGGGACAGTCTTTTGATAGATCATGATCAACTCCATAGGGGCAGGATAGACTCTCAAAGCCAAATAGAATGGCAAAACAGCATCGTTATAAAATGCCTCGCCTAGATAATCCGCTTAACACAAAACCCTCAATCAATTAACCAGCATAACTTACCTCTGTTACAAAGACTTTCACCAGCACCAACTTGTTCCATAAAGTACTTTTCCTTTGCTTCAGCAGTAGAAGGCAAAGGCTCCTTCTCGGCAGCAGCCATGACAGACTCAATAATTTGAAGCGCAGTTGATTTAACAGCTTCCTCTACCTTCTTTTCTTGCTTTTGAGCCTTCTTTTTCTCTTTTTCTACAAAGTTTGTCAGTGATACACGCAAAACAGAAAAACCGGGGTCCCTTTTTGTACTTACTAAGCTTTCTCTTAAGAGTAGGATCGTTACGTCTCTTATTATCAAAATAGATCATGTATCCAATGCCTGCTGTGACAGCAACACCAGCAGTAATCAATGCGGCGGTCTTTGGTTGAATAGCCATATTTACAAGAAAAAGACAATACTATCTAAAAAAGATGAACCAAAAAAAATCCCTGCATTTTTTTTTTTTTTTTTTGGATTTAGATGGAAAACTGCTAAACCGTCACTACTCCGCACTCACAGAAAAAAAATTTGGTGTCGACGTAGATGTTACCTTTTAAAGTAACTCTGCGCAAAAGATGTGATATCATTTCTAGCCACTAGTTTCAAAAGATGAATGGGGCCCCACCGGTAATAGCACTATAATGAGAAATAAACAAGCAATTGATAAAGAATAGCATTGTCTAACTATGAGTATAATAAATGAGTAAAGTTTGCATGGTGTCAGTGCACTTTGAATTCAGATAGAGCACATAAAAAATGACTTGGCCCAAGCATGTTAAAAATACACAAAAACAAACAAGACATACATGAAGTTACAGCCGATGCCCCAAGCTGGAAGAGATTGTGCAGCGGAAGATTACTCAAGGATATATGAGACGAAGGATTGCTAAAAAAAAAGTAGTGCTTATAAACAATATTTTATAACCCCATTCATTGGGTTTCAAGCTTTTAATAGGTTTATTACACGAGAGGGATTTTAGTCTTAATTGGTACGCCTGATTTTTTTTTTGGTACGGTTTAATATTTTTTTGGTACGGCTCTAAAATAAAAATTATTTTGATCTTCTATTTAGCTGTTTTCTACAATTAAAATTCTCTAATAATTTATCATCCATTTTCAAACTATCAGCATCAAACAGAAAAACCTCGTTCGAAATAGCAAATGTATCGATCGCAATTTTTTTGATGGATGGGTTATCTTCAACTAATTGTATGATGTCATTTGCTCTGCTTGTAAGTCCAGCAAAATCAATAGATGTTAAACAAATATCATGATCAACAGAGCTGAGGTATTCCAGCATATCTATAATCAATTGAACAAGAATAGGTTTTAGATTTTGGAATTTTTTTCTGTATATTTTAATTTACCTTGACTATTTCCATGTATGTTTTCTAATTTACCCATTATGTTATCATTACGTTTTAAATCACGTTCAAAAAATGGTATGGAGGCACTACTGCTGGGAGATACGTAAATTCTTTGTGCAAATGATCGTTCACTCAAGTTATTAATCATATCTTGAAGAAGCCTAATTCTATCATTCTCGTCTTCATCACCAGGGGACTGGCGAGCATAACCCACTATTTCATATCCTTCGTGAATTAAATTTTTGACTGACTTTTGATAATTAGGTAAATACTTGGAAATAGAACAAATCAAATTATCTAGGAAAATTACGTTAGTAGATTTTTTTTTTTTGGTTAAATTCTACTATTGGAGTACCATAATAAATTTCCTCCATGACATATAAATCTCTGACGCGAATTGCTTTTACAACATTGCCTTTCTTGTTCAAAAACTTGAGCCGATTATTTCTACACCAAGTAGCGAATGCTTGAGCGGTTCGTCTCTCAAATATTGTCGAATACTGCATAATTGTGTCATGAATATTTTTGGTAGAAACTGGCAATTTACAATAAATTTCTGCATTCTTAGGTTCTTCACAGCAATAGACTTCGTTGATAAACCGCTTTACTTGACTTTCCGTTTCTAAAAAAAAAGAGTTATGTTAATTAAAACATTGGAATCTTTGCTCTCAAACCTACGTAATTCTTGGATTATTCTTTTTTTTTCATTTTTAGATTGGTCCAAATTACTTGAACTTTCAGCTTCATACGTTTTATAAGTAAAGGGGTCACCAAGAATGCTCAGTTTGGAGGCCAAAATTGGTTTAAGCTCGTCAACATTGTAACAAATATCTACTTCTTCAAAGTCTTCAATTTTTTTTTTGTATTTTTGAACATTTTCATCAGAGTATTTAACATAGAAAAACATGCAAATCGCTTGGTCTCTTGTTATATTCATTTTTAAGATAGTCAATAGAAAATCAGATGGAAGGGAAAGACCGCTTAACTGGCAACAGATGAAATACAGATGAAATACAGATGAAAAACAGATGAAAAACAGATGAAACAGATGAAATACAGATGAATACAGTCCATAAATTTCAAACAGAAAGGCATTCGACCTGAAAGATCTCGTATGGACAAGAAGTGGCTATACCTTGGGTTTGTCTAGAAAAGTGCATTACAAGCTTCTGGTCTAGACTCAGGGGGCAAATCAACAGGCGTATGTTTCCGGAAATGCAAGTATTACTCACAAAGTAATTGACTCAAATAATGTTTCTCGGGCAGTATACAAAAATCATCCGTTACTTTTTATTTATTTGATTGGGCGATTGGCCAGTGTATCACCAAAATGGGAACAGAAAAATTAATTTCCACCCCCTTCTCTTTTTGTTTATTCCGTTTCCTTACGCTTACAATGACAATCAAGGAATATAGCTTAGAGCAGGTTGCAAAGCATGCCAGCGAGGACTCTTGCTGGGTAATTTATCAAGATAAGGTATATGATGTTACTGAGTTCATGCAAGATCATCCAGGCGGAGAAGATCTTATTTTTGACTACGCCGGAAAGGATGTTACAGATGTCATGAAGGATGTACTTGAACATGAACACTCGGATTCTGCCTATGAAATTTTATCTGAATACTGCATTGGAACCATTGTCAAGGGTTCACCACAAGAAACCCAACAGAAAAATAAGACACCTTTGACACTTCATGAACAACGTATGCTTTTACTTGAGGAGGAAGAAGAAAGCAAGACCTTTGGTAAAGAAGATTTCCATCCTACCGAAACAGATATAACTTCAGATGTCAAGAAGAACCAGTTCTTGGACCTCAGCAAAGCATTAGTTCCCCAGTTAATTCGTGCTAGATATACAAAGGAATTCTATTTGGAACAAGTACATAAGCCTCGTTACATGTCTACGCCTGCTATCTTTTTTGGCCACCCTTTACTTGAACCCTTAACAAAGACTGCTTGGTATATCATCCCAACTGTTTGGTTACCTTACTCTGCCTATCAACTTTATAACTCGCTTGTTTTTGGTAACATCAATGGTTCAGGCTTGTCATTTGTGCTTGGTATATTTATTTGGTCTTTATTGGAATATATTCTCCATCGCTTCTTTTTCCATTTGGATGATTATTTACCCGACACACAAATGGCTTTTGTCTTGCATTTTGTTATTCACGGCTTCCATCACTATTTGCCCATGGACAAGTAAGTGCATTATTGACGTTCTCAGGTCTATTTGTTAATTTGTTTTTATAAGACTGAGATTGGTCATGCCACCCACGCTCTGTATCGTGATTGCATACCCTCTTGTTACTTTAGGACACATTTTATTTCCACCAATGATGGCACATGCTGTAATTGCCGGTGGCTTCTTTGGATATATTTTGTATGATTGTACACATTATTATCTCCATCACGCTAGAGTATACAAGCTACATTTCAAGGAAATGAAGAAGTATCACATGGCCCATCATTATAAGAATTACGAAGGAGGCTATGGTATCACTTCAAAGATTTGGGATTATTGCTTTGGAACAGTATTAGAATACAATCCTACAAAGGCTGCTTAATGGCAATAACATTAACAAAAAAATTATTTACTACTACATATGCGCTCTCTTCGTTTTCTTTTATTCAATACTTAATAAATACATTTGAAATAATATATTCTAATTGGATCACCAACGGATTCTAGACTTTTTATTATGTACATGTAAAATAAAGTGAGGGGATGAGTACATCATTATGCAGTCCAAATAAAGACAATTTTATACTGATACAAGTCAATAAAAAACATTAGAGCCACTCAAATATTTATCGATTACTAGAGAGGAGGTATTTTGGTTAACGTGGCGCTTTCTTACTGAAGTTTCTATACTTGTATACAATTGGTGGTGACTTTAACTAAGCAACGATATAGATAAATAAGTGACAATATGCTTGTTTGGGTGGCAATTTTATAACGTGAGTATACACAATGGCATCCTGCATTTCAAGATATTCATACAAAAGCTCACGAGATGAATTCCTATTCAGCCTTGATTTCTTCTTTATATTTTTCGTATATATGTATGTGTATATATAAATACACATTAGCCCCTATGCCTCCTTTTTAGTGCTACACACTACCGTCAATTATTCTACTTGATGATACAAGTTAGAATGAGTTGCGAAAGATAGTAGAAGAATTGATTTATCTGAAGAAAAGAAAAATCAGCAGGATACCCATGACATGGGGAAGCAAAGACGTGCAGTTTGAATAAGTATAGAGTAGAGCGGCTAATACGGGTATCTTTAACCAGCCAACCAAGTACATTATTATTTCATTTCCCCTTCCTATTTCTCCCTCATTTCTTCTCTCACTCTTGCTTTCCCCTTTTCTTCTCGTATATGGTTTTTTTATATTTTGAGTGTAAGTCTTGCAAGTATCTTTTCAACTCGCGTCTTTTTAAACGCTTTTCCCCTTTAACAAGAAGCCCCCTTCAACTCTCCTTTTGTTGTTGTCCTTCAAAAAAAAAAGTATATACAACAGGCTTCTTTATTTTTACTCTTTTTTTTCCCTCTTCTTTTTTTTTTTTTCTGTTTCTTTTTTCTTTTTATGTGAATGCCATTTTAAATATTTATTATTTTGACACATTTTTTTCAAAAAAAAAATAATAAAAACCTTTTTCTTTAACCAACAGCAGTATTAAAAAAATCAAGTTTATATATAACGCTATTTAAACGAGAAAATAAATCAACCTCAGCAGGATGGCAAATCAACGCATTGTCTTCTGGATAACATTTCTATCAGCTATAACAACCTCTTATTGTCAACAAATTACAACCTCAACATCCAGCATCATGACAAGTTCTGCAGAACACACAAATAAACCAACAGGTATGAAAAAATAAAAATAAAATTTGGTCGATCGATTCCATTTATGTATAAGGAGTGCAATTACTAACCGTGATTTTTGATATAGCCTCTTGTGGTTTAAATGGTAACACAGACACAATATGTTCACCAAAAGCAGGAGATGTTTGGCAAAATGGAACATGGTATCCGATAACTTGGAACCCATTGTAAGTTGACTTTTATATATTTATTTATGCCATTCTAAGTATTTGTGAACTTGCTAGGTATCCAACATATGCCTCAGCTGTTAGTAACGTACATTTTTGAAACCGTTATGCAGATCACTAATTCATTTATGTATTATAGCCTCAGCTAGATATTTATATTTACTTTGTACAAAACTACCAAAACGTTCTCATTAAACAATTGACTGGCATAAAAACATCAAAAGGAAGCGTCCCAGTCTTAATTGATGATACCTGGAGATTAGATGCATCAGCTAAAACGTATGAAAGTCTGGTATATCTTGTGCCAACAGGTTTAAATCCTGAAAAAGAATTCAACAATATGTATTCTGACTATCCTCCGCCGATACACAATCTAGTAGCGCGTATGTTATTCAAAAAATCTTGATTCATATGTATACTAACATGGCTATTGATAGAGGCCGCGCTAGTTCCACTTATAACGGCTCTTCCAAGTAATATTTCTAGCACTATCAGCAGTACAGTGATGTCGACACCTACAAATCAAATATTGATCACTACGCCAGCTCCTCCACCATCACAAACACCATCGCCCTCGGATGTATCAGCGGTAAAAGACGACAAGGAAGATTTTATGATTATACAACCCGGTATTATTGCAGCTATTGTACTAGCATGTTTAGCTGTAGTAGGTGCATGTATTGCTGTATTTTGGGTCATGCGACACAGCCGAAAAAGAAAATTAGTGTATGGAGAAAAGGGACATCTCGGTACGTCTTACTACATGCCATTTAGTCACGTTTGTTTGTTATTCTAACATATCTATTACAGAATTAAGAAGCACAGCGAGTAGTTCCATGTTTCCAATGAATCATGTAGACAGTAGCAGTAGGGAAAAACTGCATCACCAAAACAATTCTTCTGTTTCGATTACCAATCCATCGGCAGTTCATAGTAATAGCTATAGTAACTTTTCTTCTGACGCAGTCGTAATGTCATCACCGTTGCTAAAAGCCGGAAATGGACCGACTAGATTACTCGGCACATCCAATATTGGCACAGAGAGAGGCTCATTGAAATGTCTTACAGCACCAACTACACCTGTGCAACCAAACAATAGACAATCTTTTGGTTTCATGTCAGTGCCCTCTTTACCTTTGATGGAAGACCATAGTGTTTATATACTGGGAGATAGTGAGAATAGGCCACAATCAACTGCCTCATTTAGTAATATTTCAAGTAGATCAGAGCCACCGCTTACATCAACAGATGCATTATTAATTGCAGACACATTTAGACAGAGAATGAGAAGACCAGAATGGCAACAACAACAAAAACAGCTAAGTCAAGAAGACATTGAAAATGAAGAAGATCAAAGACGACAACTGAGCGAGGACTTGTTAAAGAAAGAATTAGAAGCTGAAGGTACATTAATGAAAAAAGTAGGTAAAAGGGCACATTTATTACCTGCTTCTTATCGAAAGGATCAGAGCACTTCATAGACTCCCATTGATATTTCTACTACTATAATGTAATCTTTCTACAGACTCACAATTCCTCCATCATGTAACATTTTTTTTTTCTATTTACTATTTATTTAAATAAAATATTTACATTTTTTTTCCCCCATTATTCACTATGAGCGTGGTGGTGGCATTGCTGTGGGTACGATATCTGCAGCCGTCAATTTCTTTTGCTTCCTTTGTAATACTTTCAAGTCTTCTGCTTCACCATCTAGTTCTACAGTGATGTGACCATCCCAATCTTGTACAGTGATAGAAGGTAAATGTTCAGGCTGCTCAGTTCCTTTAGCACACACGATCGAAAATTTGGAAGAAGGTTTCTTGGGTGGTAATTCAGGTCGATGATCTAGCTTCAACTCATCGTCGTCTAACTCATAATCAGACACGTTGGCTGCATAAATTAGATCAGAACCCAAAATAGCCTGATTAGGTGGGTCTTCTGCAATCTGTTCCCAGCCTTCAAATGGTGAACCAGGTGGAGAGATTAACAAGTTTCTTTCAAACTGAGGCACCTGGAGTGAATTGAGCGTTGGATCCACGTGAATGGCGAAATGCTTGAAAAAAAAAAGGTCAGTACAAAAGGACAAAACGATATTGGCTAAGCACTACCTGTCCGTAATAAACTCGTAATTCCAAAATTTCGTAATCTTGCCAAGTCTCTTCATCTTTTTCGTTAGTGATTGTAACGATCTCAGGAAAGGGTTTTCTTTCTTTCCAAATAATATAATGTTTGTCCAAGGTAGTTTTTGCCTTCATGGCATGTTCAGTTTCTTGAAAGACGATCATCAGTCTACAGAAACCTTTCATTTGAACAAAAGTGTACAAAGGACCAAATGCTGAGAACGCGTCATGTATCATGAGCATAGCATCATCACAGCCAAAGAAACAGAGAGGTATATCAGGTATTAATAGTGTGTTTGTTGCGATGGATACTGGGTTATCAAAGTGTGCCATATTAAAGATAAAAAAGAAGGATTAAACAGGAATTATCAGATTAAATTTTGGCTTCCTCCTTTTAATGTACGCTTCCATGGTGATACAGACTTTTTGTTTACAGGTGTTATTTTTTTATTTACAAACAACATGCAGACTCTATCTATCACTTTTCTTCTTTTATAATTTACTCTACTTCGACGTCGACACCAGTAGCAGAAGCAGCGGCAGCTTCAGGAGTTTCATTGACTTGACTTTCCATTGCCTTTTGCTATTTACAGATTTATATTAGTCTCGCATGTATAAGCCTAAAAAAGTTTTTTTTTTTTCACTTACCTCAATGGTCAATATGGAAACAATAGTTTGGAAAACGGGTCCGGGAATAGTCTTTTCGTAGATTGTAAGTAATTCCATAGGAGCAGGGTAGACCTTAAGTGCCTTATAGAAGGGTAAAACAGCCTCATCATAGAAAGCAGGACCTATATATACCATTTTCATCAATTCATCTATAAATAACTGTCATCAACTGCTCCTTTTCATACCTTGTCCACATAATCCTTCACCGGCAGCAACGTGTTCCATGAAATATGCTTCCTTTTGTTCAGGTGAAGAGGGTAAGGCTTCATTGGCAGTTGCAACAATGACGTTTTCAATCAACTTCAATTTGCTTTCTTTGGAGTTTTCTTCGGCCTCCTTTGAAGCCTTGGCAGCTTCTTTACGTTCACGTCCTAAGTAAGTTTGTATAAATATCCATAGCTTGACTTTTATAGTCGAGGCAACATACTCAACTGCTTTCTGAAAGAAGGATCGCTACGTCTCTTGGAGTCAAAGTATACCAAATATCCAAGACCGGCAGTAGCAACTACACCTGTAGTAATTAAAGCAACAGTAGAAGACTTCATTATTATTATTTTTTGTAAAGGGTTAACTATAAAAAGGAGGGGTGCTTCCAGCAAAAAAAAAAAAATTTGGCCACCCAGGACTGGATCTAAAAAAATAAAATAAAAAGCGCGGGTTTTTTAAAAGAATACGTCACTTCAAAGATATGTTTGACAGTAGATCTTTCAAGGTCTAAACTTGCTTATGACGTTACAATGATTCATGTAATTGGGTTTTTCAAATAAGGAAATAATCACGCAAAAGTTTGCATATATAATGGGTGCATTCCCTAGTACTTTTTCTACTTTTTATTTTCACTTGAATTAATAACAATGTTTTCTATTACCAAAACATACCGCGCCACTGCCATTTCCTACACTTTCCAAGCTACTACCAAAAGAACAATGACTGCATTCTCTCACATGTCTGATAATGACCCAGCTGTCCTCGAGAAGGAAAAGAATAAGTCTCTTGGCAAGAAAGACAAGGAGTGGAACGAAAATTTGGCCTCTCACAGTGAAGCTGCTGTTAAGGCAGACAAGAGTCACGACAAGCCCGTTAAGCACTTGCAAGATGAAACAATTGAACATCTTGAAAAGAAGGACAAGGAAGACAAGTAAAAAAAAACATCACTTTGTTTATCACTGTAAATAATTTCCAATTTGTAAATAAATTTGCTTTTTTGACCTTTACAAAATGGGGGGGGGGTATTGAATCAAAGATACAGTTTTCACGCTTTAAATTCAGACAGTGTCGGACGAATTAAAATTAATTTTCAGATATTTACCTTACCTTTTTCAGACAAGCAAAAAAGGAGAGTCTAATATAATTTACTTGTATCATGGTTTACACTACCAGTAATCAATCCATCAGACAGAAGCACGGCCACCATCAGGAAACTTAGAGCGGAAACGTTTTTTTGGTAAAGAATCTTTTCTAGTGAAAGCGTGTTTGAATGTTGTTTATCTTTCAAACCTGGGCCGACGGCCAAGTGCTTGTCTGTGGCTGTACATTATATCCCTAGCTGTTCCAAACATTCTGATTTGTGCATCTGGTGAAAGAAGTTATGAAACGGTGTTCATTTTTCAAAGTTAAGATTCACCGTAAGAGCCCATGGCACACAAATGTTGCATTTTTAGACTCGTCTAAAAAGCCGTGAATTTAGAATCGTCATAAACTTCTCCACTTTTCCGTCATTTGCATTCGGGACAAAGTGACGATGTTTTGTGTCCATCAAGTACACAGGAAATTATTGCTTTCTAAGCATCCATCACATACCTCTCCCTCGTAATGGGTCGTGAAACTTGACGTTGCTAGTATCCCGATCCCCCAAAATAAGAATACGATCCTTGCCAAACTTCTCCCTTGGCGTTTTCGAAAGCTGTCTATCAGACTGCTTTTTCTTAATGATTGCTGACAGTTTGAGCTTTCTAAATGGAAGGATTTTTGATCGGGCTGTTCGTTACCTTTATTTGTGTAATAATTGGATGGTGGCTCATTTTTAGCTTTGCATGAATTGTCAATTACCAAACCCTAAATAATATTCTTGTCTAGCCTTGATTGTCGACTGTTTTGTAAAATATGATCATAGTATCGGTCGTCATATAGCAGGGTATCAAGGTACTTCTAAGCGGAAAGCACATGAATGACTTGAATCCCGACCGCTTGCACAATTTAGACAACGTGTAATATGCTTTCAAGTGCTTGAGAGGATTTTCTTTACAATCGTAATATATACTTTGTTTCTGTAAATTGATATTGAGACCCAAAAGTAGCAAAGAGTTATTGTATGAGAGACATTCCCTCCATGCTCAAAGGACCTGTCGGCACGTTATGGAAGCTACTAGAGGCAAGCAAAAGTTTCAGCTGAGTATAGGGCTATATGATTTCGTTATAAACAGAGTTGCTTATCTCTTTGGACTTATTTGCCTTTTATAATTCTTACAATGAAGCATTATTACAAAACATGCGTTAGGAGGCACTCTAAAACAACTCAAAAATTTGAAGCCGTTGTCTTTAACAAATGAAACAAATACAGTTTATATAGGGGAAATGAGAGAGCACAAAAATATTTAACAAGCAAGTGAATGAACTCTGACTACTTAACACACAAAAATTAAAACCTTTACTGTCCATGTAGCACAAGGAGTTTTATATTGTTTAATGCGTTTGGATTCTTTGCCTTCTTATAAAACGAGCTGAAATCACAAAAGAAAATATTAAAAGACCTTCAAAAACAGCAATCAGGAATTATAGAATTTAATCAGGAAAGCAGCGTACGCAATAAACTATTTTCAAACAATAATAATGCATCCACTTGACACAAATTGATATTTTACAAGTGCGAAAAATTGCGCTAATCGTTTCTCTGCTTTATGATATACCTTTGCACTGCAAAGTTTATTTTTATCAATGAATTAAAAAAAAAGCGAACGTTTTGGTCTTAGAAAAATATGCACAGAAAGACTTATATACATCCAAGTATTCATGTCACTGGTACAACAGACGAATAATGGGCGGCTAAAACAATGTAGAAACCAGGCTCTTCAGTATTATAATTGAGGAATAAGAATTTTAGGAGGAAACTTCTGCGTATATTCATATTTGCACTGATAAAATATCGGTTTTGAAGCTGTCTACACGCTTCTGTTTTTTTTTTTGCAGTACTAGCTGTTTACTCTATTGTGCGTAAAAAAAGCAAAAATTGATGTAAGCTTGTTTGCGATATTGAATAAAATTGGGAAGAAGAAGAGTATAGTCATCTATTCTTAATATTTATAGATTTAAAACATGTTTGCAGTGATATGACCAAATGACCAGTTATATTAAAATCACCGGTTAAAAATGCTTCTGTTAGATCAACTTGTTAGATAAACCTAATCCTGTATATAAATGTGTTAACCCACATGGCTCCTGGGAGAAAAAGCAAGTGTTTGTAGTAGCATCAATCATGCAAGCTTTTTTTGGAGATGTATTGACACTGCCGTTGAGATATCTACGCAGGAGGTTCAAGATAGAAATCGACGTCACCCGTTAATGGGCAAAAGTGAACATGATTGGCTAACCACCCAGGGATCTTTTTATATTTTTTTTTCCCAAAAAACAATAAACGCTCGTTTACACATTACAAACAGAAACATGTTTTCACCCGCCATTAAGAGAAGTGTAAAGATTTCACGCTAGAGAGTTTTTTTTTTCTTGAGGAAATGAGATTTAACACGTTATTCATAGTTTGCTGTCGCCGCTGCTGGTACCGCTTGGGTTGCAACCACACCTATTGCCTTTGCCGAAGAAAAAGTAAATCCATAATATTTAAAAAAGTCGAGTGTTATTAATGTATATTTCGAACAAATAGCTTAGCATTTACGACGAACCTGAGCCTAAGGTCGTTATTGTTGAATCACCTACAAAGCTTGAAGAACAAGTTTATATTGCACAAAAATTGGCCAACGAAACTTTGGAAGAGGGAAAGGTACAGCGAAACAGACGAACTCCTCGAAGATTTATATTAACAGACCTATCTTGCAGACTCAAGTCAACGGTTGGGTTCAAAAAGCACAACAATTACAAAACGATGTTACATGTAATTGATATGTTTAAGTTCATATACGAGCAACCAAATATTAAATACTTTTTATTTATTTTAGCCAATGTCCAAAACACTATTGAAACCACTATTGATAAGGATGAAGAGATTTTACCTAACCTTCTTTATGTTGGTGTTGCAGCTTTAGCTGGTACAATTATTGCACGCAACCGTAATGTTGTGCTTCGTTTCTTGACATCCAGTACTTTAGCCGTTGGTGCTTCATATTATTTACTTCCCAAGACCACTCATAATGTTGCTGTTCAACTTGAAAGAATCGAAAAGAAATATCCTCAACTTGTTTCTGCTCATGAGAGTATTAACGAGACCGTTTTTGGTGTTCGCAAGCAATTAGATGATACCGTTTTGCAATTGCGCGGTGCTGTTGATGAAAACACCAACAAATTACGCCAACAAATCCAAGAGAATACGGATAAAGTTAAGAACCAAGTCAACAGCGCTGTTGGTTCCAAGAGTACCGAGGCAAAGGACAAATTCGACGAGGTAAAGAAGAACGTCGAGAGCATGTATTCAACAAGATCAAACGTAAGTTGAAAGTTGGGATTTGCAACGTTTGTTTTTAATCTTATTTCTTCTAGCCCGGTGTTGAGGAGACCTTGAAGAAGAACTAAACTAAAAAGAATAGATCATTTACTTTATTTTTAAAAAATAAAATAGCATATAAAAAGAGATGTATGACGTGAGCAGCAATGTACCGTTTTACTTATTTCCCCTCAAAACAAGCTGAGTTGTAATGAAGCCTAGTCGTAAGTCTTAATTCGTGATGACTCTGCGTCGAGATAGATGAAGGTTGTCTCAAACCAAACAAGTGATGATTTTTTTTATAGGAATGGCAGTTATTTAACAAATATATCAAAGTACTGAAACCTTTCTACAGTTACTAATTCATTACAGATCTTTTTTACAATGTAACAGGCGATATTGTTTTCAGTATATTGAGTCGATAACCACTTGTTGATTTGCTTGTACAGCCTTGATGAAAGGGGATAGTTATGGTCTTGCAAGTCTTGAATATGTTTTGAATGCGGCCAAAGAAGGGTTTGCAGTCCTAACAAGAGTTTCTGAAGTTATAATATCACTGGTGATTTCAGGAGGAGGCAGGTGAATGTTTGAAAACGTGGGGTTAAAAGGCACAAACAAATGTAAAATGTTATCTCCACATAAAAAAATCCTGTACAAAGTCCAGCCCTGGGTCTCCGAGGCTCAAATCAAATCTCGTTTTCGGGCGGTTGCTCAATATTTTTTTTTCTACATAAACGCTAGTTTCGTTTTTAGCTTCTTGTTCTACACGCTTTGATACAAAAGAAAGGGACATTCTCCAAAATGTCAAAAGATACGTCATTGGCTAACGAACCTCACCCTTACTACGACGAAGAGAGTGTAGAAAAGGAGAGTCGTATAAGGAACTTGTTCGATTCTTTGGATCCTAAGCGCAAAGGTGTGGTCTATACAAAGGACATCTCGGAGGCCTGTCGTTTGCCACCTCAAACACCTTTCAAGTCTGAAGTGTTAGACCAAGAGCAAGCCATTAACTATGATAAATTCAAAGCTCATGTCATGACTAAAGAACAAGAATTGTGGAATGTATTTTCTGCTATCAACCAAAAAGGTGATCATCGTTTGAAACCTGATGAATTAGAAGCTGCCTTAAGGGAATCAGGCATACATGTCACTCCTTCTGATATTGAAGCCCTCATTGAATTAATTGATACGGGTAAACCTCTTTATGAAAACCACTAAAAGTATACATGACTAAATCGTACCATTTTATTTGTCTGTATAGCGGGTCTTGGTTATATTGATTTCGAGAACTGGAGAAACTTTTTGTTGGTAATACATAACAAGAGACAGTGTGATAAACACAGGGCGACTGACGTGTATTCTTCTAGTTGTTACCCCATGAAACGACACTGACCGAAATCTACAGATATTACCAGACGACGACGCAATTAACATCGGATGCCGAAGTGATTATTCCCCATACCGACGAGGCAGCACGTAATGCTTACAAATACCTTACAGCAGGCGCCATGGCAGGATGTGTGTCTCGTACATGTACAGCACCATTGGATCGACTTAAAGTGTATCTGATCACACACACCAATTACCACCCAACACAAGGACAGTCACCCAGCACGATATTAAATGCAATCAAGACTCTTTACAGCCAAAATGGGTTTCGTGGACTGTATGTCGGTAATGGATTAAACGTGATTAAAATTATACCAGAATCCGCTATCAAATTCTATGTGTTTGAAACCTCCAAGGCCATCATTGCCCAAATGACAGGTGCCCAGGATAAAAACTCGATCCCGGTGAGTGGAAGATTTATAGCGGGTGGCGTGGCAGGCTTATGCTCCCAGTTTTGTATATATCCTTTAGAGACCTTAAAGACCAGGATTATGTCAAGTCAAGATGGCCAGAAGACAAACAATAAGCACATTGCATTGAAAACCATCCGGGAAATGTACAAGTCAGGTGGTCCAAGAGCCTTTTGGCCCGGTTTGTTCCTAAGTTTAATGGGTGTATTTCCATATCAGGCGTTGGATATGGGTATTTACGAAACCCTAAAAGTTTCTTATTTGCAATCTATGGATAAAGCAAATCAAGAAAAACATTTACCTCCTGGTGCTGAGAAACCCCATCCTAATGTCTTGATCTTGTGGATGTGTGGTATGGTGAGTGGCTCCATTGGTGCTAGTAGTGTTTATCCATTAAATATGATCAGAACAAGGTAACCATTGTCATATGTCTCTTATGTACTCCACAACTAAATCATCTTGCTTAGATTACAAGCGCAAGGTACAGTTGCTCATCCATATCGCTATACCTCTGCTTGGGATGTGGCTCGAAAGACTTACAAAGCAGATGGTGTTCGAGGATTTTATAAAGGACTGGGTCCAACTCTATTCAAGGTAAATCATTAACATGTAAACTGTCTGCTTGTTCATTCGCTCACCACGAATTTTCTAGGTCGTACCATCCATTAGTATTAGTTATGCAGTTTATGAGTTCTCCAAAAGATCACTCGGCATATCATAGAAAGTTTTTACAAGTAATACACATATAGACTACTCAACATATTTTTTTATTTCTTTCTTTTTTTTTTTTTTTTTTTTTTTTTTTTCCCTCATTTGTACATAAATAAAAAAGTCGGGCTTAATACTTATTCATCAACTGATGAGGAGGGATTGGATGAAGTAGTGACAGACCAAATCTTTGTAACCGCTTCGACTGCATCAGGAGAACCCTTTGCTTTTGTAGCACTTGGTAAAGACATGCATTTATTCTACATATTTTTTAGAATTATTACGTGTGTGTGTGTCAATATAGACCCTACCTGAGCGTCATTTTTGGCTACTGCATAGTATAAACCCAAGGTAAGATTAGTCACAGCCGATACCTTTTCTTCTTCCTCTTGATCCACTTGTGTTGATAAGTGAGGTCTCATAATCTCCATGTTTTTCTCAATCATCTATTCAACAATGGTTGATTGTTTTGTTTCTTTAAACCATGATATATCTTACCTTTAATCTATCTGTAAATCTGGCATTAAAGGTATTCTCTGGGCATGTATCTTTGGACGTTTTAGCGATCTTTTGTAACGATTGTGCAATCTGGGGTAAATAAGATATAACAGGTACAAGTCTCTGTCATGGATTATAATTACTTCTCTAACCCAAACTTTTTTTTACAATTCAAAGAAAAGTACCTTGACAAACAAACCAGAGAAAATCAGTGGATAGTGATTAAAGGTTTTTCTACTCAAGATCTCAGTGAATACACCTTGTAAATAATTAGATATTGATTCTTGTTTAAAATCATGGTTCCAAGCAAATTGAAACATGACACTATCTTTGGTAAGCCAATCAAGATGAACATGCAATTTCTCAAGTACACCATGTGGAACCTTCTTTTGCAGCAGATACGAAAGTGGCGAGGATGCAAATGCTTTATCAATCTTGTATTGAAACAAGTCTTTCTTGGTTGATTGCAAATTTATAAAATCTGCATTTCCCATTACCTTGTCTAAAGGTGACACGATCCATGAAGGATACTTTAAAGTGTCCAAACCGTTTAGAGTGCAGGTCACTCGGATAGATAATACACTGTTCGGGTCCAGTACAATGTCTAATTTGTTTAGATCAAATGTCTCATACTGAATAGTGGACAACAACTCATAAGACTTGTATTGATGGCAAGTCGCTTTGCAAGAGAATACAGATTCATACATTGTTTCATTTCGAAGCCGGATGCTTTGTTTACTTCTTTGCTCTGCGATAGTACAAAAAGTTTGATCTACGTTTCGTACTACCTTGGTTGGACAGCTCAAAGTAGGAGGCATTGAACGAAGTGCTTGGTCTCTCTGCATGGTTTGTCTAGTCGCTCTAGTTGAAGAAGCAGGTATTTCATCCTCAGACGGTGATTCGGCATACGTTTCTTCGTTCTCTACCATGGCTGTGATCTCGTCTTGAGTCAAATCAAGCAAATAGGCTGCATTATCATTCATTGTATTTGACATGTTGGTAGAAAAAAGCACTCAATACTGTTGTTCCCCACCCCCATTGCAAAACCTGTTTTGGCCCGGATCGGAACGTTTCGGTGAAGAGCGTCCGGTATTTTCCTTTTCAAACTCGTGATAATTGAAAGGCGTCCCCCCGCTCCTTCTACATTGAAGCAAGGTAAACGTACAGGGCTCCCTTTGTTAGTGTCATGTAAATTCACGTGCTTTTTATTTATTTTTATTTTTTTTTCTTTCAGGTACACTCTAAAAAAAAAAAAAATTGGCCTGTTTACATGAAGGTCAAGTATGCAGAACCGACAGCGGTACCAGCAAGAACGGCATAACCAGTTGTGTAAACTTGCTTGATGTTAAGCATGTGACCGGCATCCCAAACCTAGACAAAAATTGTTTAAAATCTCGACAATTTTTGCATATATTCTCGACTTACCAAATGTCTAACACCGTTAAGGCAATGGAAAACAAAAGGAGTGGCAACAGTGGCTTTAGCAAGAACCTTCAAGGCGACAGGAGCAGCAGCAGCTGAGGTGATGATGCTGGCAGTGTCAACCGTGATACCAAGAGCAGGAGCAGCAAGGTATGAAAGAGCACCCAAGTAGAAAGCTGCAGAGTATGTTAGAAGATCCATTGCAAATTAATTCATAAGGACTTACCACCACCAAGAGCAGCACCGGTAATTCTGTGAAGACCAGACAAAACAGCAGTGATTTGAGGTTGGTAGATAGTCAAGTGAGGAGAAACAGGACGGAATTTACGTTGCTGACGCAAGAGTTCGGATTCAGCAGCAGCACACTGTTCTTGAGCCTTACGAGAAGCGTTGAAGTGTCTATACTTTATGTTAATTTCAAATCTATTTGCACATGAAGGCCTTTTTACCTGACGCCAAATGCAGGAGTGGCCATGGCACTTCTAAGAACAGTGGGGTCTATTCGTGTGTTAATATTTTCATGTGGATGCCTGTATATCTACACAATAATTACTTTGAGCAACTGTCTTCAAGATGGAACGTGTAGCCAGCATATTTTATAGAGTGGGGTGTGAAAAAATAAAGAGAGAAAAAGTGTGGAGAAACGAACGAGCGGGGGGTTTTTTCCATCTTTGCCCAACCCAATTTTTCCCCATATTGGGACAAATTTTACAATGTTCTGGGTGACATCACTGGCTCGGTTAATCCATATTCCGTATTTGGATGTGCTTTTTTTTTCTTTCCTTCATTGTCTTGACTACGTAATAATACACACACAAACACACCTATGATGAGCGAAGAATCCGATAATACAAGCATAAAGATTGAACCCAACACTGCAGAAACACTGACTGCTACTGCTTTGGAAGTCGTTCAAGAAGACAGTTCCAACGATCATCTCTCAGCGGAACAGCGCTCTCACATGGTGAAATTTATTGCTTCTCCAGTGCATTGTAAATTATTTGTAGAAAAAATATCCATCAAGGGCGACTCAGAATATAGAAAAGCTGAAATTATTTTAGCAAGAGAAACAAACAAGAAACCCTCCACACTAGAATATTATGTTCATTATGTAGAGTTCAACAAACGTTTAGATGAATGGGTGCCCTTTCAAAGGTTGGATTTTAGCAGAGGAGTTGAGTTTCCCAAGCCAAACACTAAAAAGACAAAAAAAGGTGGCGTTGATACATCAAGCAGGGGATCCACCCCGTCCACCATGAAAAAGAGATTAGAGAGTGAGGTGCAGCTGCCTGGCGAAGAAATAATCGGAGAAGAGATTGTGCTGGGAGAAGAAGACGATGAGGAAGAAGAGGAGTTCGAAGAAGAAAAGGAACGGAGGACTGTAGAGGATGAGTTCTCAAAGGAAGAAGAAATCGAAAAACTAAGAACCTCAGGATCCATGACACAAAACCTAAGTGAAATTGCTAGAGTGAAAAATATGAACAGGATTCAAATGGGAGAGCATGAAATCGAAACATGGTACTTTTCTCCTTATCCAAAAGAATATGCTTATTGCGATACTCTGTACATTTGTGAATTTTGTTTGCTATATTATCAGTCACATAAACAATTAGAACGACATCGGACAAGGTGTCAATTACAACATCCACCTGGAAACGAAATTTATCGGAAAGACGACATTTCATTCTTTGAAATTGACGGCCGAAAACAAAAGACCTGGTGTAGAAATCTATGTTTATTATCAAAACTATTCTTGGATCATAAAATGTTATATTACGACGTAGATCCGTTCTTATTTTACTGCATGACAAAAAGAGACGAACTAGGATGCCATCTGATTGGTTATTTCTCAAAAGAAAAGGAATCCGCCGATAATTATAACGTTGCTTGTATTTTAACTCTGCCTCAGTACCAAAGACATGGTTATGGTAAACTGCTGATTGCTTTTTCATATGAACTATCCAAAGTCGAAGGAAGAACAGGCTCACCTGAGAAACCGTTGTCCGATTTGGGTCTCATGTCGTATCGTGCTTATTGGACAGATACTATTGTCGGTTTCTTACTATCGACAAACGAAGAAGTGACCATTGAAGAAATTTCGCAAAAGACTGCCATCACAACCCAAGATATTTTACATACGCTACAAAGTATTGGCGCATTAAAATATTATCGCGGTCAACATATCATCTGTCTTGGTGATAAAGTCGTTGAACAGTGGGAAAAGATTCAACAAAAGAAGAAGCGGGTCATCTCGCCTGAGAAACTCGACTGGAGACCTATCCATTTTACTTCTTCTCAATTAAGATTTTTGTAATAATTATAATAATAAATTTTGACTCAAGCAAACAATGGCTTCAAAAGAGAGGGTGGGAGGACCTATGTCGCCATTCGTCTTCTAAAGAAACCCCTCAAGGTTTTTTTTTATTGATCCTCGTAACTTACTGGCCTTTGTTTTTGATTACTTATAACACGACTGATGGGTCTCCGTGTTGCCAACTTTAAGGTAATTTTTCGAGAGAGTCTTGCAGGATTCTTTGAGAGTAAATAGAGAGGACTTCTTGGTAACCATGGGTACGGATTTAGCTGTATTAATAGATGTGTGGTATTAGAAGGAACTAGTGGTATATAATCAACCAAGATAAATCAAGTAGGGTAAATGAAAAAAGTACAGTTGATAAAAGAAGACAAAGAAAAACAGAGGAATGGTCCACTTGTATTTATAGTAAAGAAGGTTCCCAGATCATGCTGCGCCAACTATTATTTATTTATGTGTTGTGATAGCGATGTTTTTTTTTTCTGTGTGGGTTTTACCATTCCTGCTATTAAAAGCTTTTTTAATATCTATTCATGGCGGTAAACAAGAAATAACAATTAATTACTACAAGTACAGATGATAAACGGATGAACTTGCTTCTATATTTCTTGTAATATGATTCCGGTGAAGTGAAACACTTCAAGGTCTAGATTTTTTATTAATAGTGCAACCAGCATGACATATACAAAAAAAAAAAAAGGAAAAGTGGCTTTTGACAAACAATGATGTTCCCAGGCACATTTTCACTGATAATTATTCACTCTGAGCAAGATTGGGGTATAAGATACTGTTTTGCAAGCCAAAAGACTTTATCATAACAAAGCAACAGCAAATTGAGTTTTCGCTTTATTTAAGTAGTTGTTGTCGGCGTATATGTCATAAAAGAAAATGAGCGAGGCTGTTTATTTTTTCATCTGCATATATATTGTAAACGGCATTTTCCCCTCGTTCTTCTTCATTTTTTATATATTTGTACACACATGGTCAAGCTCATTTTATTGAGTGCACTCATCACAGCCGTTGTAGCTAAATGTAAGTATTTTTAATGGCGACAAACATATATTTAACCTTGTTTTCTCTCAGTAACATATCCAACGGATGGAACAGTGTGGAAAGTCGGGGAGCCGGTCTCTGTGGTAATGCAATTTCTGATATGATTGTGACTTTTTTTATTTATTCATATATCACTTAGACATTTGCACCTGGACAACCTGCAGAGACAGTGAACATGTACTTTAATCACGATCGAAGCATAGTTATAGGCTCAGGATCAATTAGCGAAGGTGGAACCTTTGAGTTCATTGTGCCTCCAAATGCAGTTAATCCCGCTGGCGGTCCTGCTGAACTCGTAGTCATTCATCGTGTCGATCTCCACCTTTATTCTGTGGATACAGTTGCTATCCAAATTGAAGGCTAACATACTCTTTATTTAACCGGTAAAATGCCGTCCCTACCTCCTCCCTCGTTGATTTAAATAAACAACTATGCCAATGACATCATAAAGGGTATCGTCATTTGTATTACTGTATTTCTCAAAGGATGGTGTACAACCAGATTTTATTAAAATTGTTCTTTTTAAAGCGCATCACAACTGCATGGCTTGTGGCTCGCTTGGCGTAATGGAGACCGCTCTATATCTTGTTTTAATTAAACGCGTCTGATTATGGAACATGTTGTCACTTACTGTAACACGACTGAAAAGTCTTCTTCTACATCATCGTCATCCCAATTGTCGTCCCATAAATTGTCGTCGAGATTCTCCTCATCATTTTCTTCCCAATCTAACAAAGCCAGGTTTAGAATGTGTTTCCTTTTTTTTTTTTTTTTTTTTTTTTTTTTTTGCATAAATTTTTTTCTTTTTTACCCTCAGCTTCAAACTCTTCAAACTCATCGTCTTCCTCCAAGGCTCCTAACTGACCATTCTTTTTGGCAGGCTCTTCTTCAAGTGGTTTGTCTTGAATCTTTGCTGGTGTGACAGTGTTACTTGAACTCATCTCTGTAAATAATAAAGGGATTACGTATAGAAAAGAAAAGAAAATTGACGCGTGCAGGTGTGGCACACATAGGAACTCCCCTTTCCTCCACGTGACGATTGTAATTGTTTTTGACTCTTTAGCAATCTAAAGTAGTGACATCTGGTGTATTTTTGAGACTACGCGATATTAGTCTGATCCCCTTTGTGTTATTGTTTACGTAGTCCTCACTTTCAATCTATCCTGTCTTTTTCTTTTCTTTTTGCGTATACAGTATTCAAAAATAGATCCAAAACAAGTTTTATTCTCTTGGATTGTTAGAATAGATGATCTAGTATATTTTTTTTTTTTTTCATGGTATACTTTGACAAATTACAAATCTGGATTAGACTAGTCGTGCATAGCAAAACGTCAAGTGAGCGGGTGGTGATCAGTAAAACGATGATATATTAAGCAAAGTTATCAAGCGTGACTTTTAACATAATGAACCACTTACTATTAATACACTGCAGGTGGCCGATCAATTAGAAACGTTACAATGAGAAAGAAATATGTTTATTCTAGCACTAATCTCCAGTACATTTAGAGTGCTGCTTTTGATGCTCCAAGTATATCGGACAACATACGTCAACACGCTCATAATTCAACAGTAAATGTTGCCATAGTTTACTGTTGCATCACTAGTACTGCTACAAAATTTACGGGGTTTATAAACGAGACAAGCTATTGCTTTATTTTGTCCAAGTTTCTTTAATACACACATACCCGGGTTACACCTTTGTCATTTTAAAAAATTGGTTTCAAGCGGTGTCTCTTATATTTTGGTATTTTTACTGCCTAGTCCTATTGGTGTATTACATGTAAAAAAATAAAAAAATCTATATTTAAAAAGCCAAGATTTGACTTATGCACAATTTTTTTGTTTTGTTTTTGAACAGATAAAAATAATTGGATCTTTCCAACATGATCTGATATCATGATTACCTTCTCGATTGAATACAATGAATTTTTTTTTGTTTAAAATGACGTTCAACAATGACGTTGGAGGGGGAAACGCACAAGAATCTAAAGACGGGTAACACACACAAAAAAGCTCAGCTAAGAAAAAAGGAATTTGCCAAGGAGCATGATCCGTTCCATTGAGGTTAGTTTGTGTCACGTTCCCAATTAAATCTAGCCTAGGCTATTTCGTGTCAAACAAAATTTGGGTTATAAAAAGTCCCCCAAGTTCCCTTTTTTATTTTTTTTATTTTTTTTTATACAACTTCTTTTATACACAGCAACCAAAAATAATCAAATGGCATTCTTTGGACATTTAGCAACCTTCTTTACCTTTGCAGCACTTGTACTTCAAGTGTTTTCTATGATTGGCTCCACCTACAACTCTCCATTTTTGCGTGATTTATACTTTGCAAAGGTTGACATCGCAAGTCAATATGTCATCTTTGGCTTATGGAGTTATTGTACAGGCACAAGCACTGGTGGTGTTCAAACGTGTAGCAAACCTGTTCCCGCTTTCGATTGGAGCACAATCTCCGAGCTTAGTGATTATGTTGGTGGATTACACAGTTTAGAAAAGTTATTCCTTGCAAACTTCATTTTATATTGGATTGCATTAGGCTTTACTTTCATTGCGTTGATTGTTACTGTCATGAGCCACTTCAGACGTGGTCCCGATCTCTTGGCTTCTCTTATGACTTTCATTGCTTTTGCCGTGATGTTGTTAGTCTTTGTTATCGTACTTGTCATTTCTATTCGTGGTATTAATACTGCCAAGGGAGTTGATTCAACTGTTCAAGGTACTTTAGGTCCTGCTACGTGGATGACTATGGGTGCTTTCATTGCTTTATTACTCTCCTCTATTAATTATTGTTTCGCTTGTATCTGTGGTGGTGGTAGAGTCAGATCATCCGAGAAAGTTTAATTAACCTTTTATTTACTCTGCATACTATGTATAATATTAACCTCCACACCTTTTGTATTTACTACTATTATTACTATAACCCCCCCCCCATTCAACAGCAATGCCGTTGTTATTTATCCTTACCCTATCCAAATTAATCCTTACACAAAAAAATAAATAGTAACTACATTCATTTTTTTTTTTTTTTTGCCTTCTGGAGTTTGTGGCGTTAAAGTTTTTTATTCCAAAACATGTATTAGATTTCTGTTGGTTTTTTTTGCAAGCCACATCATGAGCTTGTTTGTTTTTTATTATAGACTTTCTCCATAAATCATCTTTCGTCATACTCCAATAGAATCTACGTACCAACAACTATACAAAAACTGGAGGGATATAAGAATTCTGCTTCAACACAGCTAAAGAATCTTTAGTGATAGTCCATGACGACTTTAGCAACTTGGATTATCTTTTGATATTTCGATAATAGTATGCTTAACACTTTTATAATCTAGATAAAGAAAGCATGAGGTATAATTATTGCCTCTAGTTAGTGACTTTGGTACTTTATTTTAAGGCTGAAAGTCACAAACACATAAAAGACAAAATAAGTCTTACAGATACACTTAATCTCTTTCCATAACTAATTTGCACATGACGAACTCAGAAATCCTTTTGCAAAGGCAGCCATTGTTATTCCCTAAGCTCATTGTATTTGATCTCGACTACACATTATGGCCAACATGGTAAAACTCAGTACATTCGTTTCCCTTTAACGTCCTAGACTAAATATTTTCTAACTAGGATCGATTGCACTAACGGTACAGCAGCATATGGAGTATAAATAAAAAGTTTAAAATTCATCATCTTTGATAGGTCCTCCTTATGCTTACGACGAAGGATCGAATTGCGTAGTCAATCCGTAAGTCTTACTCTTTTGTATGATAATAATTTGGGATGAATTAACACATCATAGCTGCGGAGAGTCTTTAGGTTTATTTCCTCATTCTACAGCCATCATTGCTTTAATTAAATCTTTTCCCGAGACGAAGATTGGAATAGCTTCTAGGACACAAACACCTGACTGGTAACTGATTTATATAAGGCACTGTTTTCATGTAACTCATGTACATGTGATAAAAGGGCAATCAAGGCTTTAGGTCTATTGCGTATTCCCGAGCTTGGAAACACAACACTGTACGAAAACATTGACCATTTCGAGATCTATCCCGGTAGTAAATTGCGACATTTCGCAAGCCTTGCAGAGAAAACAGGCATTAGTTGCCACGAGATGGTCTTTTTCGATGATGAACAACGAAACCGGGAAGTGACAAAATTAGGTGTGCATTTTTTCAAAGTCAATACGCAAACGGGTATTACACCTTTTCAATTTGAAAATGCGTTGCACGCGTATGTTGCAAACTCGGGTGTAAAGCAGTCGTCTGTGAAGGATTTCTTTAAACCCAAGAAACAATAAATGAGTGCTGCACTAACCATGATGTGTCAAAACTACATGATGGGTAAACTAGTCTAGACTGAAAATGCTGGATAGGTTACACGCGATTGAAACAACGCTTCTGTTTAAATCAAGTAAAATGCACACTTGGAATATAGTGCATATACACACTCATCGTTTGGCCGGGAATGTGTTTATTATTTATTCAAACACATGTAAGATAGTGGCTTAGTATTCGTCTTGATTTGCTTCAATTCGTCTGTTCATGACCATGTCAGCGGTTGAGTGCAGTGTTTATTTGTTAATGATTTATAAAAACCCCCGGGCCCGCATCCAAGAAAAAAAAAATTGGGGGACCAAGCTCTAAAAGAAAACAGTTTTTAACTGGACAAGCGCATGACGCATAGTGCTTTCTTCCTCTTTAATTTTTTTTTTTTTATAATGTCTGAACATCAGGCACAAGATTTACTTTTACAAGCTGAAAAAAAACTAAATAGTTGGACATGGTTTAATTCAACAAATAAGCAAGAGGATGCTGCTGAGATATATGAAAAGGCTGGAAATACTTTTAAATTAGCTCAACGATGTTAGTTTTCTTTTTGTCAAGTATAAAGAAAAAGCGGTTACTTACCTCTAGATACGTAGGGAAAGATGCTGGCAATGCATACGTGAAAGCAGCAGAACTATATAAAACGACACCTGATTTACATTATGAATCGTCAAAGTCATTTGAGAATGCTGCAAAGTGTTTGAAACGAATTGATGCAGAAGGTAAATAATCAAATTTTCTTAAACACCCCCACGCGCCCCCGCGCCGCTATCTGAATTTATTTATTTATTGTAGCTGCAATCAGTGCCTTGCAAAATGCAATCATTATAGACAAAGAAACCTCCAACTTTAGAAATGCTGCTAAGCATCACCAAGAAATCGCAGAGATATACGAGTCGGATATTATAGATTTAAACGGGGCCAAAGAGAATTGGGAGCAAGCTTCAAATTTATACATGGCTGACGATTCACCCGCGTAAGTTGATAACTGTCTCCCTTCCCCTTGTTACTCTGACTGACCTACCCTCAGTATGATCAATAAATGCTTATTAAAAGTAGCTCATTTCGCTGCCCAACTAGAACAATACCAAGTCGCGATCAATAATTTTGAAAAAGTGGCAACTGAATCTGTGGACAATCAATTGACAAAATGGTCGATAAAGGAGTACTTTCTAAAGGCTGGACTATGTTCCATGTGTATCGGCGATACGGTAAAAACGCATCAATTACTAGATAAATATTGTTCCATGGATCTATCGTTTGAAAATACTCGGGAATACCAGTTTCTATTAGGCATTTTAGGCTGTATTGAAAACAATGATCAAGAGTTATTTAGTCAAAAGGTCTATGAATTCGATCAGTTGACAAAACTTGATAACTGGAAAATCAGTATACTATTAAAGATCAAAAAGTCCATGGATATGTCGTTACTGTAGTTGATTTTTAAAAGAAAGAATAAAAAAGTGGTTAAACAACCTGCTGCCTTTTGTAAAAAAAAAATGACATTATTTTATCAAAGCGCTTTTGCATAAAACAGGGAATTGTGTGACTATAAAACTTATCGCACCTGACCTGTTGAATACTCGTTTAGAGCTGATCGACGGTATTGCTGTATGTATTATCATGTTTTAATTCAAGTATATGCGTTACTATAACGACACACACAACAAGACGATGATTACATAAAGCGACCTTGTCAAAGTACGTGATGCCACGTATAAAAATGCGAATTACTACAATGCCGGTTTTAGTGGCAAATCATTACACTGGGCTACAAACATTAGCAAACTTTCCAGAAACATGGACCACGTAAAAATAACCAACTAGTGCACAATAGAGGGGATACACATTGCATACAATCAGGGCAAACACATCTTTTTATAAATTCCAATGTCTATTATGACAAGTGTAACATTATGTTTCCCGATAAAAGAGAAAATCTTCAGAAATAAATCATCTAGTTAGGAGTGATTTACAGAATGCAGCACTTTTGTGCAGCAATGTTGTTCTGTTTTTCTCAGCGGAGCGCGAACTCTCGCTTGAAAATAAAAATCGATTTGTAATGTCATTAACAATCACACTGAGAAGAAGAGAAAAAAAAAAAAAAAAGCTTGGCTGACTGCTTTTAGGGGAAAATAATTGGTCTTTGGTTTTCGAGAATAGGGAAAACCAGCTGTTCGTTTGTGTTCCATAAGTAAATTGTTGAAATGGGTAAGATGAGAAACAATTGCGGGGGTCAACGCTAATTTTGATTCTGTTTTTAGCTGAAAGCTTCAATGACTTTGTTGCAGGTAATGTCAAAAAAAAAAAAAAAACCAGAAGAAAAGACGGGTTGTAACAAAAGACCCCTTTTATTTTTTTTAAGGTTGGATTGGAGGTGCAGCAGGAATCATAGTTGGTAGTCCATTGGATGTATTGAAGGTAGAATAGACAACAAGAACGAATAAATACCTGGTATTAAAGAAAGCAGAACTTTTTTTTTTCAGGCACGTTTACAGGCACCTATCACCACAAAAAATGACTTGATTGGATCGGGTGTAAATAGCCGGATGGGATCATGGCAAACATTAAAGAATATGATACAAACAGAGGGGGTAAGAAACACAGAAAAACTTGGATCATAAGCAATGCATACTCAAATACCCAACGTTTTATGTGTTAGCTAGGTTCAATGTTCAAAGGTGTGCTATCACCAGTCATTGGATTGGCAGGTTTAAATGCATTATTGTTCGTTTCTTATGGTTCTATCCTAAGATATCTGGAACCAGGTCAAGAACAACCTACATTGTTGCAAGTTTATTTAGCCGGTGCTGGGGCCGGTGCTGCCTGTTTTTTCTTTTCCACACCCACTGATCTAATTAAAATCAAGGCACAAATCACCAAATCCTCTAAAACATCTTACCAAGTCACCAAAGAAGTCTATTTACAGAGCGGATTGAGAGGGTTTTATCAAGGCGGTGTGATAACAATGATACGAGATGCACCCAGTTATGGTATTTATTTTTGGGCTTATGAAGGTATGAAACGAGTATTGCAAGTAGAGTCCGGTGATAGTGCATGGAAGCTCCTGTTAGCAGGAGGTATGGCAGGAACCGTTTCTTGGGCATCAATCTATCCTATCGATGTTGTAAAATCACGTCTTCAAATGCAGCAGCAGCAGCAAAAGCAAGTTCACGAATCAGGTAGATTACTCACTGATCGTCCCTATGCATCTATTAAAGACTGTGTTGTGCGGTCTTACAAAGCAGAAGGTCCATCTGTATTCTTTAGAGGCCTTTGGCCAACCTTATTAAGAGGCTTTCCCGTAAACGCTGTTACTTTTTATGTTTATGAAGTTGTCATGGATCTTTTAAAGTAATAAAACCATTTTGGTCATAGTTTACACTTTTTGCTTCATGATCCCCTTAACCTCCTCGAAAAACCCCCCCGCTTATTTTTTATTTATTTTTTTACATATAAATGTCACTGATGATTTTTCTTTTGGTGGCAAAAATAACCCTTTTTCTTGTCTTTTGTTTCTATATACATGACGTCAATTATTGTACCTGAATCATGTTCAAAGATTAATAAAATCAAGAAGAGACCGATACTTTTCAGTTTTAGAGCAAGCAAAGTATTTGTATTTTGGACAGCAGCTGTTGGTCTGTTTACAAGTGTAATGTTTATTCTATATGACACCATTTTACACAACATATTACTCATGCATTAGATCTTATAGACCTTTGTTCATTCAATATTATTTCCTTTATCGCCCTTTATCGTGGCTCGTATACGTAACCTGGATAAAGGAGATTGGTCCGACCATGCTAAATCCACAGCTATTACAGAAAATATCGAATTGACCTCGAGAGATACCGGTGTCTTAGTCTCGCTCTATGCAGTGGGCTTATTAGCTGGCTCCCCTATATTTGGATGGTTAGGCGATCGAATTAAACAACGAAGATTACCCATGTTGCTAGGTACAAGTGCTTCCATGGCCGCTAATTTATTATTCATGCTCAGTACAACGTATCCAATGCTATTGGTCGCAAGATTTTTACAAGGTGTCTCTAATGCGTGTGTATGGACGATGTGTTTGTGTTTGATAGCAGATAATTGGCCAAGAGAACAATTAGGTGCACAGATGGGAAAACTAGTGGGTTTTTACCCTTTAGGAATGATGGTCGGATTACCTGCAGGAGGATGTAAGATAACATTGTCACTTCTAATCTTATTCAAAACTAATAAATAATTTTCTGATAGTACTTTACAGTGAATTAGGTCATGAGGCTCCTTTTATTGCATCCATGATATTAAGTGCCATTGATTTTGTGATGCGGCTTGTCATTATCGAACGTTCAAGTGCTCCAGCAGAGTGGTTTGAAGAAGAAAGTGATGTTGAAAAAGTAAATGACCTACCGTGCGATTCACCTCAAGAAAAGAACGATGTAAATACAAATTGTCACCAAGTTACTTGGTTACAGCTTTTAAAACAACCAAGATTGATTGTATCACTTGCATTAACATCCATTGTAGCCACCGTCATGAGTGCATTTGAGGTAAAAAAAATGAACAGGCATATTTTCTGTTAGTTTAACAATCTAAAAAAAAATGTGTAGCCCACTTTATCTTTAAGATTAGCACAAGAATGGGGATTTAATGCAGCAGGGTGTAGTCTTATTGTTCTAGCCTATATGGTACCTTCTATTGTCGCTAGTATTTTATGTGGCAAACTTTGTGACCGATATGGTACAAAGATTGTAGCCATTGTTTCCTTATTACTGGCCACACCCTCGTGTCTTTTAATTGGAGTACCCAGTAGCAATCACGGATCTTTTTGGCCTCTTATACCTATCTTAATAATGGGCGGTGTGACTATTGCAGGGTGTCAAGCACCTGTATTTCCAGAAATTGCTAAAGTGGTAGATAAAGAAAATGGAGGCGGCAGTAATTCATCCGATGGACTGGCTAGAAGTTATTCACTGTTTAATGCAGCGTATGGTGTAGGCATGTGTGTAGGTCCACTTATGGCAGGATATCTGTATGCAAGTATTGGATTTTTCTGGCTATGTATTATATTAAGTACACTTTTCGTTTGCTTTATTCCCTTTGCGTATTTCTATATTGGAGATGACCGTGAATTAATTGTAAAGAATAACAATTATGTTGCAAGCAATGATGATCCCGTTTTACCCCAAGCGTCAAATTTTTCATGTATTACTGTAGCTGTATCAGACTTGAGTAGCAAAAAATAACATTATTATATTAACTGTAAAATTGTGTAATAAAATTATAAAAATTTATTTTTGTGGACCCCCCCTCCCCCTTGACTGTAATCAAACATGACAGGTTTAAAAAAAAGAAGACCCATACCACATCGAGTAAAGACTTCTTCATTGACACTAATGCAGAGATAGCACAATATAAAAGTTTTTACAGAAACCTGTTTATTTTTTTTGTTTTTTATATTGTCCAGAACAATCGATGTAATAAAGAGTAATCTCATTTAAGCCTAGTAAGTTCTCGTTCATAAAAAAAAAAAGGATAAAAGTCGGGGACAGCCAGTTTTTTAAGAAAAAAATAATTCAGATGCGTCAGAATTTGATTAAGCTAACGTCAAAGTTACTTTTAATTGTCGAACTTTTTTTTACTACCATTTTAATTTAATAAAAGCTTTTTTATCTTTGGCTGATATACTTGTAAGGTTTAATTTATGGATGCGTTCATTTTCAATCACAAACATAGTGATAAAGTCTAAATAATGGAAAAATTTAAGCGGGAGTCCTCTACTAAATAACATTGGTTCTATTGTATGTCTTGTATTTTCATTTTCATGTAGTATTTGTTCTATAAAACAAGATAAACATGTTAAATGAAATGGTACAAGTAATTGTGAGACTGGGTAAAATTGAATATCGTTTTATTAAGGAATAATTAGAAGGTTTATATAGTAAAATAGCAGAGGTGCTTTTAGTACAATTCATTTGAGAGAACAATTCCTCATGCAAGCTAAGCTGATTTTAAGATGTTAAATACATGTGAAAAACATGTGTACAACGTACATTGTTATATTGTTTATAAGGTGTTTACTTAGCATTTATGCAAAAAGGCCTCATGTAAACCGCGTGTGTCAGCGGTGACACAAAGTGCGCTTTGGGCGCTACTAATTGTGCTTGACGTGTGATCTTCTAAAGTAACCACCACATTTAGTGCCTGTATATACTAAGGTATATTTGTGTACACAATAGTATTTAATTTCGAGAAACAAGAGCATCAAATCTGTACTAAAATAGCACTATACACATATAAAAATACCACCGATCCTATGGATCGAATCACATATTAAACAATCAATACACATACAAGGTATCAAATAATTATATGTTCTGAGTTAAGACATTACAACTAAGAATAAACTAGAATATTTCTAAGAAAGAATCGTCCCTTTAATAATGACAGAACAATAGAACGATTCTCGGATTAGGTAATCAAGGAAGCCAATAAGCACTTGACGCTTGATTATTGAAGAACCACCGGCTATAGGAATACACAAGCCAATGGCACCTCTAAACAACCTTCCGTGAACTTCCCATCCTAATTATATTAACCGTTTCAACCACAGCTTTAAATAACTATAAATACCCTGTCTTCTAACATGGATTAGAAAGGCATTCAGTTTTAAAACTAAAATAATAAGAATAAAACCGCACAAGCACTATTAATCTTATTATTCCTGTTTTTTTATCTTTTATTTTTCTGTGTTAAATCCTAGATTTCTCCACAAAATCGAATAAATTTTGGTTTCATTGCTAAAAATAGGTCACAACAAAAAGGCGTGATACTGCTGCTACATGTGTATTGTAGTTGAAATATTGATAACTCTAGAATAGAACTACAGTATACTATGAGGTTTTATCTGCTATTAAATTGTGCTTTGGGATAACCATCTTCGTCAATCATGTCTGTGATATTTGATAAAATAGTACAAGGTAGAAATTGTGGTGAAATACACACATAACAATATAAAATATAATTAATATTGGCTCACAGCCAATAATACAAAACACATAAACTTGCATATCAATACCATACAACCAATAATAAATTCAATATCATAAAGGATAAGGACATCACTGTATAAATATCCTTATCCCTCTATCCATTAGTCATAACCGAACACAAAGTGCCAGATTACATATAATCACTCCCATATTAAGAATGAAAGAAATAATAATTTGTGTTACACACAAATCCAAGCTTATCAGAAATATACCTCATATATAGACTGTGAACTCAGGCTATAACCACAGATCAATCAATCATCACATACGTGGATAAGGATGTAGTAATCAAACCCTTATCACTCTGTGACCTACTTTTACAAATAATTATCCTCAACTAACTAGTATAAATAGAGATCCTGGAAGAACCCAAGATATCTCTTGAGTCTATTTTACTTTGATTAAGAATAAACCCTTTGCAGGACCTTTAACTTAATCCTTGTTTTATTTTTATTCTTTTTTTATTTTCAGTGTGAAACCCTCTAGTTTCTCCACAGAAATATTGAGATAAATGTGTATTTTTTATTGTAGGTAAAAAATAAACTAAAGAACTTGTGGTATTTGATAAAATAGCACCAGGTCAAAATAATGAGATAAATGTGTATTTTTTATTATAGGTAAAAAATAAACTAAAGAACTCTGCTGCTATAAAATAATCAATCCTTTTATATTGAACAACTGCCCCTGGAAGTTAGTGAGTCAACGTTTCTGGTTTTGGAATAAATCTATACTCAGTTTCCCGCCTTTTGTTAAATGAATTCTACTCGTTAGAATTGACTTCAATTAACATTGTCCTAGATCAAAGGATCCGGGAACACTTCTTATTGTGTTTTTCGGAGTAGAAAGAACCAGTAAGATAATGTGTAACGGTAGCTGTCAAAAGGGGCATAACATGAATTATGGTTAATTGGCTTCGGCAGAACATATTTGTAGTGTTTGACCTCTTATTGATTCAACGGGTTCTTTTAACCCATCTGTGAATGAATAAGATATGATCCCAAATATAGAACATCTTGTCGTATTTACTCCTTATAAATCGAATATAATTACTACTTAATTTGTCACTTCAGTTATAATACATACACATTATATATTATAACTCCTACTTTAGCGAATATCATTCCTATTGTTCGACACAGTTCCAGCGCGGCTCATTAACTATACCGAGATTAAACCCCATGCTCTATTCCGGTTGGTTGAGCAGCTGCCGTATCTTCTAGATCCAAATAATTCATCCAGTAATCCAATCAACGATTGCAATCATAGAATGGATAAACGATGAGTCGCTAGTAGATTCTGGATATGAATCACAGACACATATTATACAAACAATATGTCAAGTTTCATATGTAACTGATTTATGAATCTAATTCCTTCTATTCCCAGATTTCGGGAATAGTAAATTCGATCTACGCAGAAAGAATCTTTGAAGTAATAATTGAATATAAAAGGACCTCTATTTTTATCATGACAAACTCTCCAACTTAAAATAAAGGAACAAAGAGTCTCATTTCTTACTTGTTTTTTTATTCATATTTATTTCCCTTTTATACTACAATTATCACATTTTTTTAAATGAATTCTCCCAATCCTTCCAAGCCCACTGGTAACTCTGGTGCCACCTCCCCTGTTGCTTCTCCTGGCGCTACTGCTTCTTTTGGTGCTTCTGGTTCTGCTGGTACGGCTGATAATGCGAATACTGATGCTCCTCGTGTTGTTGGTCCAACCCAACACTTTCCTATCAATGATCCCATAATCGTTGACAACCCTGAAGTAGAGCTTCATAGTTCTTCTTTACGTCCATCCAATTCGATTCCAGTCGATACTCATGTGTCTTCTGGTACCTCTTCCACTTCCGCTGTTAATACATTTGATGAAAATGCTGAGCAGGTGTTGTTGAGAATTCGAAACCTTCAAGAGCAACTCCGTCTACTTACTGAGAAGGAAAAAATTGTTATGGGTACTCCTACCACAACAGTTGCTGACTTCCAACTCCGTGAGTACCAGACCCGTTCTCTCGAGCACGATTTTGCCTATTACAGAAATCAACTGCTCGCTGATAACAAGTTGTACTCGTCCTTTAAGGATACCTCGGTTAGTCTCCTTTCCAACCAAACTCAAGTTTTAAGCTTGAATGACGCCGGTTCTTCTACTTTTACCAGGGAGAAGGATCATTCCGATATCCCTGCCAAGGACATTCCTGTTTTTAACGTCAAGTACTCCGAGTGTACTACCAATCCCGACTCCAGTTCTTCGGACGACCTTTCTCTTAATTCTTTTATCCGAAAGTTCGAGCGTGCTTACAAGAACCATGGTGTTAACGTGGAACTTCACTGGCTATTTCATTTGGAGGCAAGTTTCGAAAACAATGACAATTACAGCTCTTGGTTTCTTCAAAACTTCAAGCTTGGCGCTAAAAACAAAAAGAAGACATGGTCTGAAGCAAAGAAGACTTTGGAACATCGATTTGATCCCTTTGCCCGTCTTGGTCTCATCAAGGTCAATTTCATGCTTCATAGTATGAGAAAGTATTCACACGAGCCTCTCGCTGAGTATACTGATCGTTTCGGTTCTTATCTTCGTGCTGCTAAAGTTCAAACTCATGACAACTTTTTCTTCACCGTTGGCTTTCTCTCGTCTCTCCACACCAAGGAATTTCAAGACAAGGTTCAAGAACGAATGGTTGAATATATGAAAGAACAAATTCATGGTCCTGACTCTTCAATGGTAAGCAAGTATGCTACCCACAGCGAATCTCAGTTCCTTGAGTTCTACAGCAACTTCAGTCGTGTTTCTGATGCATTGAATTATCACCTTGGTAATCTTGAAAACTCATTACAAGAAATACAAGCCAGGAACAATGGTAGTTCCAAAGTATCTTCTTCGTCCTCTTCCTCCTCTTCTTCTTCTTTGCCTTCTTCTTCGGGCTCTAGTTCTTCCAAGGATGCTTCCAAGAAACGAAAGCTAGATGAGAAATCCACTATCAAGTCCAACTTCAACAAGTCCAACATTAACTATGAAAAGGTTTTTGATCCCACATACAAGTTGAATGATGATGAGCGCGTTTACATCCGTAAACAACAAAAGTGCTTATCCTGCAGGGTAGTTAAGTTTTCCCCAGAACACTTATCCGAATGCCCCGAAAGAAAGAAGTACTTTGCCAGTAAGGTAAGCAATCCTAGCAATAACCAAGTTGCTGTCTTATCTACTACTCTCGATGAAACTGTCTCTAACACACCTTCTAATTCTAGAATCTCTAATGAACAAGAAGAAAGCCTAAACGACGAGTCTTTTATCTTTGACAATGATAATGAGTTCCTCGCTGCGTTTAATGATTTAGACAACTTCATCATGCATGATAATGATGAAATAGAATTAGATTCTAAAAATAACTTTTTTAAAAAAAACATATTCTCCATCTCCATTAATTCTACTCCACCTAACTGTCTTAATAGTTTATCCTTAAAGAGTAATACCGTCGGCGATATAGATAACCCATTTGAAACAGACAATGTGGCCTATTCTCCGGTTTCTCCAATTATTATTAACTCAGTGAAAACTTACTGCACTATTGATACAGGTGCACAAGTTTCTATCATGAACAAGCAATTTGCCGTTGAACACAACATCGAATTCGAACAAATTGAAGGAGCACTCCTATTTGTAGATGGTACCCAAATTCAACGACAACGCACTACACAACCTTTATCAATCGACTATGATGGTGTTGAAAAGACAGTGTCTCATAAATTTGATATTGTTGATAATAAGTATATGACATCTTCCAACCAGATACTAGCTGGTGCTGATTTAATGCTTAAACTTAACATGAGACTTATTAATGTCGCACACAAATATAAAGATACCTCCAAATCAGTTGATGACTCTATTGATGATCAAGCTTATGTACCTAACGTAACTCCATTTGGAACAGAAAAAGAACAAATTGCGTTTAATCTAGCACTTAAGCCATACATCGAGGCTAATAAGACGCTTGATAAAAATTCCTTCTGTAACATCCCAGAAAGTGTTCTTCATCTTCCTACTCCTCCTGATTATCATGTCCATGTTCGTCAGTATCCAATTGCTTATAAATTACAACCTAAAGTAATGGAAGTAATTACGATTGGGTAGATAGTGGTATTATTACTAGAGCCCCTGCTTCTGCATGGAATCTTCCTATTACAGTAACTCTAAAGAAAAATCATGAATCTGGTGTAACTTCCTCTAAGGATAGCATAACCAAGGATGATATTAGAGTCGTTTTAGATACGAGATTATTAAACAAAGCTCTTCCCACTGTCAACAAAACACAACCATTGATTAATGACATTTTCTTTACTTCAATGGAAGGTTGCTTCGTCTTCTCTACTATTGATCTCAAGTCCGCATTTTCTCAATTCTTGGTTAATCCAGATGATCAAATCAAGACCAGCTTCACTGGCCCAGACAATTTGAAATACATGCATGTAGGATCACCTTTCGGTGTATCAACCATTAGTCAATTGTTTAGTAGAGTAGTACTATCTTTATTTAAAGACCTTTCATACGTCCGTACATTTATCGACGATATTTGTATTATGTCACGATCTCTGGATGCTCACTTCCAACATGTAAAACATGTTGTGTCCATATTGACACAAGCAAATTTACGTATCAACTTTAAGAAATCTCACTTTGCCAAATCAGAAGTATATCTTTTAGGATTCTCTATCTCTGCGAGAGGCAGAAAAATTGATACTCGTAAATTATCTAATTTAGAATCATTACCACGTCCTGTTACATCAAAACAGTGTCAATCCTTTTTGGGTTTTGTAAACTACTTTAGACAACACATCCCCAACGCAGCTATGCTAATGGCACCAATCGACTTCCTCCGCTCACACGATGAAAAGAATAAAGGAAAAAGATTTGAGTGGTCCTCCACTCACGATATGCACTTTAACCACCTTAAACAAATTTTGGTATCCGATGTTGTCCTCAGCCATCCCAATTTCTCCCTTCCGTTTTGTATTGCTACTGACGCCTCCGATTTTGCTATTGGTTGTTCCCTATTCCAAGAGGAAAAAGTTAAAACAGCAAATGGCGATACCAAGAAATTGATTAAGCATATTGGGTTCTTCTCACGAAAGTTATCTTCTAGTGAGGTTAGATATAGTTGTACAATGAGAGAAATGCTTGCTTGTGTATTCGCCCTAAAGCAATTTCATAAGTTCATCTGGGGTACTCACTTTACGTTGTATAGTGACCACAAAGCACTTTCTTACCTTCATACACAAAAACATTCCAATTCTATGATGATCAAGTGGTTAGACACAATATTAGATTATGACTTTAAAGTCGTCTATATTAAAGGCATTGACAATATTTTACCTGATGCTCTGTCCCGCTTGTACCCTCCTGTAGACCCAATCACAGATCATAGTAAACCTCTACGCGTTACCTCCCCTGGTAACATTCGTGCAATCTCTGAAAGCATTAACCTTAAGAAAAAAGAATTAAGTGTTAGGTCAGTCCAAATTCATGAATCGTTCAACCAGAATTCTCACATGCACCTGCCGTCATTCCGACAGAATGAACTTTACAAACGCGATCTCCAAGATTCAAACGTAAGCGCAAACAATGCACTCAAAAACGCTATTCCATTATGCGACAATAAGACCAACGACTCGTCTCGTAAATTATTTTATATTCAGAGTGGGCAAAGCATACATGCTGATTATTTGGTAGCACCCGAATCTGAAAGAAGTCACCTTCTCGAGGATGCTCATAATAAAATCGGTCATTACGGTGCCGAACAAATGGTTAAACGACTTCATCAAGAAGGAATCCATTGGCCCAAACTGATTAATGATTGTATTGAGTACATCCGGTGTGGTGATCTAGCTAGGCTACACTCATATTATTGTCAATAGAAACATATCAACATCTATACATCATTCATGATTTAGTAATCATACCAAAAAGAAATAGTTAGTACTATTAGATATTATATCATTAGTATTTCGTTAGCACGAGAATACCGTTGTATAAGGAAACTAAGTCATTGAGTACACGTGCATTAGTGAAGCAACAAGCAATATTGGTATCTATATTTGGTAACGAAGAACAACTTTCAATAATATCAAAGTGATAACTCAGCAGACAAGTCTTTTATATAAATACTAGAGGTTTTTATTTCATAATAAAGGACAATCTTATAAACAGTCTCAAACTACTCTATAACTGTCTTTATAATTTTACATTTACCTTGATACACAACAGATCACATTTTCGGCAAGCAAACAAAGAATTATGAGCGCTAAACCCAAAGGTCTTTGCTGCTGCAGGTAGATCCAAAGTACCAAGAATCAGCGCACCACGGACAATCACTTCACCGGCGGTAGTCATCATAGCCACACCTTCAGCCACCAATATCTTGAGTTCTTCAACTAAAGGTCGCATATAATTATTAATTTGCTGCAGGTGAGCTTCTCCAGGTCCAGGCATAGCAGCAATAAATATCGTATGACATTTTTTGTTTCTAACTCTTCTATCAAGATTCAAGATAGTCAAATAGATAGCACCTACCGAGAATACACTATTAGCATAAGGTTGGTACCAGTCTGCATTTAAAAAAAAAACGAGATTGGTATCCGATTCCTCAACAAAAGGCTTTTCAGCAGCAGGGTCTAATCTAAATGACTTCCATACATCACCGTCCGTCACATCAAACATAAACCCTGTTTGGGATGTGTAAAAATAGAAAAGAATTGGGACAGGAAAATACTGTTAGAACTGAGGTATCTCCTTTTTATTATAAAAATTCGATAAGAGACTACTACAGAAAACTATGGGGGTATTTATACTAATTTATGAGATGGATCTTAAGATGACAGATCTCACGGTTAATGGAATATTATGTAAAATGATAAACGTGATATCAACCCACAGACTATACGGTGTGGTTTTATTATCCAATCATATTGACGAATAACATCACGTACTCGTATAATGCAAAATGGGATTAAATGAATCTCAGTCGCGTAAATAAATTAAGAAAGATTTTGTATCAAGATTATTCAATAACCGATAACCTTGTACGTGTAAAACTATTGAGTGGGGTTAACATATACCGTGCTCGACAAGTGGTTACACCACATGCACAGTATGCAACAAGATAGAAGATGACAAGTGGGAATATGTAGAATAGCATGATATGTCATTACGATTTTACTTTCTGTTTGAAATGCAATAGTTCAGTATGAACAAATCTATAATATCCTCAACAAAGTCCAAAAATTCCAAGACGATGTTCAAGTACAACATGACTACTTCGGCACCTTGCGTAGTGATATACTTGCCATACAAAGTCATGAGCAACAAAACAAAAATATATGCCACCGGCTCAGAGGGAAACAACGACGGTGATGTATACCAGCTATTGTGATTAATACTAACATACATCATACATTGGTTTGCTTATCGAACATTATCAATTTGACATGTTTCTCATTTCGTGACATAAAATTAATATCTGTTCTTTAATTATCTGTTTAGCCGATTTGTCACTACTCTCTGTTTAAATTGTAAACTCTACAGAACCTGATTTGATCTGTCTCAAAGCACTGTTACTGAATTATATATTCTTATATCTTTCCCGCAGTACATGCTTCCCAATTGGACATCGATCTTATCAAGTATATGACTCAGTAGATACTCGGTAGAATTCATGAACCGATGTCTCTTATATAAAGGCCCCAATTTTAATCTTAAATAAAAAACAATCATATAAGTGTCTGGTACTTTCTAGTCTCTCTTTATTATTATTATTTTAGTTGTATTTGTCTTACGGATACATCAGACGGGTCATTGGAAGCTACAAAGAAAATATCATTAGCACACAGGTGCTGTTGTAAACAAAAAATAAAGGTAGTACCTTGCTCTTCGGTAGTTTCCTCTTCGTCCTCTTCGACATTAACCTCTTCATCCTCACAATTGACCTTTGAAGATTCAGATTCTACTTGAGTTTGGTACTCAGTGTAAAAATCGTCTAGTCGTAAAAAAAAAGGTTTTAAATTAGTCAACGCTAAAACTAAACAAAAATAGTTTGAAAGTTCTGTTTACCTTCGTAAGTCTCCAAGTCAGGCTCATTTAATAGACTTTGGGTCCATGTTGTCGATTCCGCAATGTTGTTGTAAAGTGGAATTTCTTTTGAATTCAAACAAGTAAAAAAAAAGGTAGAGTGAGTTTTAACAATAAAGTAACGTTGTGCTATTTTTCAAGCATACCTTGACATGGCAGACCTTGAATCAAAGTGTGCTTTTTTCTGAGGACAATTGCTTCAGGGTCAATTGCTTCATGTCTCTTACGAGTCTTCAAGGTGACAAAGCTGTATTCAGCAGGAAGTCCACCAGCACAATAACTTTTACAAAAGCAAGGTACTTTTGTAATTTTCGTCATTGGTAAAAAATAACTCGGTTGAAAAAGGCAAAGAAACCAAATAAAATAAAAAATCTCTCAAGTGCATTGTTTGGAACTCAGGGCCTGATCTCAATACTGCTAATAATAAGTAGTTATTCAATGTTGAAAACACTTCATCCTCTTTGAGGTATTATAGAGTAAAGTTATTTGTCACAATTGGCTACTATAGTGTACTTCACTTTTTTAACCATTTTTTGTAAAACGAAAATAGTATTCTGTACAAACTGTACACACTAAAAAAATTTTCAGCCGTAAATAAAACACCGCTTTGTTAGACACTTCCAGACGCTGAAATTTGAAAAAACTTTGAACGTAAATAACTCAATGAGTTTTACAGATATAAACACACTGTCAATAATGTCATACTCCACAAAGTTGGCACTATCAGCAAAAATAAAAAAAAATCAATTTTTACAAATTTTAACGATTTTAAAAAAAGACATCGGTAAACGCGTCGTTTACCGTTCGTTTACCGTATCGGTAAACGGGCTAAAAGTAGCTTTATCTGCAGTGGTGAGTTTGCAACGCATTAGAACCATTAACAGAATTGGGCTTAACAAATATGAAATAGTGTATTTGTACACGAAGTAGTAAATCTCTGTGAAGTGATTTGGTGTGATAGTAATTGACAAAAATGTATAAATCAAAGAGATTGTGCAGACTAGAATAATAAACGAATATGCTGCCATGTTAATTGTGGAGAAACTAGAGGGTTTCACACTGAAAATAAAAAAAGAATAAAAATAAAACAAGGGATTAAGTTAAAGGTCCTGCAAAGGGTTTATTCTTAATCAAAGTAAAATAGACTAAAGAGATATCTTGGGTTCTTCCAGGATCTCTATTTATATTAGTTAGTTGAGGAGAATTATTTGTAAAAGTAGGTCACAGAGTGATAAGGGTTTGATTGCTACATCCTTATCCACGTATGTGATAATTGATTGATCTGTGGTTATATCCTGAGTTCACAGTCTATATATGAGGTATATTTCTGATAAGCTTGGATTTGTGTGTAACACAAATTATTATTTCTTTCATTCTTAATATGGGAGTGATTATATGTAATCTGGTACTTTGTGTTCGGTTATGACTAATGGATAGAGGGATAAGGATATTTATACAGTGATGTCCTTATCTTTTATGATATTGAATTTCTTATTGGTTGTATGGTATTGATATGCAATTTTATGTGTTTTGTATTATTGGCTGTGAGCCAATATTAATTATATTTTATATTGTTATGTGTGTATTTCACCACATTAATAACCTCTAATAATCGACACATTTTACAATAATAGGAACCTACGTTAAGATTGTCGGTACTTATTAAGTAAAGACGATCAATCAGAAAGAAACCACACAGGTAATAATTAAGATAAATAAGTTTTTATCGTAAGAAAAGGTTAATCTTTTATTAAAGTATGAAAAAGATATGAGTATATATACTAATTATTGAATTAAGGTAAATTTCGAGATATGGTAATTCTTGTGATTTTGACCGAAGCAGAAATAAAGATTCTAAAATCATCCAACTTCATTTTCTTCCAAATTAGGGTGAGTGCTTGAAAATGTGAATTTAGTAATTTAAATTCCAATTTTGTCTGAAATGTAATAATGTAATTGAACATAGATTCAAATAATTGTAGAAACGACCACAGATATTATGACTTGGAACTGTAACCGAAGTAAAGTTGTTTACATATTTTCTTGTTGGATATGTACTTGTTGTTAATTAATAAACTAATAAAATTGATGATACGCTTGGTACTGAAATAAATAAACTGAAAATATAAAATAAATGTTGAGAAAAAGATGTTGTAATCTTATAATAAATACTGTTTGATGAATTAAAAGATGTAAAAGCTGTAAAAAATATAATCTTCTTGTCTGAGAGAGTTGTAATAATATGGGTGGTGATGTCGCGTTATGAGTAGGTGATAATGAAGATGGTTTCTTGATACAAAAAGTATAAACTCCATTTGGAATAAACAAACTTCTATATTTCCTTTTACAGATGTTCTAGAAGCTTTCCTTGATCATCGACGTTAAAAACCTCACAGCATATGTCAAATATATCAGTCTTGTAATAGGTTATAGGATTCAACTCTCAGTGGTTAATCAGTAACAAGTAAGTAATTACTTAAATATATAAAATAGAAGATAATGTTTATTGATATAAAACTTAAGGGATATATATACTAATTGTAAGGTATAGGTGGTGTGATAGATATAATAATAGTGAGTAATATAAACAGGTTGTCGAAAGAGGTGACATCCAAAGTGGTGTTATGTTTATATTAAAGTGGTGTTATTCGGTTTAGACTTTTTCCGATTCAGGTGATTATTTTTGAGTGGTACGAAACGTCTTTTCTGGTTTGAGGTCTTCTTAAGCCTGAGTTCAATCTCTACCGGCATGTCCATGTCATAGTCCGGGTCGAGTACCGGACTGTCCGGGCTAGTCACGTGATTCTTGGAGACATCAGAACCATCGGCATTTACAGTCTTGACAAATATCAATATGCCTAGCTAGCTCAATCGGTAGAGCGTGAGACTCTTAATCTCAAGGTTGGGGGTTCGACCCCCCCGTTGGGCTTACTTTTTATTTTTTTCTGGCTTTTATCGAAGTGCAAATTACATACACTGTGGTTAGAATTTGGCTGTAAAAAAAAATCGTGAAAATGTTTAAGTTTCTCGATTTTCTTTGTAGCGGCGTTTGGTAATAAATTCAAAAGGAGTCTTATATATACAAAAAATATGTGTGACCCTACTGGTGATTGTGGACACTGATTATTGTACTACTGGAGTATATTAAATTCCCGTTATCAGGAAATGGTTTAATTTTGGTACTACTACTACTACTACTATTACTACTGCTACTACTGCTACTACTGCTACTATATATTGTAATTTTAAATGCTTTGTTTATTTTATAATCAATTAATGTTTGATATAATGCTAAAACTAAAAGTTTGAACCAGTACAATAGCTGACTACAGTAACTGTGGAGAAATCTAGGATTTAACACAGAAAAATAAAAGATAAAAAAACAGGAATAATAAGATTAATAGTGCTTGTGCGGTTTTATTCTTATTATTTTAGTTTTAAAACTGAATCCCTTTCTAATCCATGTTAGAAGACAGGGTATTTATAGTTATTTAAGGCTGTGGTTGAAACGGTTAATATAATTAGGATGGGAAGTTCACGGAAGGTTGTTTAGAGGTGCCATTGGCTTGTGTATTCCCATAGCCGGTGGTTCTTCAATAATCAAGCGTCAAGTGCTTATTGGCTTCCTTGATTACCTAATCCGAGAATCGTTCTATTGTTCTGTCATTATTAAAGGGACGATTCTTTCTTAGAAATATTCTAGTTTATTCTGAGTTGTAATGTCTTAACTCAGAACATATAATTATTTGATACCTTGTATGTGTATTGATTGTTTAATATGTTGTGCTTAACCACATAATAAATTAACACAATATAATAAGAGGTCTATGTTTCACGGGTAAAATCCCGGAGCATAAATCCTCTTGACAGAAATTTCTTTATTTCCAATTAATGATTCTCCGGACCAATAATCTAAAAGGATCCTCAGGGACCATCAACCTCAGCTATCTTACGATATCAATTATAAGAATGAGTGGTTCTTGATATTAAACAACGATAGATCGGAACAGTTATGTATCCAAGCCACATCATCCTCCAAATGTCTATAAATACCACCTCAATCCTAGCAGTTCTATTTAATTAATCAACTTTAATTCTATTTTTGAATACAATAAAATCGCAAGACTTATAATTGTATTCTCTCTATTGTTTTATTTTTTTTACGCAAACTACCTTCTTAAAAAGCCTATTTTGCAACATTTTTTACAATTACTCTATCGATTAAAATGTCAAACACTTCTGGTAACTCTGCTGTTAACACTCCCATTGAGGCTCTCGCTGGTTCTTTCGCTGGTTTGAATACGACTCCTATTGTTGGTACTTCTTCTGGTAACTCTGGTACTGAGGCAACCGCTGGTGCCCAATCTGGTTCTTCTCCTGAGGTTACTACGCCTGTAGGCATCAATAACAACACTACCCTTGTTGAGGAAGATGTTGAGATGACCGACAACGGTAAATCTGGTACTGGTTCTGGGGCTACTCCACCTTTGGTTTTGGACGAAAGTCTTCAGGCAATTTTAAACACTGAGACTGTAGCCATTCCACTTGGTTCATACAATGGATCGAACATGGGTGTATCTGCGATCGATATTTTAAAGGGCCGTCGTAAGGACCTTGTCGACAAGATCAACATGTTGGTGACATGTGGTACTGACAATGAGGCTAATGAAGTCGAAATCGGACATTCTGCTGCCCTTGTCGATACTTTAAATCGACGTATCACTATTTTGGAGCAAGCTGCGGAAAGTAACGTAGTTAAGGCTCGCAACTTAAAGGGCACCGCTGATTCCAAATGGGCTGTCAAAACAGATCATGTGAGAATCAACAAAGCAGATCTTCCTCGCTTTCAATTGGTTTCCATGGCTGAGACTCACTTTGCTGGGCATCCTAAGTTTGATAACGTTAAAATCTACTTGAGTGAATTTGAGAAGGTGATTAAATCTTCGACGGATCACATCGATGAAGTCTGGAAGCGTTACATTCCTTTAACCATCTCGTATGCCTATGACGAATGGGTCGAGAGTGATCTTAAAAGATGTCAGTCATGGGCTGATGCTAAAAAATTGTTCGAGAAAAAGTTCGGGAACATTCGTGGCCGTGAAGACGCTATTAGAAGAGTTTATAACTCATTCATGTCTGAGCATGAGTCAATTGAGGAGTACACGACTCATTTCTTGAGGGATATTCATGAGGCTGGACGTAAGAAGACTGACCCTGGAATGGCTGAGAAGTATCGAACCAGTCTAATCGATGCTTGTCAGACCCAATTGTTGACGGTAATGGAATCTCGGGAAAAGGCAATCGACACTTTTACCATTGATGAGATTGCGGAAATTGCTCGTAGTGTGTTCCGACACAACCACATTGGTTCTCATTTTGCCAAGAATAAACCAGCTAGTAATGAGTCATACAAAGGAAAACGCAAGGCACCCTTGGATGGTAACTTTTATTGCTCTAAGCATGGTGGCAATAGAGCAAATCACAATGAGGTTGATTGTAATAGCCGTAAAAGGTTGAACACAGGACCCCGTAATGTTTTCTTGGGACAAAAGAATGTTCCGTTTAAGGCTAGTGGTAATACCATTCGCAATGAGGCTCGCCCTTGCAAGTATTGCGCTAAGACCTGGTCATTCGGACATAAGTGCCAAGAGTTTTATGAGGCTAAACGTCGTCTAAACGAGGGACCTAGTTATAATGTATTGGCTTTACATGTCAATACAAATGATGAGGCCAAGCGAGTAGAAGATGCTATGGAAGAAGACTCCCTTCAATGTAAGTATAATGAGCTTGATAAAAGAAATGATCCATTCAAATTACTCACACCTATTATTATAAATAATAGAAAATTGATTGCTAGGGTCGATACGGGAAGTCCTATTACCATTATAAATAAGTACATTCTTGACAATACCTTTGACAATAAAATAAAAATAAATAAAGTTGAAGGATCTTTAAACTTCTTGTCTCTCGATAAACTTAAAAAGGATATTAAAGTAGAACGTAAAGGAGTGACTGAACCTATGACTATCAGATATTATAACAACATGACTTTTGAGCATGAATTTGAAGTAGCAGAGTTTAGCAGTGCAATAGAAACAGAATTTGATGTATTATTGGGAAGAGATATTTTACCTCGTATGCGCATTGGCTTAACAGGAGTAGCAACTTGCTATCCCAAAGACGTTGATAAAGAAGCAGCTCAATTTGAGAACGTAAACTTTGACACTAAGGCCAACTGTAATCCGGATGATGCCACATATGGTACACCGGAAGTGCAAAAACAATTTATGAATCATATTCAAAGTTCTATTGACCAAAATAAAATGATCAAACCTGGTTCGTTTTGTACAATGAAAGAGTCTGTGGTGCATATTCCCATTAAGAAAAATGCTTCAAATTGTTATGTAAGACAATACCCGTTACCTTATCATGCTCGACCAGAGATTGAAAAGCAATTGCAAGAATGGTTAGATACAGGAGTTGTAGTGGAATGTGAACCTAGTGCCAAACACAACACACCCTTGCTAGCTATTCCTAAACGTGATGCAAATAATAATTTTACCAAACATCGTATCGTTATGGATCTGTGTAGATGTAACCTAAACATCGACGAAAGTAATATCCAAGATTTTGCTGTACCTAATATAAAGGATATCTTTGATGAAGTTACTTCTAAAGGAAAGGTCTTTACAAAATTAGATTTGAAAAATGCATATCATTCATTTAAGGTTGCCGATGCAAGCCAAGAAGTGTTGTCATTCACAGTAAACAATAAAACGTATAAATGGGTTGGATGTTGTTTTGGATTAAAATTTGTAACCAGTTTATACTGTCGAGTGATCAATCTTTTATTCTCAGGAATGGAAGGAGTTCAAACGTATGTTGATGATTGTTGCATTTATTCTGATCCAGAAGATCATGCAGCATTGGTAAAGAAAGCAATTGACAGATTGACTGAAGTTAACTTAAAGATTAACTTTGAAAAATGCACCTGGTTTAAGACTTCAATCTACATCCTTGGTTTTACCGTTGGAGCTGGAATTAGAAAGATCGATACCAGACGTTTAAGTAATTTAGATGCATGGAAGATCCCGAAAAATAGTGCTGATGTGAGAAAATTAATGGGGTTTATCACCTACTTACACGAATTCATTCCAATGATATCTAAAGTGGCTGCCCCCATCAATGCTTTAAGACATTGCAAAGATAGAGAATTTCACTGGACACCATTACATACAGAAAGGTTCAATGCACTGAAAGAGATTATCCTATCAGATGCAGTGTTACACACTCCTAAAATGGATCGAAAATTCTACTTGGAAACTGATAGCAGTTTGTACGCTACAGCAGCAGCATTAACACAAAGAGACGAACATGGACGGACATTACATATCGCATTTGTCAGCAAAGCATTTGATAAGCATCAGTTACAGTGGTCTACAAATCGAAAAGAAACTTATGGTGTGGTCTATGGCTTCGAAAAATTTCGATCCTTATTATGGGGACATCCTGAAATCGAAGTACGCACAGATCATAGAAGCTTAGTTTATATGCAGACTTCTACTACGCTTTGCAGAACACTTCAGAACTACATGGAGGTCCTAAACGATTTTAATTTTACTGTTGTTCATTTAAAAGGAATCAACAATATCTTACCTGATACCTTAAGTCGAGTTTATCCACCGATACCCGAGGATAAAACTCTGCTGGGGGATGAAGAGAAGAAAATTATAAAATTAGAACGTTGTATATTACAAAGACGTTTACCAAATGATAAGATTAACAAAGTAGTTAAAAAGGCAAATGACAAATTTATTAAAAAGGAAACAATTTATAGCAAGGACAAGGATTTAAATATCTTGGCCATTAAATTAAACAGTAAGACCTTTAAAGAAACAACTACAGATTATATTGCTCCACCCATTGAGGAAAGAGACAAGTTATTAAGAGAAGCACATCTGCTTGGTCACTTTGGTTCAGAAAGTATCGTCCAAAGGATTCATGAAGACGGATTGCATTGGCATGGAATATATGATGAAAGTAAGGAGATTGTTCGAAGTTGCATAGATTGTGCAAGGCACAATGTAGCAAGAAAAGGATATCATCCATTAAGACCAGTGGTAAGCAGTGATCCATTCGGACATATTGCCATGGATCTAGCAGGACCTCTCTCTGTGACACAAAACCAAAATATATATATCTTTGTGATCGTCGATCTTTGCACTAAATACATCATAGCTCGCCCAATCAAAAACAAACAAAGTGATACGATAGCTGCAACACTGTGCCAAGTATTTGGTGATTATGGTTTGCCAGTTACCTGCCAATCGGATAATGCCAGGGATTACTTAAATAGTTTGATGTCATCTGTCACTAGATCGTTAGGCATTAACCATAGATTTTCCACTCCCTATCATCCTCGTGGTAATGGCGCTGCTGAAAATGCCGTAAAGGTGATTGTCAATACAGTCAGAAAATTGTGCGGTAATGACACTAGTAGATGGGATGAATTACTTCCTGCTGCTCAGTTATGCTGTAACTACAAGATTCGTAATCGAACTGGTAGTAGCCCATTTTCTCTCATGTTTGCTCGACAACTAAATAAACCAAAGGACTATTCTGATCCAAATATAAGTAAGACCATCCCCACTAAGTTAACATCCGAAGAAGAGTTGATGCATAAGGCAGAAATGATGGCTACTATCGTCTTCCCTGCTATCCATGAAAGAACAAAGAGATTAGTCGAGGAACAAAGCAAGAAGTTCAATACAAAAAATTACCTTGTAGACATTGCTGTCGGTACTGCTGTCATGGTTAAGCTGCCAAATAGAGCAACTAAATTATCTCCACTATATGAGGGACCATACACTGTAACACGAAAGACACAAGCGGGTACGTATGTGCTGAAAGACGAAATGAACGAGTTACTGCATAGAGACTACGTGCCGTCAGAACTCAAAGTTGTCTCCATTGACGAGACAAATATAGAAGATGAATTGTACGAAGTACAAGAGATTCGGGATCACAGAGAAAATTCTGATGGCGTAAGAGAATACCTTGTCAAGTGGATCGGTTATGGAGAAAGAGAAAATTCGTGGCTAGACACCTCGGCCTTTTCATCTCCAAACACGATAAAAGCATATTGGGATAAAGTCAGAGATGTTGAAAGATGCATTCATGAACGTAAAAATAAGCTGGTACAGAATTCAAATAAGAATCTGGAATTAAAGAGTGTTGCTCCAAAACGTAATGGTGACAATTCACATAATTACAAGAAAAGAAAAAGGTCAGAAGATACAGAATATAAACAAAATAAACCTGTGCAGATGAGACGTAGTAGCAATCGTTTAAGAAAAGACTAATGAAGGCATGTAGTATAAAGTGAAAAAAAAAAAAAAAAAAAAATATACTAGGATAAGCTTTCATGACGTCGTATCTAATCTAGCGGAAAATGAAACTTTGTTATGCAGTATAAAAAAAAAAAAAAATACGCGGAACATTGATCATTTAATGCTGGTGAGGGTTTTCTTGATAGATTCACTGTTTTGAATCTAGTGGAGGGAAATGTGCTAAACCACATAATAAATTAACACAATATAATAAGAGGTCTATGTTTCACGGGTAAAATCCCGGAGCATAAATCCTCTTGACAGAAATTTCTTTATTTCCAATTAATGATTCTCCGGACCAATAATCTAAAAGGATCCTCAGGGACCATCAACCTCAGCTATCTTACGATATCAATTATAAGAATGAGTGGTTCTTGATATTAAACAACGATAGATCGGAACAGTTATGTATCCAAGCCACATCATCCTCCAAATGTCTATAAATACCACCTCAATCCTAGCAGTTCTATTTAATTAATCAACTTTAATTCTATTTTTGAATACAATAAAATCGCAAGACTTATAATTGTATTCTCTCTATTGTTTTATTTTTTTTACGCAAACTACCTTCTCAAAAAGCCTATTTTGCAACATATGTGATTCGATCCATAGGATCGGTGGTATTTTTATATGTGTATAGTGCTATTTTAGTACATGCTCCCCCACCAGCGTTAGCGTAGCTCGCGAAATAAGAATATATTAATGTATACTTGAAGGTTTATTCCTGCTATTTATCAAGTAATTTTTTTTTTTTTTACTCTGTACAGCAGACGTACACAATCATGCATAATTGCCAAATTCAAAAAGCGACTGAGATATAAAAGAAAATTTGAGGCTTGCTGTACAACTATATATTTTTTTTTTTTTTTGTACGCCTTTTTTTTTTTTTTTATACAAGGGGTTTCCTCTTATCAGTTCTTTTTTGTTTTACTTCTTAAGACACGTTCACGCAGTTGACTGGAACTATGCTTTCTATTTTGCTTACTTTTTTTACTAGATGGTATGTTTACAACTTCATTGTCATTCAGCAATGCATTGCTAACCTTTGTCCTTTCTCTTTTTTTAGAATCGTTGACCAATTTCGTTTTTCTTTCTTGTTCTAGTTGTTTTTGTTCGTTTACTTTCAGCCAGTATTTTCTAATAGTTTCGGGATCCGAGAATGCAGCTGCAGTAAGCCATGAGTTTTCTCGTTCGCCGTAGCCTACCCAATTCACGAGATATTGTCGATCAGAAGCGGGGCCACGATGCATGCGTATTTCTTTCACTTCATACAGTTTGTCTTCGATGGCACTTTCGTCAATGGTAACTACTTTCAGCTCAGATGGTACGTAGTCTCTATGGAGGATTTCATTCATTTCATCTTTTAACACGTAAGTACCAGCTTTGGTTTTAGTGACGACGGTAAATGGACCTTCATATAACGGTGAAAGCTTGGTTGCTCGGTTTGGCAATCTTACCATGACGGTTGTTCCCACGGTAATATCGATGAGGTAGTGTTTATCATCAAATCTTTTTCTCTGTAATTCCATTAATTCTTTTGTTCTGTTATGTATAGCGGGAAAGACGATATCAGCCATATATTCAGCCTTTTTTATCAAGTCATCCACTGTAGACACTTTTTTTGGAAGAGTAGATTGTTTTGAAGGATTGATGTTATCCTGTGTTTGAAGAAACTGTCGAGCGTACATAAGTGAAAAAGGACTACTGCCTGTCCTGTTGCGTATTTTCAGGTTACAGCATAGTTGAGCTGCAGGTAAGATGGTATCCCATTTGCTTGTGTCATTTCCACACATTTTCCTAACTGTATTCACTATGATTTTTACAGCATTTTCTGCACAGCCATTAGACTGAGGATAGTAAGGAGTGGAGAAGCGATGGGGTATACCAAGTGTTTTTGTAATGGATGCCATCAAAGAGTTCTTGTATTCTCGGCCATTGTCTGTGACAATCAATTGGCTAGCTAATCCATAGTCGCCAAAGATTTGGCATAGTACGTTTGCAACAGTATCACTTTGTTTGTTCGGGAGAGCCCTTGCTATTATATAGCGAGTACAGATATCGACGACGATTAATATGTAAACATTTTGATTGGCCGTCACGCTGAAGGGACCAGCCATATCGGAAGCGATATGGGCAAACGGCTCAGCTGCGACAATTGACTTTAATGGATGGTAACCTCTTCTTGCTATATTGTGTCGAGCGCAGTCTACGCAACCACTAACAATTTGTTTAGCTTCGGTAAATATTCCAGTCCAGTGTAACCCATCTTCGTGAAGTCTTTGAACAACACTTTCTGTGCCGAAATGTCCAAGATTATGTGCATCACGTAATAGTTTATGTCTTTTTTCAATCGGTGGTGCGATGTAGTCGGTAAGATTATCTTTGTACTTAGGTGAGTCTATTTTTACGGCTAATACATTAAGATTTTTATCTGTGCTTTTAATGTTTCGTTTGTAAATAAACTTATCTGTCGATGATATTTTATCGGTAGATTTAAAACTTTCAACAGGGTTTCGTTTTCGTCTTTCTAATATAATACGATTCAATTGTTTGATCTTTTTATCTTCTTCTTCCAGTTCTTTCTCATTATCTAAAGGTGGATACAATCTACTGAGCAAATCAGGTAGGATGTTATCGATTCCTTTGATATAGGTTACTGTGAATGAAAATTGATTCAAAACATCCATGTAGGATTGAATTGTTCTATTTGGTACATGAGTGGTATAATAAAATGTGATAGCTTTATGATCCGTCCAGACTTCTATCTTTGGATGACCCAGCAATAATGACCGGAATCTTTGGAATCCATAATAGATGGCAAATAGTTCACGACGATTAACTGACCAATTTTGAGCAGACGTAGGTAAGGATGTACTTGCCATAGCAATGATGATGGTTCTACCTTTATCATCACGTTGTGTCAATATGGCAGATGCAGCATATTGTGAAGCATCTGTTTCCAAATACATTTTATCTTCCATGCGAGGTGTATGTAAAATTGCCTTGGACATAAGGATTTGTTTTATGCTATTAAGACGGTCGGTATGGAGTTGTGTCCATTTATTTTCCACATCTTTATCATTTCGTAAAGCATCCAAGGGAGCAGCTATATCAGATATCTTTGGTACGTAATTTCTCAGATATGAGACGACACCCATGATTTTTCTGACTTGTTCAGCTGATTTAGGAATAGGCCATTCATTTATATTAGAAAGTCTTCGCTGATCAATTTTTGTGATGCCAGGACCAATAACAAATCCTAACATGTAGATACTTGTTTTAAAGAATGTACATTTAGCGTAGTTTATTTTTAAATTAGCTGCTGTCAATTTATCAATTGCTCTCTTTACAATGCTAGCATGGCTTTTTACATCAGAGAATATACAGCAATCATCAACATAAGTGGCTATTTGAGCTTCACCATTAAAAATGATATTCATGACTCGGCAAAATTGACTAGTTACAAATTTGAGACCGAAGCAAGGCCCTACCCACTTATATGTCTTATCATCGAACATAAAAGAGAGTACTTCTTGACTAGACTCATCCACTTTAAAGCTGTTGTAGGCAGACTTGAGATCCAGCCTACTGAATACAACTCCAGTAGATACCTTGTCAAAAATATCTTGGATATTAGGGACGGCAAAATCTTCTACTAATGAATCATCAATGTTCATATTTTGTCTTCTTAAATCAAGACAGATTCTAGTATTAGTGAGATTATTATTTTCATCCTTTTTTCCAATTGCTAATAATGGGGAATTATATTTGTTACTTGGTTTGCTTTCTACTACGACACCTGAGTTTAACCATTCGGCTAATTGTTTTTTAATCTCGGGTCGAGCATGATAAGGTAACGGATACTGACGTATGTAACAATTTGTTGCATCCTTTTTGATAGGTATTTTTACTATGCTTTCAGGAATATTGCAGAATTGTCCAGGTTTAATAGCAGCATTTTTATTTAAAGCAGATTGAATAAAATTCATGAAATCTTCTCTTTCTTTTAGACTGCCATAATCAGCATTTTCAGGATCGTATTTATCCGAAGGATCATGATTAGCGTTTTCAAATTGCATATCTTCAGATTCTTCTTCGTCATCAGGATATTTATGTGCAATGTTAGTTAAACCAATATTTAATTTAACGAGGATATCTTGTCCTAACAATAAGTCAAATTCTGAATCAAGAGCATCATTGAATTCGATTACTTCAAAGCAGAAATCAAAACTTATGTCATTAAGATATCTTACTCTCATTGGTTCCGTTTCGCCACGTCTTTTAGAGGATTTTTGGAGGAAAATTAAATTGCCATTTGATTTATTTATTTTGATATTAGGAAAAAGATTATCTACTATATATTTATTTATGCATGTAATTTCACTGCCAGGGTCAACTTTGCCTTTCAATTTTCTATTATTAAGGATGATAGGAGTGATTAGTGAATTGTATGGAGTAATTGCATTACTTTTTGTTTGCTTACATTCATAACTTTCGCTTTCAAAGTTGTCGAAGTTTCCACGGTCGGGCTTCTTTCCTTTGCGATCACGGTTTACAGATAAGACCTTTTTATCACCAAATTTATCAAGGTATTCTTGACAGCGGTGACCATGTGACCATTTCTTTCCACAATGGGAGCAGGGCACAGAAGTAGTAGCGGGCTTGGGTCTATTATGACTTCCAAGGAAATTACGTTGATGAGGAGGACCATCGAAAGTTCTAGACGAACCGGAGTGAGAGGACTTGCTGGAGAACTTGCAAGTGGATTCATCATGAGAATTGTTATCCCCATGATACTTACAATAGAACTTGGCATCCGAGTTGGTTCGTTTCTTGGGTGAACGGAGAGAGTCATGCGTGTCATTGGACTTACGCTTGTTGATATTATCATGACCAGGAGTCTTGTCACCAAAAACATTGAGGGTAGCCCGGTAAATGTCATCGGCTGTCCACGGGACATTTTCCTTTTGACGGGCATTGACTACGGTCATAACATTAGGTTGCCAGGAAGCAGGCAAAGCAAGGAAGTACAGATCGGCCATGATACGATCACTAATTTCATATTCGGATTCTTCCACGGTGCGTGTGAATCGATTTTCGAAATCAGAGATGTTTTCGTCCGTGCGCATATTCATTGAGATTAGTTCCTTAGTGGCAAGGACCCGCATTTGGCGGTTTCCAAATTTCTTTTCCAAAACTTTCTTAGCGGCATCCCAAGATTCGCAGACTAAGAGTTCTTTTCTCATCCAGGCTTTCAGATCATCGGCAAGCGAAATGGGAATATATTTCTTCCATACATTCTTTACCTTATGATTAGCAGAGATGATTACTTCTTCGAACGTCTTATGAAATCATCAATGCTCTTGAAGATTCTTTTCTCCTTGAATTGAGGATAGGTCTTTCCAACAATTTGGAGACTGGGTAAATCTTCTCTATTCAATGACAAGCCTTCATTTTCGGCCGAGTTGGGTGCATACTTGGAAGCATCAGTTCCTTTTCTCAAAAGAGATGGAGGTGACGTCAAAGTGGTTGCGAGAGATTGGATGATCGAAGTCTTTTTCTCAATCTCAACGGATTTTTCATAGCAGAGGTTCTGCTCCTCGGTGGAGAGATTTCCTCTAGAAAGAATCTGGAGCATCGCCATCTTAATAGCTTCACGCTCAGCGACAAGGTTGTTCATAATCTCCAAGGGACTCTGTAGGGTAAGAGCTGCAAGAGGAGCTGCCAAGGGCATCTCAGTGTCTTCATGGACTTCCTGAGTTACGTTACTGACCTTATAACTACTGTCTTGCGTAGCATTACCAGCCATAAGTTCTTCTTCAACCTCTTGTTGGCATAGGGCTTCTTCATTGGCCATCCATACAGCAGATGCACGTTCGTCGAGAGGACCGATAAAACCCGGTGAGCCAGAGAGGGGAACAGCAACGTTTTGACCGTTGAGAGGAGAACCAGAACCAGAAGTAGACATAGGAGTTGTAGTAGGTAGAGTAGAGTAGAGTAGAGTAAGAATTTACAAGGGATGGATAATCTTAAAAAATGTGGAGAAATCTAGGATTTAACACAGAAAAATAAAAGATAAAAAAACAGGAATAATAAGATTAATAGTGCTTGTGCGGTTTTATTCTTATTATTTTAGTTTTAAAACTGAATGCCTGTCTAATCCATGTTAGAAGACAGGGTATTTATAGTTATTTAAAGCTGTGGTTGAAACGGTTAATATAATTAGGATGGGAAGTTCACGGAAGGTTGTTTAGAGGTGCCATTGGCTTGTGTATTCCTATAGCCGGTGGTTCTTCAATAATCAAGCGTCAAGTGCTTATTGGCTTCCTTGATTACCTAATCCGAGAATCGTTCTATTGTTCTGTCATTATTAAAGGGACGATTCTTTCTTAGAAATATTCTAGTTTATTCTGAGTTGTAATGTCTTAACTCAGAACATATAATTATTTGATACCTTGTATGTGTATTGATTGTTTAATATGTGATTCGATCCATAGGATCGGTGGTATTTTTATATGTGTATAGTGCTATTTTAGTACAGTAACCGCTGTGATAATTGTAGTATAAAAGGGAAATAAATATGAATAAAAAAAACAAGTAAGAAATAAGACTCTTTGTTCCTTTATTTTAAGTTGGAGAGTTTGTCATGATAAAAATAGAGGTCCTTTTATATTCAATTATTACTTCAAAGATTCTTTCTGCGTAGATCGAATTTACTATTCCCGAAATCTGGGAATAGAAGGAATTAGATTCATAAATCAGTTACATATGAAACTTGACATATTATTTGTATAATATGTGTCTGTGATTCATATCCAGAATCTACTAGCGACTCATCGTTTATCCATTCTATGATTGCAATCGTTGATTGGATTACTGGATGAATTATTTGGATCTAGAAGATACGGCAGCTGCTCAACCAACCGGAATAGAGCATGGGGTTTGATCTCGGTATAGTTAATGAGCCGTGCTGGAACTGTGTCGAACAATAGGAATGATATTCGCTAAAGTAGGAGTTATAATATATAATGTGTATGTATTATAACTGAAGTGACAAATTAAGTAGTAATTATATTCGATTTATAAGGAGTAAATACGACATTGCCCCCTACCAGAATAAAATTACTCTCTTAACCATTTTGCAGTATCGATCGAAGAGATGATTGCTCAATATAGCAGAAAAAAAAAATTACACAATCGTTTCGCATGGAAGGAAGAAGATGTATATAAAAAAAAGTGGAAACCAATTGTCAAAAGGAATTATAGTCAATCCGATTTAGATTTGTTGGTTACCGAACGACGTTTAGAACAACGTTGGGATTTTGTAGGTTTTAAATTCTTACGTTTGTTAGAATGTGGTACCATAGTAGCAGGATTTGTACTAAAATAGCACTATACACATATAAAAATACCACCGATCCTATGGATCGAATCACATATTAAACAATCAATACACATACAAGGTATCAAATAATTATATGTTCTGAGTTAAGACATTACAACTCAGAATAAACTAGAATATTTCTAAGAAAGAATCGTCCCTTTAATAATGACAGAACAATAGAACGATTCTCGGATTAGGTAATCAAGGAAGCCAATAAGCACTTGACGCTTGATTATTGAAGAACCACCGGCTATAGGAATACACAAGCCAATGGCACCTCTAAACAACCTTCCGTGAACTTCCCATCCTAATTATATTAACCGTTTCAACCACAGCTTTAAATAACTATAAATACCCTGTCTTCTAACATGGATTAGACAGGCATTCAGTTTTAAAACTAAAATAATAAGAATAAAACCGCACAAGCACTATTAATCTTATTATTCCTGTTTTTTTATCTTTTATTTTTCTGTGTTAAATCCTAGATTTCTCCACATTTTTTAAGATTATCCATCCCTTGTAAATTCTTACTCTACTCTACTCTACTCTACCTACTACAACTCCTATGTCTACTTCTGGTTCTGGTTCTCCTCTCAACGGTCAAAACGTTGCTGTTCCCCTCTCTGGCTCACCGGGTTTTATCGGTCCTCTCGACGAACGTGCATCTGCTGTATGGATGGCCAATGAAGAAGCCCTATGCCAACAAGAGGTTGAAGAAGAACTTATGGCTGGTAATGCTACGCAAGACAGTAGTTATAAGGTCAGTAACGTAACTCAGGAAGTCCATGAAGACACTGAGATGCCCTTGGCAGCTCCTCTTGCAGCTCTTACCCTACAGAGTCCCTTGGAGATTATGAACAACCTTGTCGCTGAGCGTGAAGCTATTAAGATGGCGATGCTCCAGATTCTTTCTAGAGGAAATCTCTCCACCGAGGAGCAGAACCTCTGCTATGAAAAATCCGTTGAGATTGAGAAAAAGACTTCGATCATCCAATCTCTCGCAACCACTTTGACGTCACCTCCATCTCTTTTGAGAAAAGGAACTGATGCTTCCAAGTATGCACCCAACTCGGCCGAAAATGAAGGCTTGTCATTGAATAGAGAAGATTTACCCAGTCTCCAAATTGTTGGAAAGACCTATCCTCAATTCAAGGAGAAAAGAATCTTCAAGAGCATTGATGATTTCATAAGACGTTCGAAGAAGTAATCATCTCTGCTAATCATAAGGTAAAGAATGTATGGAAGAAATATATTCCCATTTCGCTTGCCGATGATCTGAAAGCCTGGATGAGAAAAGAACTCTTAGTCTGCGAATCTTGGGATGCCGCTAAGAAAGTTTTGGAAAAGAAATTTGGAAACCGCCAAATGCGGGTCCTTGCCACTAAGGAACTAATCTCAATGAATATGCGCACGGACGAAAACATCTCTGATTTCGAAAATCGATTCACACGCACCGTGGAAGAATCCGAATATGAAATTAGTGATCGTATCATGGCCGATCTGTACTTCCTTGCTTTGCCTGCTTCCTGGCAACCTAATGTTATGACCGTAGTCAATGCCCGTCAAAAGGAAAATGTCCCGTGGACAGCCGATGACATTTACCGGGCTACCCTCAATGTTTTTGGTGACAAGACTCCTGGTCATGATAATATCAACAAGCGTAAGTCCAATGACACGCATGACTCTCTCCGTTCACCCAAGAAACGAACCAACTCGGATGCCAAGTTCTATTGTAAGTATCATGGGGATAACAATTCTCATGATGAATCCACTTGCAAGTTCTCCAGCAAGTCCTCTCACTCCGGTTCGTCTAGAACTTTCGATGGTCCTCCTCATCAACGTAATTTCCTTGGAAGTCATAATAGACCCAAGCCCGCTACTACTTCTGTGCCCTGCTCCCATTGTGGAAAGAAATGGTCACATGGTCACCGCTGTCAAGAATACCTTGATAAATTTGGTGATAAAAAGGTCTTATCTGTAAACCGTGATCGCAAAGGAAAGAAGCCCGACCGTGGAAACTTCGACAACTTTGAAAGCGAAAGTTATGAATGTAAGCAAACAAAAAGTAATGCAATTACTCCATACAATTCACTAATCACTCCTATCATCCTTAATAATAGAAAATTGAAAGGCAAAGTTGACCCTGGCAGTGAAATTACATGCATAAATAAATATATAGTAGATAATCTTTTTCCTAATATCAAAATAAATAAATCAAATGGCAATTTAATTTTCCTCCAAAAATCCTCTAAAAGACGTGGCGAAACGGAACCAATGAGAGTAAGATATCTTAATGACATAAGTTTTGATTTCTGCTTTGAAGTAATCGAATTCAATGATGCTCTTGATTCAGAATTTGACTTATTGTTAGGACAAGATATCCTCGTTAAATTAAATATTGGTTTAACTAACATTGCACATAAATATCCTGATGACGAAGAAGAATCTGAAGATATGCAATTTGAAAACGCTAATCATGATCCTTCGGATAAATACGATCCTGAAAATGCTGATTATGGCAGTCTAAAAGAAAGAGAAGATTTCATGAATTTTATTCAATCTGCTTTAAATAAAAATGCTGCTATTAAACCTGGACAATTCTGCAATATTCCTGAAAGCATAGTAAAAATACCTATCAAAAAGGATGCAACAAATTGTTACATACGTCAGTATCCGTTACCTTATCATGCTCGACCCGAGATTAAAAAACAATTAGCCGAATGGTTAAACTCAGGTGTCGTAGTAGAAAGCAAACCAAGTAACAAATATAATTCCCCATTATTAGCAATTGGAAAAAAGGATGAAAATAATAATCTCACTAATACTAGAATCTGTCTTGATTTAAGAAGACAAAATATGAACATTGATGATTCATTAGTAGAAGATTTTGCCGTCCCTAATATCCAAGATATTTTTGACAAGGTATCTACTGGAGTTGTATTCAGTAGGCTGGATCTCAAGTCTGCCTACAACAGCTTTAAAGTGGATGAGTCTAGTCAAGAAGTACTCTCTTTTATGTTCGATGATAAGACATATAAGTGGGTAGGGCCTTGCTTCGGTCTCAAATTTGTAACTAGTCAATTTTGCCGAGTCATGAATATCATTTTTAATGGTGAAGCTCAAATAGCCACTTATGTTGATGATTGCTGTATATTCTCTGATGTAAAAAGCCATGCTAGCATTGTAAAGAGAGCAATTGATAAATTGACAGCAGCTAATTTAAAAATAAACTACGCTAAATGTACATTCTTTAAAACAAGTATCTACATGTTAGGATTTGTTATTGGTCCTGGCATCACAAAAATTGATCAGCGAAGACTTTCTAATATAAATGAATGGCCTATTCCTAAATCAGCTGAACAAGTCAGAAAAATCATGGGTGTCGTCTCATATCTGAGAAATTACGTACCAAAGATATCTGATATAGCTGCTCCCTTGGATGCTTTACGAAATGATAAAGATGTGGAAAATAAATGGACACAACTCCATACCGACCGTCTTAATAGCATAAAACAAATCCTTATGTCCAAGGCAATTTTACATACACCTCGCATGGAAGATAAAATGTATTTGGAAACAGATGCTTCACAATATGCTGCATCTGCCATATTGACACAACGTGATGATAAAGGTAGAACCATCATCATTGCTATGGCAAGTACATCCTTACCTACGTCTGCTCAAAATTGGTCAGTTAATCGTCGTGAACTATTTGCCATCTATTATGGATTCCAAAGATTCCGGTCATTATTGCTGGGTCATCCAAAGATAGAAGTCTGGACGGATCATAAAGCTATCACATTTTATTATACCACTCATGTACCAAATAGAACAATTCAATCCTACATGGATGTTTTGAATCAATTTTCATTCACAGTAACCTATATCAAAGGAATCGATAACATCCTACCTGATTTGCTCAGTAGATTGTATCCACCTTTAGATAATGAGAAAGAACTGGAAGAAGAAGATAAAAAGATCAAACAATTGAATCGTATTATATTAGAAAGACGAAAACGAAACCCTGTTGAAAGTTTTAAATCTACCGATAAAATATCATCGACAGATAAGTTTATTTACAAACGAAACATTAAAAGCACAGATAAAAATCTTAATGTATTAGCCGTAAAAATAGACTCACCTAAGTACAAAGATAATCTTACCGACTACATCGCACCACCGATTGAAAAAAGACATAAACTATTACGTGATGCACATAATCTTGGACATTTCGGCACAGAAAGTGTTGTTCAAAGACTTCACGAAGATGGGTTACACTGGACTGGAATATTTACCGAAGCTAAACAAATTGTTAGTGGTTGCGTAGACTGCGCTCGACACAATATAGCAAGAAGAGGTTACCATCCATTAAAGTCAATTGTCGCAGCTGAGCCGTTTGCCCATATCGCTTCCGATATGGCTGGTCCCTTCAGCGTGACGGCCAATCAAAATGTTTACATATTAATCGTCGTCGATATCTGTACTCGCTATATAATAGCAAGGGCTCTCCCGAACAAACAAAGTGATACTGTTGCAAACGTACTATGCCAAATCTTTGGCGACTATGGATTAGCTAGCCAATTGATTGTCACAGACAATGGCCGAGAATACAAGAACTCTTTGATGGCATCCATTACAAAAACACTTGGTATACCCCATCGCTTCTCCACTCCTTACTATCCTCAGTCTAATGGCTGTGCAGAAAATGCTGTAAAAATCATAGTGAATACAGTTAGGAAAATGTGTGGAAATGACACAAGCAAATGGGATACCATCTTACCTGCAGCTCAACTATGCTGTAACCTGAAAATACGCAACAGGACAGGCAGTAGTCCTTTTTCACTTATGTACGCTCGACAGTTTCTTCAAACACAGGATAACATCAATCCTTCAAAACAATCTACTCTTCCAAAAAAAGTGTCTACAGTGGATGACTTGATAAAAAAGGCTGAATATATGGCTGATATCGTCTTTCCCGCTATACATAACAGAACAAAAGAATTAATGGAATTACAGAGAAAAAGATTTGATGATAAACACTACCTCATCGATATTACCGTGGGAACAACCGTCATGGTAAGATTGCCAAACCGAGCAACCAAGCTTTCACCGTTATATGAAGGTCCATTTACCGTCGTCACTAAAACCAAAGCTGGTACTTACGTGTTAAAAGATGAAATGAATGAAATCCTCCATAGAGACTACGTACCATCTGAGCTGAAAGTAGTTACCATTGACGAAAGTGCCATCGAAGACAAACTGTATGAAGTGAAAGAAATACGCATGCATCGTGGCCCCGCTTCTGATCGACAATATCTCGTGAATTGGGTAGGCTACGGCGAACGAGAAAACTCATGGCTTACTGCAGCTGCATTCTCGGATCCCGAAACTATTAGAAAATACTGGCTGAAAGTAAACGAACAAAAACAACTAGAACAAGAAAGAAAAACGAAATTGGTCAACGATTCTAAAAAAAGAGAAAGGACAAAGGTTAGCAATGCATTGCTGAATGACAATGAAGTTGTAAACATACCATCTAGTAAAAAAAGTAAGCAAAATAGAAAGCATAGTTCCAGTCAACTGCGTGAACGTGTCTTAAGAAGTAAAACAAAAAAGAACTGATAAGAGGAAACCCCTTGTATAAAAAAAAAAAAAAAGGCGTACAAAAAAAAAAAAAAATATATAGTTGTACAGCAAGCCTCAAATTTTCTTTTATATCTCAGTCGCTTTTTGAATTTGGCAATTATGCATGATTGTGTACGTCTGCTGTACAGAGTAAAAAAAAAAAAAATTACTTGATAAATAGCAGGAATAAACCTTCAAGTATACATTAATATATTCTTATTTCGCGAGCTACGCTAACGCTGGTGGGGGAGCATGTACTAAAATAGCACTATACACATATAAAAATACCACCGATCCTATGGATCGAATCACATATGTTGCAAAATAGGCTTTTTGAGAAGGTAGTTTGCGTAAAAAAAATAAAACAATAGAGAGAATACAATTATAAGTCTTGCGATTTTATTGTATTCAAAAATAGAATTAAAGTTGATTAATTAAATAGAACTGCTAGGATTGAGGTGGTATTTATAGACATTTGGAGGATGATGTGGCTTGGATACATAACTGTTCCGATCTATCGTTGTTTAATATCAAGAACCACTCATTCTTATAATTGATATCGTAAGATAGCTGAGGTTGATGGTCCCTGAGGATCCTTTTAGATTATTGGTCCGGAGAATCATTAATTGGAAATAAAGAAATTTCTGTCAAGAGGATTTATGCTCCGGGATTTTACCCGTGAAACATAGACCTCTTATTATATTGTGTTAATTTATTATGTGGTTTAGCACATTTCCCTCCACTAGATTCAAAACAGTGAATCTATCAAGAAAACCCTCACCAGCATTAAATGATCAATGTTCCGCGTATTTTTTTTTTTTTTTATACTGCATAACAAAGTTTCATTTTCCGCTAGATTAGATACGACGTCATGAAAGCTTATCCTAGTATATTTTTTTTTTTTTTTTTTTTTCACTTTATACTACATGCCTTCATTAGTCTTTTCTTAAACGATTGCTACTACGTCTCATCTGCACAGGTTTATTTTGTTTATATTCTGTATCTTCTGACCTTTTTCTTTTCTTGTAATTATGTGAATTGTCACCATTACGTTTTGGAGCAACACTCTTTAATTCCAGATTCTTATTTGAATTCTGTACCAGCTTATTTTTACGTTCATGAATGCATCTTTCAACATCTCTGACTTTATCCCAATATGCTTTTATCGTGTTTGGAGATGAAAAGGCCGAGGTGTCTAGCCACGAATTTTCTCTTTCTCCATAACCGATCCACTTGACAAGGTATTCTCTTACGCCATCAGAATTTTCTCTGTGATCCCGAATCTCTTGTACTTCGTACAATTCATCTTCTATATTTGTCTCGTCAATGGAGACAACTTTGAGTTCTGACGGCACGTAGTCTCTATGCAGTAACTCGTTCATTTCGTCTTTCAGCACATACGTACCCGCTTGTGTCTTTCGTGTTACAGTGTATGGTCCCTCATATAGTGGAGATAATTTAGTTGCTCTATTTGGCAGCTTAACCATGACAGCAGTACCGACAGCAATGTCTACAAGGTAATTTTTTGTATTGAACTTCTTGCTTTGTTCCTCGACTAATCTCTTTGTTCTTTCATGGATAGCAGGGAAGACGATAGTAGCCATCATTTCTGCCTTATGCATCAACTCTTCTTCGGATGTTAACTTAGTGGGGATGGTCTTACTTATATTTGGATCAGAATAGTCCTTTGGTTTATTTAGTTGTCGAGCAAACATGAGAGAAAATGGGCTACTACCAGTTCGATTACGAATCTTGTAGTTACAGCATAACTGAGCAGCAGGAAGTAATTCATCCCATCTACTAGTGTCATTACCGCACAATTTTCTGACTGTATTGACAATCACCTTTACGGCATTTTCAGCAGCGCCATTACCACGAGGATGATAGGGAGTGGAAAATCTATGGTTAATGCCTAACGATCTAGTGACAGATGACATCAAACTATTTAAGTAATCCCTGGCATTATCCGATTGGCAGGTAACTGGCAAACCATAATCACCAAATACTTGGCACAGTGTTGCAGCTATCGTATCACTTTGTTTGTTTTTGATTGGGCGAGCTATGATGTATTTAGTGCAAAGATCGACGATCACAAAGATATATATATTTTGGTTTTGTGTCACAGAGAGAGGTCCTGCTAGATCCATGGCAATATGTCCGAATGGATCACTGCTTACCACTGGTCTTAATGGATGATATCCTTTTCTTGCTACATTGTGCCTTGCACAATCTATGCAACTTCGAACAATCTCCTTACTTTCATCATATATTCCATGCCAATGCAATCCGTCTTCATGAATCCTTTGGACGATACTTTCTGAACCAAAGTGACCAAGCAGATGTGCTTCTCTTAATAACTTGTCTCTTTCCTCAATGGGTGGAGCAATATAATCTGTAGTTGTTTCTTTAAAGGTCTTACTGTTTAATTTAATGGCCAAGATATTTAAATCCTTGTCCTTGCTATAAATTGTTTCCTTTTTAATAAATTTGTCATTTGCCTTTTTAACTACTTTGTTAATCTTATCATTTGGTAAACGTCTTTGTAATATACAACGTTCTAATTTTATAATTTTCTTCTCTTCATCCCCCAGCAGAGTTTTATCCTCGGGTATCGGTGGATAAACTCGACTTAAGGTATCAGGTAAGATATTGTTGATTCCTTTTAAATGAACAACAGTAAAATTAAAATCGTTTAGGACCTCCATGTAGTTCTGAAGTGTTCTGCAAAGCGTAGTAGAAGTCTGCATATAAACTAAGCTTCTATGATCTGTGCGTACTTCGATTTCAGGATGTCCCCATAATAAGGATCGAAATTTTTCGAAGCCATAGACCACACCATAAGTTTCTTTTCGATTTGTAGACCACTGTAACTGATGCTTATCAAATGCTTTGCTGACAAATGCGATATGTAATGTCCGTCCATGTTCGTCTCTTTGTGTTAATGCTGCTGCTGTAGCGTACAAACTGCTATCAGTTTCCAAGTAGAATTTTCGATCCATTTTAGGAGTGTGTAACACTGCATCTGATAGGATAATCTCTTTCAGTGCATTGAACCTTTCTGTATGTAATGGTGTCCAGTGAAATTCTCTATCTTTGCAATGTCTTAAAGCATTGATGGGGGCAGCCACTTTAGATATCATTGGAATGAATTCGTGTAAGTAGGTGATAAACCCCATTAATTTTCTCACATCAGCACTATTTTTCGGGATCTTCCATGCATCTAAATTACTTAAACGTCTGGTATCGATCTTTCTAATTCCAGCTCCAACGGTAAAACCAAGGATGTAGATTGAAGTCTTAAACCAGGTGCATTTTTCAAAGTTAATCTTTAAGTTAACTTCAGTCAATCTGTCAATTGCTTTCTTTACCAATGCTGCATGATCTTCTGGATCAGAATAAATGCAACAATCATCAACATACGTTTGAACTCCTTCCATTCCTGAGAATAAAAGATTGATCACTCGACAGTATAAACTGGTTACAAATTTTAATCCAAAACAACATCCAACCCATTTATACGTTTTATTGTTTACTGTGAATGACAACACTTCTTGGCTTGCATCGGCAACCTTAAATGAATGATATGCATTTTTCAAATCTAATTTTGTAAAGACCTTTCCTTTAGAAGTAACTTCATCAAAGATATCCTTTATATTAGGTACAGCAAAATCTTGGATATTACTTTCGTCGATGTTTAGGTTACATCTACACAGATCCATAACGATACGATGTTTGGTAAAATTATTATTTGCATCACGTTTAGGAATAGCTAGCAAGGGTGTGTTGTGTTTGGCACTAGGTTCACATTCCACTACAACTCCTGTATCTAACCATTCTTGCAATTGCTTTTCAATCTCTGGTCGAGCATGATAAGGTAACGGGTATTGTCTTACATAACAATTTGAAGCATTTTTCTTAATGGGAATATGCACCACAGACTCTTTCATTGTACAAAACGAACCAGGTTTGATCATTTTATTTTGGTCAATAGAACTTTGAATATGATTCATAAATTGTTTTTGCACTTCCGGTGTACCATATGTGGCATCATCCGGATTACAGTTGGCCTTAGTGTCAAAGTTTACGTTCTCAAATTGAGCTGCTTCTTTATCAACGTCTTTGGGATAGCAAGTTGCTACTCCTGTTAAGCCAATGCGCATACGAGGTAAAATATCTCTTCCCAATAATACATCAAATTCTGTTTCTATTGCACTGCTAAACTCTGCTACTTCAAATTCATGCTCAAAAGTCATGTTGTTATAATATCTGATAGTCATAGGTTCAGTCACTCCTTTACGTTCTACTTTAATATCCTTTTTAAGTTTATCGAGAGACAAGAAGTTTAAAGATCCTTCAACTTTATTTATTTTTATTTTATTGTCAAAGGTATTGTCAAGAATGTACTTATTTATAATGGTAATAGGACTTCCCGTATCGACCCTAGCAATCAATTTTCTATTATTTATAATAATAGGTGTGAGTAATTTGAATGGATCATTTCTTTTATCAAGCTCATCATACTTACATTGAAGGGAGTCTTCTTCCATAGCATCTTCTACTCGCTTGGCCTCATCATTTGTATTGACATGTAAAGCCAATACATTATAACTAGGTCCCTCGTTTAGACGACGTTTAGCCTCATAAAACTCTTGGCACTTATGTCCGAATGACCAGGTCTTAGCGCAATACTTGCAAGGGCGAGCCTCATTGCGAATGGTATTACCACTAGCCTTAAACGGAACATTCTTTTGTCCCAAGAAAACATTACGGGGTCCTGTGTTCAACCTTTTACGGCTATTACAATCAACCTCATTGTGATTTGCTCTATTGCCACCATGCTTAGAGCAATAAAAGTTACCATCCAAGGGTGCCTTGCGTTTTCCTTTGTATGACTCATTACTAGCTGGTTTATTCTTGGCAAAATGAGAACCAATGTGGTTGTGTCGGAACACACTACGAGCAATTTCCGCAATCTCATCAATGGTAAAAGTGTCGATTGCCTTTTCCCGAGATTCCATTACCGTCAACAATTGGGTCTGACAAGCATCGATTAGACTGGTTCGATACTTCTCAGCCATTCCAGGGTCAGTCTTCTTACGTCCAGCCTCATGAATATCCCTCAAGAAATGAGTCGTGTACTCCTCAATTGACTCATGCTCAGACATGAATGAGTTATAAACTCTTCTAATAGCGTCTTCACGGCCACGAATGTTCCCGAACTTTTTCTCGAACAATTTTTTAGCATCAGCCCATGACTGACATCTTTTAAGATCACTCTCGACCCATTCGTCATAGGCATACGAGATGGTTAAAGGAATGTAACGCTTCCAGACTTCATCGATGTGATCCGTCGAAGATTTAATCACCTTCTCAAATTCACTCAAGTAGATTTTAACGTTATCAAACTTAGGATGCCCAGCAAAGTGAGTCTCAGCCATGGAAACCAATTGAAAGCGAGGAAGATCTGCTTTGTTGATTCTCACATGATCTGTTTTGACAGCCCATTTGGAATCAGCGGTGCCCTTTAAGTTGCGAGCCTTAACTACGTTACTTTCCGCAGCTTGCTCCAAAATAGTGATACGTCGATTTAAAGTATCGACAAGGGCAGCAGAATGTCCGATTTCGACTTCATTAGCCTCATTGTCAGTACCACATGTCACCAACATGTTGATCTTGTCGACAAGGTCCTTACGACGGCCCTTTAAAATATCGATCGCAGATACACCCATGTTCGATCCATTGTATGAACCAAGTGGAATGGCTACAGTCTCAGTGTTTAAAATTGCCTGAAGACTTTCGTCCAAAACCAAAGGTGGAGTAGCCCCAGAACCAGTACCAGATTTACCGTTGTCGGTCATCTCAACATCTTCCTCAACAAGGGTAGTGTTGTTATTGATGCCTACAGGCGTAGTAACCTCAGGAGAAGAACCAGATTGGGCACCAGCGGTTGCCTCAGTACCAGAGTTACCAGAAGAAGTACCAACAATAGGAGTCGTATTCAAACCAGCGAAAGAACCAGCGAGAGCCTCAATGGGAGTATTAACAGCAGAGTTACCAGAAGTGTTTGACATTTTAATCGATAGAGTAATTGTAAAAAATGTTGCAAAATAGGCTTTTTAAGAAGGTAGTTTGCGTAAAAAAAAATAAAACAATAGAGAGAATACAATTATAAGTCTTGCGATTTTATTGTATTCAAAAATAGAATTAAAGTTGATTGATTAAATAGAACTGCTAGGATTGAGGTGGTATTTATAGACATTTGGAGGATGATGTGGCTTGGATACATAACTGTTCCGATCTATCGTTGTTTAATATCAAGAACCACTCATTCTAATAATTGATATCGTAAGATAGCTGAGGTTGATGGTCCCTGAGGATCCTTTTAGATTATTGGTCCGGAGAATCATTAATTGGAAATAAAGAAATTTCTGTCAAGAGGATTTATGCTCCGGGATTTTACCCGTGAAACATAGACCTCTTATCATATTGTGTTAATTTATTATGTGGTTTAGCACAGTATCGGTAGCATTGAATTGGCTTTGATCAATCCACTCGTCCCAGTCACTACTATAATTTTTCCATCGAACGAGATATTCTCTTTTGGTGGGAGTACCCCGATGGTTAATAATAGCTTCAACTTCGTAACTTTTCATTTCATTTCCTTCATCATCAAGTTCAATGACCTCATCTTGAGAGATAAGTTTAAGTTCAACTGAAGTATAATTGCGAGGCATAAGGGCACCCGTATGATCTCTTAAGATATAAGAGTTACCACGATTCTTTCTTACGACAGAATATGGACCTACATACGACGGAGCTAATTGGCCTGCTTTGGTTTGTAAACGAACCATGACATGACTACCGGCAGGGTAATCGACAAGAAGGTGTTTGTTATCAAACTTGGCTTTTTCAAGATCGAGTTGAGCCATTGTTTTTGCATGAATTGCGGGGAAAACAATGTCCGCCATATAATCAATACGTTTCATCAATTCTTCGTGAGAAATTGGCTTACGTTGCTCAGGTGGTACGGAGCTATTGATATTTCGGAATCCGAAAGGCTCTGCCATTTTACGGGCAAACATCAATGAAAAAGGAGTTGAATTTAACTTCTTAGAAATACGATTGTTAAGAGCTAATTGGACAGCATTAAGATGTAAGTCCCAGTCATTACCAACACCTTGAGTGGCTTTGGCAAGTAACCGTTTTACAGACTGTACGAATCTTTCGCTAATACCGTTGGCGCTGGCATGCATAGGTGTAATGAACCTATGGTCGAATCCCATGGCTTTCGCGAGGTCAGCAGCGAGTCGGTGTTTGAAATCACCTCCGTTGTCGCTCTGGAGCACGCCACCACAAGGGAATCCAAGGATGGAAAACACCTCGACAAGAGCTGTAATGACAGTATCACTACGTTTGTCTTGAAGAGGGCGTAAAACACAGAATCTTGTGGCTACACAAACGATTACAAGAAAATAATTGTTACCGCGCACAGATGTGGTATTTATAGGTCCGCCTAGATCAATTGCGTAATGATCACCAGGCAGGTAACTATAGATGGGACGATAAGGGTGGTATCCCTTTTTCTGGATGTTATGCTTTTGACATTCAGTGCATTTCCGGATGTTGTGTATCAAGGTAAATGTAAAATTATAAAGACAGTTATAGAGTAGTTTGAGACTGTTTATAAGATTGTCCTTTATTATGAAATAAAAACCTCTAGTATTTATATAAAAGACTTGTCTGCTGAGTTATCACTTTGATATTATTGAAAGTTGTTCTTCGTTACCAAATATAGATACCAATATTGCTTGTTGCTTCACTAATGCACGTGTACTCAATGACTTAGTTTCCTTATACAACGGTATTCTCGTGCTAACGAAATACTAATGATATAATATCTAATAGTACTAACTATTTCTTTTTGGTATGATTACTAAATCATGAATGATGTATAGATGTTGATATGTTTCTATTGACAATAATATGAGTGTAGCCTAGCTAGATCACCACATTATCCCCACCCAGGTATTAACTAAATACCGTTCAAGTATTTTTTTTTTTTTTTTTTTTTTTTTATAAAATCAGCTTTTCCTTTTCTTAGTTGATGTATACTTATACATTGAAATAATGCTCATCATTATTTCTTAAAAGCAACAAGCAGCACATTGTTCTTAAATAACTCAAATTTAAAATCTACTTTGCTTCTTGTTCTGCGAAACTGACCTTGTGATTCTTTTTCTTTTGGTACCTGAATTTTGTGGAGTTGCAATATTCATACTCTTCAATAATCTTTTATTGGCTTTATTGATCTCTTTGACACTTTCTGGTACTTCACCAATTCTTTGCCAGTATTCTTTAATAAACTTAGGATCTGTAAAATTATCCTCTGGCTCCCAAGAATCATAAGATTCATCATAGTCAAACCATTTGCATCTATACATGTATTTATTATTGTCATCTTTCTTATGACCAATAATAGCTTCAACTTCAAAGAACTCATCTTTATGCTCTGATATCTTATCAGAGACTTTCTTTACTAAAGAAGGGGGATAATTTCTTGGCTCTAGAAAACCCTTTTCATTCTTCAAGACATATGTATTAGCAGCAGTTTTTCTGACAACAGTATAAAATCCCTTGTACTTTGGGTCTAATTTATTCTGCTTTTCTGTCACTAAAATCATCACTGTAGATCCAGGCTTAAGGTCTATCATTTTGTGACTTGTATCAAAACTCTTTTTCTGCTTTTCAGTGACGTGCTTAACGTTCTCATACACTGCAGGGTAAACAATTTCAGTCATTCTTTTTATTTTCCCTTTCAAGTCTTCACGAATCTTTTCGGCAGTTGCATTGTCCTTTTCTTTACCAAAGTCAACAAATTCATTTGGATTCCTACCAAACATTAACGAAAATGGGGTACTCTTAGTCCTAGCATTATACTTGCTATTCAAAAACAATTGAGCAGAAGGCACCTTCAGATCCCAGTCAGCAACGTTACCGACAATTTGTTTTTTAATGGTGTTCACTGCAGACTGTACAGCTCTTTCACTTGCACCATTAGCTCTAGGATCGTACTGTGAAATTAACGCGTGTTCAAAACCAACGTTTTCTTTAATGCTTGTCATCAAGCTATTCACAAACTCACGACCACAATCCGACTGAAGCTTACGCATTGGACCCCAGGTACCAATTATGTCTAACACTTGTAATGCAACAGTCGCCATGCTCTTATCAGGTATAGCACGCAGCACATAAAACTTACTTGCAATGTCAATCATTACTAACAAGTATTCATTACCCTTAGTTGACATTGTAAATGGACCAGCTAAGTCGATACCCCAACTATCCCCAGGAAGTGTGGCAGTAATAGGTCGTAAAGGATTGTAACCCTTTCTTGTGATGTTGTGACGCTGACATTGTATACACGATTGTATAAGATCATTTGCTTGACTCTTTAAGTTGGTCCAGTAAATACCTTTTCTCTTTAAGGCATGTAATATAGCTTCTATACCAAAGTGACCTTTCAAATGTTCTTCAACTAATAACTTATTCCTTTGATTCTCTGTAGGAGGAGTAAAGTATTCACCACTCAAGACATCAGGAAGAGGTTCTTTAGTGACAGCACTATTCCTCATAATGGACTTGACCTCATTATCCCCACCCAGTTCATTTAACAATGGTTCAGTCTCTTCCGACAAACGCGACAACGCATCTGGCAAGACATTCGCGACACCAGGTAAATGAACGATCTTAAAGTCATACTGTAAAATTGTGTCCATCCATGCAATCATCATCAGATTAGCGACACGTTGGGTATGCAGATACGTCAATGCCTTGTGATCCGTATACAAGGTAAAGGAGGATCCATAAATATACTTGTGAAAACGTTTGAGTGCAAATACTAACGCTAGTAATTCTCTTTTTGTAGCTGAATATTTCCTTTCACTTTTGGATAAGCTCTTAGCCACCAAAGAAATATATTTAGTCTTACCATTCCTGACTTGATACAACACTGCACCAATCCCAGTTAGAGACGCATCACAACTAATACAAAAACGAGAATTCATATCTGGATATGACAACACCAGATCACTCAAAAGTGCTTTTTTCAAGTTATTGAATGCGGTTTGATGTTTGTCAGTCCATAAATGTGTAATCGACTTCTCATTTCTTAATGAATCTAATGGCGACATAATGGATGATACATTGGGAATCAAAGTCCTAAAATAGTTGATCAAACCACAATAACTTTGGATATCTTAACCCGTTTTTGGCTGAGGAAATTCCAACACATTAACAAGCTTTCTACGGTCCATGGTAATACCTTTAGGTGAAATGTGAAAACCAAGCAAATAAATTTCTTTCTGAAAGAAATGACACTTCTTTGGATTCAACTTAAAATTGACCCTTGTTAATCGTTCTATCACTTGCTTCAAGTGTACCTTGTGTTCCTCAAATGTCTTACTTGCACAAACGATGTCATCCACAAAGAATCTTACAAAAGGTAATCCTTCCAAAGCTATACTCATAGTCCTTTGAAACTGTGAACTAACATGTTTGATACCAAACACTGTACCAATAGGCTTATACTGTACACCACGCCATGTGAAACTGAGTTTATGTGCATCCTTTGGGTTCAAACGCAAAGAGTTGAATGCAGACTTCAAGTCAAGAGTAGAATAAATATTCGCACCCTTCAAATCCTCAAACAATTCACCAATAACAGGCAGAGGCATACGATCAATTGTCTTCAAGAGAGTGTTGAATAGTCTTGGGTCATGACATACACGATAACCAGTAACCTCGCCTTTACCATTTGTCTTCTTGACTACAGTTAAAGGGGTATTCCATTCCGTATTTGCAGGAGCTCTTTCAATAATGCCGTTTTCAAGCCATTCTTTTACCTGTTCATCCACTACACCTTGCATCTTGAAAGGAATGGGATAAGGGCTTCTGAATGCTGTAGCATTTTCTGGAGTATCCAAACAAACGACACTTTCAGGTATGGTACAAAACGAACCTTTAGGAATAGCTTGATTGTTCTTAACAAACTTTTGAATATAATCCATAGCTTCCTCAAACTCTTTGGGACCAACAGCTGGATTATTTTCTTTAAGCTCATTTTCTCTTTCGATGGATTCAAGAAGATCACTCTTATTGTTAAAGCGTCGATCAGCTTCACGTCATTCTTCACTTGAATCTTCATCATCATATGTTAAAGGTAAACCATAAATACCAATACCCAGAGAAAACATATAATCAGTACCGATACTAAAATCATACTCATTACTATTAGTCAAGTTCATGACTTCAAACTCACGTTTAATAGTCTTACTATTACAAGTTACACTGATGATACAAGTACCAATTCTCTTAATGTAAGTATTGCTATCAGCTAAGCGAATAAAATATTCATGGACATTGCTTTTGTTTACAAATTTTTTATTAACGTGTGTTACATAACTAATAGGTAAACTATTCTTCAAACAGAAATTCTTATCCACAGAACTAAAGGTGGCACCACAATCCAACAGAGAGATGGTTCTAATCGAATTATTTGCAAGAATAGGAAAGGTAATATTAGTGCTCATGTTCTTAAAATCTTTTTTAATAACCATTTCTTTATAGTTGTACTTACAATCTAAAGCCATCTGGGCCAAAGCACTAGTGTTGTCGTCTTCCGACGACGAAGAAGAGGAGGCTTCCCCACGACCAGGAAAAGTACTACACTCACCACCAGAGGAACGAAGAGCCATTCTTGACACCTTTGCCAAAGCATGTCTTTCCCTTTCAGCACAGGAGTGACCCTTTTCCCAAGGAGACTTGCACGAGAAGCAAACATTATCCTTCAAGGCTGACTTGAAGTCCCAAGCTTTCTTATGCTTCTTGCCAGCATCACCAGAAGAAAAAGCTCTTTTCTTTCCCTTGTTACCAGAAGAAGAGGAAGAAGAAGAGGAGGCACCATTGCCAGCAGCAAATGATTTCCACTCGGAGATCGAACTGGTCTCACCAGGGTTCAACAACAACGAGGAAGAATCGACAGTGGTGGCATTCACTAACGAGATGATATCCTCAATCTTTGAAGGCATCTTCGTACCATAATTGGCAGAGAGAGGAATCATACACGCTTTACGGACTTCCGGACGTAAATTCCACCAAAAGCAAAGAACCAATTGGACACCATCTTCCAAAGTGGCTTGACGACGAAATTTCTGAAACTTCGTGCCAAAAGAACGTGCTGACTCATTAGCACCTTGCTTCATTGACCAAACACGACCCATGTTCAAGAACTTTCTGAATGGTGTGTCATAATGGTCAAGCAAAGCACTTTCAGCTACTTTCCAACCCAAGGACTTTCCTTTGAGCTTGTCTTCGAACCAGGATCTTTCCTCTTTGTTCAAACACATTGGAAGCAAACGTTCCCACGAAGCATCAAGCGACAACGCATGAGCTTCGAGCACCGTGGTAAACTCTTGGCGGAAGTCGTAGACAGAGTCAAACACTTCACGATTAGCCTTCTCCTGGTGAGGATCAGACTTCAACTGCAAGAACGGAAGATTACCAGGCACCAACATACTTTTCTTGTCCGAAGGAGCAACAGCAGGAGTGTTAGACGCCTTGAGCACCTTGAGGGTCTCTTCAGCTTCCTTAAACAAGTCTTGGTCTTGTTTATACACCAAAGAAGCAGCCTTGGTAGCATCGGCAGAGGGATCAACCTTCGACAAGGTCAAGTAGTTACCAAGAGAGACGTAGTACTTGTTTTTCTTTCTGTCAAGGTCTTCCTTGGCAGATTCCAACAAAATACTAGCGGTAAGTTCCACATTGATATTAACATTAACATCAGAGTTGTTGTCACCAACAACAGAGGAACGAGAAACATCTTCATCACCAGCATTGGACATCTCGACGTCAAAATCCAAGACAGGATCACCATTCAACAAGGGAGGGATTTGACCATTTTGAACAAGGGCTTGTTGTTCACGAGAGACAGGAGAGGCAGAAGAAGATTGTTGAGCAGACATGTTATAGGATACGAATTCAAACTAAAAAATGTTGTGTATCAAGGTAATGTAAAAATTATAAAGACAGTAATAGAGTAGTTTGAGACTGTTTATAAGATTGTCCTTTATTATGAAATAAAAACCTCTAGTATTTATATAAAAGACTTGTCTGCTGAGTTATCACTTTGATATTATTGAAAGTTGTTCTTCGTTACCAAATATAGATACCAATATTGCTTGTTGCTTCACTAATGCACGTGTACTCAATGACTTAGTTTCCTTATACAACGGTATTCTCGTGCTAACAAAATACTAATGATATAATATCTAATAGTACTAACTATTTCTTTTTGGTATGATTACTAAATCATGAATGATGTATAGATGTTGATATGTTTCTATTGACAATAATATGAGTGTAGCCTAGCTAGATCACCACAGATGGCATCAAATTTGGCGTATGCCAATCAATGGAAATTGGCTTATAACGAAAGTCAACGCCAAGAACTGTTGAGACAAAATGGTACGAGGTGGAGTGTCTTTCATGAACTCCCCTATTTTGATATTGTTCGTTTTGTTGTGTACGATCCCATGCATAACGTCTGGCTTGGTACTTGCAAAAGAATAGTGCAACATGTCTTTCTGAAAATGGGCCTCATTGTGAAAAAGGATTTGAAGGAAATGGCAGCAATTGCTAGAAATTTGATCATGCCATTTGGATACGACACCGCTTCTATTGCTAGAAAAATTTGCATTGGTGATGGATTTGCGTATTTCAAGGCCGACGAATATCGTGTGTATTCTCTTTTTCTGTCACCTTTGCTTTTAAAAAGCCGTCTAACAAATGCTCAGTACGAAAATTGGATGCTCTTTGTCAGTGCAATGCAGGTAATGAGTATGCCAAACGTTAAAATTTCTGATATTCGCCTCTGTCACGCCAAAATCGTTGATTTTTGTAAAGGGTTTGAAATTTTGTATGGTAAATCTAGTTTATACAGTAATATGCACTATCATGTACATTTATTGGAACAAATGCTTGATTTTGGAAGCTTTCATTCACACCATGCTTTTGATTATGAATGTAACAAAAGTAGACTTATAGATGAATAGTTTTGTAGAAAAAAAGAGTAAAAAACAGATAGTAAATACAATTAGAATTCTTGGCAGATTTATTTGTACTTTAAAAGTTGATTGATTTTTAAGAAGATGGAAGAGACTGTCGTATTTACTCCTTATAAATCGAATATAATTACTACTTAATTTGTCACTTCAGTTATAATACATACACATTATATATTATAACTCCTACTTTAGCGAATATCATTCCTATTGTTCGACACAGTTCCAGCACGGCTCATTAACTATACCGAAATTAAACCCCATGCTCTATTCCGGTTGGTTGAGCAGCTGCCGTATCTTCTAGATCCAAATAATTCATCCAGTAATCCAATCAACGATTGCAATCATAGAATGGATAAACGATGAGTCGCTAGTAGATTCTGGATATGAATCACAGACACATATTATACAAATAATATGTCAAGTTTCATATGTAACTGATTTATGAATCTAATTCCTTCTATTCCCAGATTTCGGGAATAGTAAATTCGATCTACGCAGAAAGAATCTTTGAAGTAATAATTGAATATAAAAGGACCTCTATTTTTATCATGACAAACTCTCCAACTTAAAATAAAGGAACAAAGAGTCTCATTTCTTACTTGTTTTTTTATTCATATTTATTTCCCTTTTATACTACAATTATCACAGAGACGTGTTATATATACTAGTTGTCGTATTTGAGTACGATTCATTTAAGAACAAATAAATAAATCGTATAAATTATAAATTATAAAATAAAATTTCTTTTAATGTTGAGTAATAGCATACATTCGTATACTACTACACAACTACCTCTACCACGAGTACATACTTCTATATAAAAGATGACATGATTGGCTTAACTGGATATAAGAATAAAAGTCGGATAAATAAAATACTCAACTGAGTTCCTATGTCTCGATTGGAAAAGTAAAACCGTTTCCAATTAAATCAAGAATATAAAAAAGAGAAATCTAATAATGATAGTTCCCTCTATGGATTAGCTACCCATCGAGAGAATAGAACAGCTATCATTATCAATGGTTCATTTATTTATATATTGATACAAATTATACGACTGTAAGTGTATAATAGAAATAGTGCATGAATAAAGGGATGCCTACTTTCTGCAACCAAACATACAAATATCGATAAGATGTTCTATATTTGGGGATCATATCTTATTCATTCACAGATGGGAAAAGAACCTGTAGAATCAACAAGAGATCAAACATTACAAATATGTTCTGCCGAAGCCAATTAAACAATGAATCATGTATGTCACTTTTGACAGCTACCGTTACACATTATCTTACTGGTCCTTTCGGCACAATAAGATGTGTTCCCGATTGCTCTGAATTGGGACGACGCTAATTGAAGTCAATTCTAACGAGTAGAATTCATTTAGCAAAAGGCGGGAAACTGAGTATAGATCTATTCCAAAACCAGAAAGGTTGACTCGATAACTTCCAGGGGCAGTTGTTCAATATAAAAAGGATTGATTATTTTATAGCAGCAGAGTTCTTGAGTTTATTTTTTACCTACAATAAAAAATACACATTTATCTCATTATTTTTACCTGGTGCTATTTTATCAAATACCACAGTTCCAGTCAACTGCGTGAACGTGTCTTAAGAAGTAAAACAAAAAAGAACTGATAAGAGGAAACCCCTTGTATAAAAAAAAAAAAAAAGGGCGTACAAAAAAAAAAAAATATGTAGTTGCACATGTGGTATTTGATAAAATAGCACCAGGTAAAAATAATGAGATAAATGTGTATTTTTTATTGTAGGTAAAAAATAAACTCAAGAACTCTGCTGCTATAAAATAATCAATCCTTTTTATATTGAACAACTGCCCCTGGAAGTTATCGAGTCAACCTTTCTGGTTTTGGAATAGATCTATACTCAGTTTCCCGCCTTTTGCTAAATGAATTCTACTCGTTAGAATTGACTTCAATTAGCGTCGTCCCAATTCAGAGCAATCGGGAACACATCTTATTGTGCCGAAAGGACCAGTAAGATAATGTGTAACGGTAGCTGTCAAAAGTGACATACATGATTCATTGTTTAATTGGCTTCGGCAGAACATATTTGTAATGTTTGATCTCTTGTTGATTCTACAGGTTCTTTTCCCATCTGTGAATGAATAAGATATGATCCCCAAATATAGAACATCTTATCGATATTTGTATGTTTGGTTGCAGAAAGTAGGCATCCCTTTATTCATGCACTATTTCTATTATACACTTACAGTCGTATAATTTGTATCAATATATAAATAAATGAACCATTGATAATGATAGCTGTTCTATTCTCTCGATGGGTAGCTAATCCATAGAGGGAACTATCATTATTAGATTTCTCTTTTTTATATTCTTGATTTAATTGGAAACGGTTTTACTTTTCCAATCGAGACATAGGAACTCAGTTGAGTATTTTATTTATCCGACTTTTATTCTTATATCCAGTTAAGCCAATCATGTCATCTTTTATATAGAAGTATGTACTCGTGGTAGAGGTAGTTGTGTAGTAGTATACGAATGTATGCTATTACTCAACATTAAAAGAAATTTTATTTTATAATTTATAATTTATACGATTTATTTATTTATTCTTAAATGAATCGTACTCAAATACGACATAGCCCCCCCCCCCCCCCTAGCCTCCTTGTAAAATTTAACATTCGGTAATTTTCAAGTGGCGAGAATAAGGTAGATGTATTTGAGAGAAATTTGGTTGTTTATAATGTATATGTGTGGTGTATATTTTATCAGAACAGCTGTTGTGACGTATTTTTTATAGTGACGTACAACTTTTTCTGTTTACCAAAAAGAAAAAAAAAAAAAAATTGTGTGGGATAATTTTCACCCTTTATTTATTTTTTAAAACGAACAGGATCTGTAGCAGGACTAAAAGTATTCTGGTTTAAACGATTGCTTCGACGAAATGAGCCATATGCAGGATTATTAGCTGTAGGTTTTGTTCTTACGCTAGTTTTGTGGTATACACGGTTGACATCATTTGTTCGAATATTTGTAGTTTTATTTTCCGCAGAGGAAATTTGTTGCAAGCGTGTGCCCGTTTTGTTTTGATCAAAGGTAGGAAGATCTGATTACTTAGATTTGAACATTGTTTGGAGTATTAATTCCTCATCTTTAGGTACAGAACCTTTAACACGTTTCCAGTATGTTACAACAGCTTGTGGAGCAGTAAAGTTAGTTAACGGAATCCAACTGTCATGTTCAGGGGAGTAATTCTTCCATCGAATCTTATAGAGACGATTACCAGCATCACCTTTATGATCCATAATAGCCTCGAATTCGTAGATTTCTTCTTTGGAGACGATTGAATCTTGTGACACTAGTTTTAATTCAGAAGGTGTAAAATCTCGAGGCATAACCAAACCCATTTCATCACGAAGAGTATAGTTGCCATGTTGAGTTTTACGAATTACTTCATAGGGTCCTTCGTACACTGCAGAGAGTGATTTTTGGATTCCCTTTTTCTTTACAACAACGAAGCTTCCGATAGGGAAGTCAATCAACTTGTGTTTCTTATCAAATTGATTCTTCATCATCTTGTTATATATTTCAGTGCGATCCTTTATAGCGGGAAAGACAATGTCGGACATATATTCAATCCGTTTGATCAATTCATCATTACTCATGGGTTCGATACCATCTTCTGGATCGTTGAATAATGGATATTCGTTCGACATTTTTCTTGCAAACATTAGGTTGAAGGGACTAGTATTTAAGCGTTTAGACACCTTACAGTTGATCATAAGTTGTACCGAGTTGACTTCAATATCCCAATCATCCTCTGATACACCCTGAATTAATTTCGAGAGTAATTTTTTAAAACTTTGAACCATTCGTTCAGCTCCACCATTACTGGAAGCAAAATAAGCTGTGGATAGACGTTTATCTATTTTCATTGCTTCACACAAAGTGTCAAGTATTTGATTTTTCCATTCAGTGCCACGATCACTATTGATAATGCGAGGGTAACCGATTAATGAAAAGATTGAAATTAATTCTTTCGCAACCGTTTTGGCTAATTTGTCTGGGATAGGACGTAAGATTACAAATCTAGTAGCGATATCAAGCATAACTAAGATATATGTATTATTGGATGTAGTTACGGGAAATGGTCCACACAAATCCATTTGATAGTGCCATCCCGGTGTGTAACAATATAATGGTTTTAAAGGATTATATCCCTTTTTTGCAATTGCGAATTTTTGACACATGGAACATTGCTTTACAATTTCCAGAGCATCTTGCATAATTTTAGGCCAATTCATACCTTCATCCTTACGAATACGATGTACTAAACTTTCACCACCGCCATGACCAAAACTATGGGCACGTTCGAGAATGTCTTTTCTATCTTTTTCTAAAGGAATGATAAAGGATTCATCCATGTTTTGGATGTAGTTGATTTGAAAATCATCATTGGTATCGTTTTCAACCATGTTGTCATCAAGTTCATTATGAATTGTTTTTATAGACCAAGTGTGTATTCTCACATGATTGTTTACATCATTGGTCATATCTGTGGAACAATAATATTGTGAAAAGTTTGGTAAGCGCTCGGCATTTATATCGTTAGCTTCCATAAATTCTTTTTCATTTGCTTTATGCAATTCATTGTTCTTTTTGTTTGTTAAAGTTTTCCTTTTATGTTGTAACTTCGATTTTAAATTCTTTTGGTTTGTTTTAAAAATTTGAGGAAATAATGGAATTTTATCTGCATGAGTGGGGAATAATCTAGAGAGTTTATCACTCATGATGTTTTCTACACCAGGGATCCAAATTACCTTCATGTTAGGAAAAGATAAAATAACTTCCATATATCTTAACATCATCATCGACATGTGTTTAGTCGTAAATAAATATTGAAGACTTCTATGGTCAGTGTAACACTTGAATTTTTTAGAACCATATAAGAATTTATAAAATTTGGTTAATCCAGTAGTGAGAGCATATAATTCCTTTTTGGTTACGCTATAACTACGTTGGCTTGGACTTAATGCTTTGGATGCAAAACCAATATATTTGATAGTCTTTTTTCCTGTTTCATCAACATATTCTTGAAACAGACAAGCGCCTACTGAATAGTTACTAGCATCTACGGCTAAACTAAATTCATGATTTAAATCAGGATGGCTTAAGACAATGTTTTGTTTTATGATATCAATAATGCTTTGATAATGTACATGCATTTGTGATGTATACCAGCTATTGTGATCAATACTAACATACATCATACATTGGTTTGCTTATCGAACATTATCAATTTGACATGTTTCTCATTTCGTGACATAAAATTAATATCTGTTCTTTAATTATCTGTTTAGCCGATTTGTCACTACTCTCTGTTTAAATTGTAAACTCTACAGAACCTGATTTGATCTGTCTCAAAGCACTGTTACTGAATTATATATTCTTATATCTTTCCCGCAGTACATGCTTCCCAATTGGACATCGATCTTATCAAGTATATGACTCAGTAGATACTCGGTAGAATTCATGAACCGATGTCTCTTATATAAAGGCCCCAATTTTAATCTTAAATAAAAAACAATCATATAAGTGTCTGGTACTTTCTAGTCTCTCTTTATTATTATTATTTTAGTTGTATTTGTCTTACGGATACATCAATTTGGGGTGTCCATTCTAGTACTTTTTGTGTACTATACCTTAAATGGTCCAAAGGTGCAGTCAGTTCACTTGCGTTTGGTAAGTGGAATCGCATATAAGATACCCAACCGCAAAATTTCATCATTGCTTTTGCAGTCTTAGGTTTTTCCCATGAATCGATGTTTACTAAACGTCTATCATCAATTGATTTTCCTTGTGGGGAAATACAGAAACCAAGTAAATATACTGCATTTCGTGCAAAATAAGTTTTCTCTTGATTAATGGGTAATTTGTTTTTAGTTAATGCTTCCATGACAAGCTTACAATGTCTTTCATGGGATTCTAAATTATTGGAGTAGCAAACGAGATCATCGATGTAAATACAAACGAATTCTTTCATCTCTGCAAAGATCATTTCCATTAAATTTTGGAAAATGCCAGATAAACTTTTGAGACCAAAAGGTGCTCCTCTGTAACAATAAGTTTTGTTTTCAAAGGTGAACGATAATTTATGACGATCATCCTTATTAATTTTTAATCTATGGAATGTATCGTATTTGAGTACGATTCATTTAAGAATAAATAAATAAATCGTATAAAGTTATAATTTATAAAATAAAATATCTTTGAATGTTGAGTAATAGCATACATATGTATACTACTACACAACTACCTCTACCTCGAGTACATACTTCTATATAAAAGGTGGCATGATTGGCTTAAATGGATATAGGGATAAAAGTTGCATATAGAATAATACACAACTGAGTTACTATACCTAAATTGGAAAACTAAAAACCCACTCCAATTAAATCAAGAATATAAAAAAGAGAAATCTAATAATGATAGTTCCCTCAATGGATTAGCTACCCATCGAGAGAATAGAACAGCTATCATTATCAATGGTTCATTTATTTATATATCACTGTGGTTAGAATTTGGCTGTAAAAAAAAATCGTGAAAATGTTTAAGTTTCTCGATTGAAAATCGAGAAAAATTATTTTCTCGATTTTCTTTGTAGCGGCGTTTGGTAATAAATTCAAAAGGAGTCTTATATATACAAAAAAATATGTGTGACCCTACTGGTGATTGAGGACACTGATTATTGTACTACTAGAGTATATTAAATTCCCGTTATCAGGAAATGGTTTAATTTTGGTACTACTACTACTACTACTACTACTACTACTACTACTACTACTACTACTACTACTACTACTACTACTACTACTATTACTACTGCTACTACTGCTACTACTGCTGCTACTGCTACTACTGCTACTACTGCTACTACTGCTACTACTGCTACTACTGCTACTACTGCTACTACTGCTACTACTGCTACTACTGCTACTACTGCTACTACTGCTACTATATATTATAATTTTAAATGCTTTGTTTATTTTATAATCAATTAATGTTTGATATAATGCTAAAACTAAAAGTTTGAACCACTACTATAGGTAATATTACCAGTACAATAGCTGACTACAGTAACCGCCACTATAGATACTTACCTTTGTGCATCAGATAATTTGTAAAAGACATCGTTGCTACAACGTAATTATTGTCAAAGAAGTCTCAAAGTACGTAGTTCCATATGTCTAAATCCATTTGGTAAACAGAGACCTGACAATGTAAAGTTTCACGGTGTAAGATCTATTAAATTGTGGTTAAAGTTTGTTACTCTTTATAAATGGTCGAACAATTACCTTATATGATGTGGTGAGGAGAAATTATGGTCCCTGTACATAAAAGTGAAATTATTAGCAAGTGTACATCTGTGGAACCAAAAACAAACATTTCATACCTCAAACATAACCATGTATAAACAAAGCCTTGTATGAAAATTGTGTTATAACTATTTACAAGCTGTACCAAGATATGGAATAGCGAGCAGCTCAAGATATCATCCAAATGCCTCAACTGAGTCAGTGACTACCGTACAAAGAACCTATTGCAAGACAAAATAGCGTTTTAATATTCAAAGAAGACACAGACAAATACGAAAGTTACCAGAAAATGTTGTCGACATTACCAGAGTAGAGTAGTGAACCATATCAAAAGTATCTAGAGTATAAATAAAACTTTTTTTTATACTTACCTGACAAGATAATCATTACCCTAGTTTTTATTAAAAAATTGTTATTTAGACAAAAGAAACCACATTATACTCCCCCACCCCCCCCCCCTCCCCTGCTATAAAACTTTCGAGTCCTTTTTTTAATTGGTCAAAACAAAGAATAGGACCGCTGTTAAGCGGCAGTTTATCATCAATTCAGTGAGAAGGTACAACAAACTAAACCATTTTATAAACGTGACATTCACGTGATCGTTAAAATGACTGCAAAAGACTCTAATTTACTTTAAAAACGTGTTATTTCTAAATGTAGTATGATAGGCAATACAACGCGCTAAGCAGTGAAGACAATTGGTTGTGCATTCGAGATGCATGCAGTCTTCGATGAAAAATGTGTATTTTTTTTTTCAGTTTTAAATATAATTTCAGCTTCAGGGCTTCATATTTCCTATAAGTGTCAAATATTCTTTTAACTGCTAGAAACTAGCGTCAAACTAAAAATTACAAGCAATGAAATAAACAAATAGAACTTGACTATTACTATACGATTTTATATTTGTTTATTTTTTAAAAAAAAGCCTTCGTTATTCCCCAATAATACTGAAACTATCCTCAACGTTGTCGTGGACCGCCTCAATTTCTTGCGCCGTGGGAGGGAGAAGACCGGCAGGTAAGAGCCCAAATTCAGCTTCGTAATCTCTGAGAGTGGCCAAAGGAGAGCTGCTCTTCGTCAAATTCGCAATGATGTGGCGGTGAACGGGCTTCAAGAAATATCTACTAGCCCAGTCCTTCTCCGTTCTTGCGATATGCTTTTTGTCACTATCGGCAGTCCTTTTGAAATAGTGGTAGAGGCGTTTCTTATGTTCATCGGGAATTAGCATCCACTTGCAAAACACAAAAGGCTCATTGCCTTGAGCATCTACAATCGACCGGACAAATCGCAACATGATGATCTTGGCCTGTTTTTGCGCCGCAATGTATTCCCACCTAGCATGTCTGGCGACAACATCAGCAAAGGTACCAGAGTTAAAGTGTCTGTAAGACAGTCCAAACAAACTCTTCAAGTCCTGCTTGCTAGCGTCAGCCTTGAATAGACCACCTCTCGAGAGATCTCGTGCTACAACATACACATTATTGTCATCGACCACTCCAGAACGAACATAGTGTATGCTGATAACCGAAGGGAAGGTTATGACCATAGGAGCCAAATTAGCAGCAGCAGGTACCTATTCGACTACCGAGTTGAGAACGGGGTCGTCCAGGGCTGTCTCAACAGCAGCAACAATCAAGGGGTACATCTTGCGGAGAGCATTGTTTACGATATTTTGAATGGCCTGAGCGCGGTCAGAGTCAGCAGAGATGTAGTTCATGTTTTCTTGAATTTTAAACAATAATAATAGAAAAAAACCTATAGGAGTCTATTTGGACCTGTACTTATATCTTGTCATATTCCACTATAGCTATCTGAGAAAAATGTGCCACGTGGTTAAATCTTGAAGAAAGCCATCTTGGGAATACAAATTTTATGGAACACGAAGATTTTTCAAAGATTTAAGCCCAGTAGGGTAAAAAAAATGTAAATTGACAACTGTGAAACAATAAAATAATAGGCCTAGCGTTACGAAAAGAAAAAAGAGGCAGATAAAAAATTAGAAAATGTATTACTGCTTATATCCCTTTTAGCTTTCTATTTGTTTTATCACAAACCATAAGTCGCATTTTTCTACTTTATTACAATGAGTAATTCAATTCAAATCAACACCTGCCGTCTTTGTCATAAGACTTTTGAATGTGCTGTCAAGTCATTCAACAAGCATGTACAAAACTGTGCTGCTATCACCGCTATGGACATGGACTTCTCCATGGACTTTGCAATGGATCTTGATGTAACACAAGTCCCTTTTGTTAATTATGGTCCTAATAATACTGATTATGTTACTGCTGTTGACCCCGAAGAAGGCGAGGCTACTACTGACGATGAAGAGGTATGCATTTTTATCAGATTTGCATTTGCACTTTTAAATTTACTTATTCGTATAATATAAGGTCTCTGAAGCTGGTGGAGCTGATGACGAGTATGATTATGTTCTTGAAAAGCATACAGAACACCTCGAGAACATGGATGTTTGTCGTAATTTGGTTGACCGTGATGAACTTGATCCCATTGTTGTTTCTGGAATTAGTACCTACTATGACTTCATCAGCACTGGGATATCAAGAAGGGTCGCCGAAAAGATGATCCGGGTCAGTTGTGAACTAGTTTTGAACATCGAGGAAAAAAGATTGCTTAAGCAGTTTAAAGGTAATGACTACTTAAGTCTGAACATATATTTATGTTGTCATTTAACATCATGTAATCAGGACCCGAATACCGTGAGAAATCACAAATGTACCTAAAGGAGCTGCTGATCAAGGAATTAAACAAGATCAAATCTTTCAGCTTACACAAAGCAGCAAGCAAAGTAGTCGATATGACTACAGACTTTGTTAAAGTTTTGCATTTTTGGGGATGCAAGCAAGGATGCAAGGTTTTCGGAATCGACGAGCCAATGGATGCGGTGTGTGTGTTTTGTGAGAAGATGAACAACGCCAATTCCAAAAAAACTAAGTTGAATGACCGAAACAACGAAGAGAGATGCGATGAAGCCGAGTTGATGATCCGTGCCAAGCAGCCTATCTACTACATCGAAATCAAGGGACAGTTGAAGTCGTTTTTTGTGCACCCCCAGAGCATCGACAACTTGCGCTATGGGAAAAGGTATGTGTCTGTACCCGGTGTCTATCATGACATTGATGTATCCGTAAGACAAATACAACTAAAATAATAATAATAAAGAGAGACTAGAAAGTACCAGACACTTATATGATTGTTTTTTATTTAAGATTAAAATTGGGGCCTTTATATAAGAGACATCGGTTCATGAATTCTACCGAGTATCTACTGAGTCATATACTTGATAAGATCGATGTCCAATTGGGAAGCATGTACTGCGGGAAAGATATAAGAATATATAATTCAGTAACAGTGCTTTGAGACAGATCAAATCAGGTTCTGTAGAGTTTACAATTTAAACAGAGAGTAGTGACAAATCGGCTAAACAGATAATTAAAGAACAGATATTAATTTTATGTCACGAAATGAGAAACATGTCAAATTGATAATGTTCGATAAGCAAACCAATGTATGATGTATGTTAGTATTGATCACAATAGCTGGTATACATCAGACATACAAGATTCGGAGAACTATAAGATTATTTCTCAGGAAGATGGTCTTTGTGATCCGGTCTCTTCAGACTCTAACCAATTGGTTAGAGAGACTTTTATCTTGTATGGAGGACTGATGAACGATGGATACACCTCTAAAGAAAATCACTCAATGAACTGGTGTTTCACCATGTTTCATTTAGTTCTCTACAGTCTGTCTCCCAGATTAAGGTATGTTATATCCACATAATAATATTTAAGGGATAATGCTTGATTTTAATTAATTCGTTCATAATCTTAGATACAAAAATGGCAATACCATTCAACTGGTGGTTGGTCCTGGCCCCAAAAAAATTTTCTGCATGAAATCATATTTGGCGCCTATTTTATCTCAGTTGCAAGAGCTCGAGGATGGTTTTGAAATTATAAGCAACAACCAGATATACTTTGTCAAACTCAGAGTTATAATTTGTGGCGGCGATACGCCTGCAGTAAGTGCTGTGTATAACTTCAAAGGTCATATGTCAAGACATCCCTGCCGTTTTTGTAAAGTTGAAGGAGTGCAAAAGTCCAGGCCTTCCTCTTCAAGAATCAGTACTCCGTAAGTTTAAATCTGCCACAATTTATAATATATTCACTGATGTATCAAACTTTAGTGTAACTATGGAGCGCTTACAAAAGAGAAGAAGACTGGATGAAAGGTAAAACTATAATGTATACAATTTAAGGACAATCCATCGTGCTAAATATAAACATCAAACCAATAGAATTTTAACTACTTCCGCCTCCGAAGGTTCAACCTCGACTACCATGGCTGATGCTACAACCAGTAAAACTGGAAGTACATCATACCCAATTGATACCACTGCCGATGACCGTGACTATAGTATGTCTACTTTGGCAGAAGAAGAATATACCCAGATTTCTAAGCAGGCCTTAATCTACAAAAAAAACAAAACGATGTTCATTGACAAAGTAAGTTAGATGTAGTTTTTAAACTATATAATGATAACAATATCAATATATTTATCTTATAGACATATGGAATCAAAGCGCCATTTCCATTGGCACCACTCAACAAGTCATTCATCAATTTATATCAAGCTGGTCTTGATGACCTTCATTTCATTAGCAGAGGATTAAGTCTCGTTATCTGGAAGGCGTTCACAACAACTTCTTTTCACAATCCTCTTATACCCAAATCATCCACAAGTATTGAAAATATTAGTTTTACTAATAATATACCTCTTCAACACTTGTTTTATCCGTTCACCCTTAATATCACATGTCTCGATGATATCAAAACTTTCGTTGACAAAGAAATCACAAATACCCGCTGTTATATCCCCCCTTTTTTTGCTGGCAGCTACTCGCCGCTCCATGGCAATTACAGAGCAGGTAATATTGTATACAATTTAAATTAGAAAGCATGCTAATAATGTAAATTTATTTATGCAGTCGACTATGAAGACCTATTCCTCAGAATTATACCCTCCACTGTTTTTCCATTAATGCAAGTTCCCGCTGCTAGAGTTGCTTTGAATAAGCTTATTCTCGCTGTTCAAATATCTCTTCAGTGGTATATTAGCGATACCCAACTTGAATTAATGCATTCGTAAGTACCTCCAGATACCGCATAAAATTGAAACATAATTAACCTTTTTTTTAAAACCAAAAAAACCCCCCACTTTAGTTGTTTCAACAAATACCTTTCTTTTCTTCGGGACTGTGTCGATCATAATACCCTTGACATCAGCATCTTTACAGTTACCACCCATTACATTTGCCATGTTAAAGACATAATCAGACGTGCTGGCACTCTGAGGTCAATTAGTTGTCGTAGCTTAGAGAGAGAGATCGGTAACAATTAAACAGGTATACTACATAACATTCATACTTACATATTTATTGCCTAGGTCGCTTTAAAAATTTGATGAAGTCGCGTTCCTCGCCAGGCACCAATTGCTCCAATGTTTGTGTTTTGGTAGCTAGAAAGAAAGTGATTCAGCGTTTATACCCAGATTGGAAAGAGTTTAATGCTGTTGATCAGTTGGAAGAGATTTCCAATTTTTCTTTGTCCCAGCAAATTCTCGCCCCCTTCACCAATATCACCCACCACACTGCACCCATCGGAACTAGTCAAGATTACCAATACGGTAAAAGAACGTATATCATCAACACCAAATTAATATATACCCTTTCAAGAGACGCCAGTCAAGACTATACCCTCTATGCACGACATAAAAATTCATCTTCGACTACTCTCTTGAAAACTGATATTCTGTTCTCTATCGGTCTTTCTTGTACTCCCAATTCTTTATACCCATCATACCCTTCTCTTTTCACCCTACTCCAAGAATATCTCATCAGAATTCTCGGTCACCATCACTATGTCATCCTACCCCAAAAAATCATTTTCTTTCAGCATGCTGATCTTCATATCCAGGAAATTATTCCCAACCATGAAAATGGTTTGAAATTCGATGCTGGTCATCAATCATACCCTATTCACAGTAAGCTATCATCAGTCAACAAGAAAAACGGCGAATACAAAGTCGATTCTTACAAAAACAAACGTTTTGTTCTTTACAAACGCAATACGTAAGTCTTTTAACTATTTATCTATGTTTAATTTACTAATATATTTTCTAGCCTCTTCAACAATGTTACCACCACTGCACTGTGTGTAGGTGAGGTACTTTGCTTCATATACCCCACAAACAATCCTTCTTCCCTTGTCGTCCCTTGTCCATTATACCCCTTTTCTCCCATGGCTGTCATCTCTCCTTTCAAAAATGTCCAAAACCCATTTATTGACAAATACCCTTTCGTTACAAATCTCAATGACAGAGCAAGAGTCGAACTTATACCCATGACCGATGTCTTGCACATTGTTGCTTTACACAAAACATACAGTAATAACTGCAAGCTCGGCTCATCGTTGACTATTGCTACAAGGAATGACAAGTACAACTTCTTTTCACCCCGAAGCTCCTTAGGTCAGAGACCTACCTACCCCTTTTATACTCATGATGCTGGTCGTCCTCTGAGAAATATACCCACACTTTTTGAAGGTGATGTTGATGAAGATAACCACTCTTTTTAATTTTTTTCCCATAATAAACTCAATCTTAATTTGGAATAAAATCTACTGTATCATACTAGCGCTTACTGTTTATATTTTTTTTGTGTACCAACTGGCTTTAAAAGCATCTTCTTTTTTTTTTTTGTACTTCATGATAAACCTGAATTAAAATTTTGGTAGCAGTTTTATTTTTTTTTGTAAATTCACCTGTAAAAACTTCAGAACCAGCTCACATTTATGTTACACATTCTTTTTAATCGAGAAAACTTTTCAAATTCGAGAAAACCCGCCACTTTTCTCGATTTTCAAATTTTCCCGATTTAAAGAGGCTGTTTTAACCACAGTGTATTGATACAAATTATACGACTGATAAGTGTATAATAGAAATAGTGCATAATCAAATGGATGCCTACTTTCTGCAACCAAACATACAAACATCGATAAGATGTTCTATATTTGGGATCATATCTTATTCATTCACAGATGGGTTAAAAGAACCCGTTGAATCAATAAGAGGTCAAACATTACAAATATGTTCTGCCGAAGCCAATTAACCATAATTCATGTTATGCCCCTTTTGACAGCTACCGTTACACATTATCTTACTGGTTCTTTCTACTCCGAAAAACACAATAAGAAGTGTTCCCGGATCCTTTGATCTAGTACAATGTTAATTGAAGTCAATTCTAACGAGTAGAATTCATTTAGCAAAAGGCGGGAAACTGAGTATAGATTTATTCCAAAACCAGAAAGGTTGACTCACTAACTTCCAGGGGCAGTTGTTCAATATAAAAGGATTGATTATTTTATAGCAGCAGAATTCTTTAGTTTATTTTTTACCTACAATAAAAAATATACATTTATCTCATTATTTTTACCTTGTAATATTTTATCAAATACCACAGAATGCTCCACTAACGTCAAAGACAGACATGAATTTTGCTTCTCTTAAAGAATAAAAGATATCTTCAATTAATGGTGTGTTAACGTTGGAAACATCTTCAAGAAGTGTATTTATTTTACGGGTATCTAAACAGACCCTCCATTTTTTAGTTCCGTCTGGGCCATTTGGCTTAGGTACTAATGTCAATGGACTGTTGAAGCTGCTAGGTTTTGCTGCTTCAATTGTTTTGTCATCTAGCCATTTTTTAATTTGTTCCCTTACCACTGGCAATAAAGCATATGCAATAGGGTATGATCTAGTGAAGGCTGTTTGATTAGGTGGTGTTTTTAAATAAACAACCGCATCTTCACGTGGGCATAGTTCGTGAATATTTATATTTTTGTTTGCTTCTAAATATGGTTTCATCCTTTCCATAAAGATTTCATATTCATTTTCAGAGCATGCTTTTGTTACATTTGGTTTATACATAGTATCATCTACAGTGTCATTGTATATAATCTCTTCTTGTTCGTCAAAGTTATATGCGATGTTCTCAATGTAGATACCAAGTTTAGGTATTAAATCTCTACCGATAAGAATAGGGATTTTGGCATTCGGCATTTCAACAATTTCAAAGCTGTGTCTGAAAACTGCTTTTCCTTTATAACTGACTTCTAAAGGTTCGGTTTTACCAATGCGCAAGGCAAAAGCATCTTTGTTTACGAATGATAATTTACCATTGGCAGGGATTATCTTTTCAAATATGCTTTTATCTTCAAAGTCATAAGTTTTATTGATTAATGATATCGTAGCACCTGTATCAAGCATGCTTACCAATTTTTCATTATTTATTGTAATAAAGGGAGAATAGGGAGAAAGATCTTCCTTTTCCTTTTCATTATATCCTTCAATTAGATAACAAGAGACATTATTATTATTGGATGTACTGATTTTATTTTTATTGAAGTTAAATTTTTTTAATTTCTATTTTCTATTCTATTTTTAAACTCGTCAATTAGGGACTTGAATATTCCTTCAATATCTTCTTCTAAAAGCTTGTATATATTACTATAATTGAGTTTATTGTCAGTTTTATTTTCAGAAATAGAGTTAATATAATAAATTGGTACCTTATTTCTTGATTGTTCTTTTGCATCGGCAGATTTCATCAAATACTGTTTGTATTTGTCGCTTGTCAAGTAAGAGACGCAAGTTTTCAAATGTTCGTAACTGAAGCTGGCTTTGTTGCAATAGTTACACATATTCTTGTTGTCTTTAAACTTTTTGTTGCGATCATATGCGTTGCTGTTGTTGCTGAAATTTTGGAAATTTCTTTTGTTGTCGAAACCTTCAACATTGCTATTTTTTGTTATTGTCGTTGTGCTAAACCACATAATAAATTAACACAATATAATAAGAGGTCTATGTTTCACGGGTAAAATCCCGGAGCATAAATCCTCTTGACAGAAATTTCTTTATTTCCAATTAATGATTCTCCGGACCAATAATCTAAAAGGATCCTCAGGGACCATCAACCTCAGCTATCTTACGATATCAATTATACGAATGAGTGGTTCTTGATATTAAACAACGATAGATCGGAACAGTTATGTATCCAAGCCACATCATCCTCCAAATGTCTATAAATACCACCTCAATCCTAGCAGTTCTATTTAATAAAAAAACTTTAATTCTATTTTTGAATACAATAAAATCGCAAGACTTATAATTGTATTCTCTCTATTGTTTTATTTTTTTTACGCAAACTACCTTCTTAAAAAGCCTATTTTGCAACAGTCGTATTGGTGACAGAAGGGGTTTTGTTGTTGTTGTTGTGAGGCACAATGACCGAGATATACAGAGCTTCTTGGATATCTCCAATATTCTTTTCTAAATATTTGAAGAGCTGTTCCAATGATGCTGGCAACACAGCTGTAAATGTGCGTCTTTTTGTGTACGGAAGTGTCACGGAATTGATGTCGGATGATTCAATTCCGTTTCATTTCCGGTACGTTTCTGAACAATCGTAAAAGTCTCGGGTGGTTCAATTCCATGACAATTCCAAGACTCGGAACTACTTGGTTTGAATTTAATTTGGGGGTGGGATGGGTTTCAATATCAACCCAAAAAAGTCGTATGTGGCTATCTTAAAACAACTCTATGCATTATGCAGTCTGCTTTTTTTATTAATATTATTAAACCATGCGTCACTTTTAAATGCTGTGCTTTATGCGGTGCATCAAAAATAGATTACACTTTAGAATTCTCTTATTATGCACACTTCGGCCAAACAATCGATTCCACTGCGCATAGGATATCGTAGCAACCATTGGTGGTATCTGTCCGTTATTAATAGGTTCATGCTTCCGTATCAAAACCTTGTTAAAAAAGGCCCTTTTATTAGTGCACAAACCGTCAGTGAAACTTATATGGAATTAAATGGGTTTTGGATAAATATGTATTTTTTATTTTTATTGTATATAATTATTGAGGGAAAAGGTTTTTTATTTCTGATATTATATATACTGTCAGATGAGTGATTGTTTTTATCCTGACATTGTTTAAGATCCATAAACTGTGCCAATGCCTTGTTTCTTAAAGATTCAGAAGAGTAGCCTAGAATTTAGCAAAAGACTTTAGTTGTTATTGATGATAAGTTTTTTCTTAGTTATTCAGACCCTACCTCATGTCGTATTTACTCCTTATAAATCGAATATAATTACTACTTAATTTGTCACTTCAGTTATAATACATACACATTATATATTATAACTCCTACTTTAGCGAATATCATTCCTATTGTTCGACACAGTTCCAGCACGGCTCATTAACTATACCGAGATCAAACCCCATGCTCTATTCCGGTTGGTTGAGCATGTGGTGATCTAGCTAGGCTACACTCATATTATTGTCAATAGAAACATATCAACATCTATACATCATTCATGATTTAGTAATCATACCAAAAAGAAATAGTTAGTACTATTAGATATTATATCATTAGTATTTCGTTAGCACGAGAATACCGTTGTATAAGGAAACTAAGTCATTGAGTACACGTGCATTAGTGAAGCAACAAGCAATATTGGTATCTATATTTGGTAACGAAGAACAACTTTCAATAATATCAAAGTGATAACTCAGCAGACAAGTCTTTTATATAAATACTAGAGGTTTTTATTTCATAATAAAGGACAATCTTATAAACAGTCTCAAACTACTCTATAACTGTCTTTATAATTTTACATTTACCTTGATACACAACAGAGCAGCTGCCGTATCTTCTAGATCCAAATAATTCATCCAGTAATCCAATCAACGATTGCAATCATAGAATGGATAAACGATGAGTCGCTAGTAGATTCTGGATATGAATCACAGACACATATTATACAAATAATATGTCAAGTTTCATATGTAACTGATTTATGAATCTAATTCCTTCTATTCCCAGATTTCGGGAATAGTAAATTCGATCTACGCAGAAAGAATCTTTGAAGTAATAATTGAATATAAAAGGACCTCTATTTTTATCATGACAAACTCTCCAACTTAAAATAAAGGAACAAAGAGTCTCATTTCTTACTTGTTTTTTTTATTCATATTTATTTCCCTTTTATACTACAATTATCACACCTCATATTTAGCCACGCAAGTGTTGAAGACCAAGAAGAATTGCACATGAAACTATTCGGACCAAATGACAATTGAACAAGGAAGCCTTTGAGCCACAAGACAATTAAACAGGGAAGTATTTGAATCCAGGTAGGATTGAAGTATATGAAACCAGAAAGAATAAAATGGAAGCATTTATACTTGAGACCAAAGAAAACTAACGCTACCAAGAACCCGAAGAATAAAGCGACCAGATACTTGCTAATGAAGATTCATTTTTGTTTTAGATGACCCTAAAAAAAAGAAGATAACATTAGATATGTGTAGAAGGGATAAGATATATAACTTACTATTTTGAAAAGTGATGACCCTAAGAAAAAGAGATATTTGCAAAGCAGCGATTATTTTTCGTCCTTTTTATGTGTTTTTTTCATCTGACTATTTTATTTTTATACATCATATTAATGCAAGTGAAATGCCATTTATTGAAACAGTAAATCGAGAACATGTTCTTTTTATCTAGTTGATATGCATCCCAAAATACATACATATTACCGAAAGTTGCATAAGTACCTTTCTTCTGTAAAGATCCGAAGTGACACAAAAATCAAAATAAGTTGTGCATATAACAGCAGACTTCGTTTGTGTCAAGTACTTCAAACAAAACTATACATGCAGTAATAAAAAAAACCCCATATATATACCAAAAAAAAACTCATATTTTTCTTTAAACCACATTAATCTCTCTTACCATGCCCAAAGTCACTAACGCGTCTTCCAGAATGCACCAAATTCCAGTTAGAAACACTAGAAGTCGTAGTAGCTCATTTTCGTCTGTTACTGAGGAACTGACACTTGAACCTTTAACTCTAAACGCACCGGCCAGTATATCACAATATTATTGACTTTGTTGGTGTGCAGATTACCTCCGTGACAAATAAAACTTGGACGGACTCGATTCCTTACACCACTTTACAACAAAAGATAAGAAATGTTTTTCGCCGACGTTGCGACAACCAAAGAATGACCCCCGCTCAAAGAAGATTAAGCGACAAGAAAAGCTTGAGAAAAGCCAGAAGAGCTACTGTAAGTTAATTTTTATGCATCAATTCTGAGAAATTTTAACTTACAAACATGATAGAAATGCAAACACCGAAAGAGCATTTTGGCTAACGAAGAGTACGGGCAACAAATTAAAGGGTTGTATGGCGATGATGTTGGAAAGCTCTTGATTGAGCAGCTCCAAAGTGATGAAGAGAGCACTGATTCGGAACTTGGCTTGGAAGCAAAACCTGGGCACTTGATGGTTATGAATCCCACTTGGAGATCATACAAGGTAAGACTATTGCATATGTTTAATGGCATTTATAATAATACCAAAAATTTGCAGGGAAATCAAGTGTTCAGGAAGTTTGATGAATTCGACATTTTGTTGAGAAAGAATGCAAGAAAAGAAAGAGAGACGAAGGGAAACGGCAGACGCAAGGACGCTGACGTAAAGGATAAATATCTTGCGCAAGCTCCTGATTGGGCAAAAGGCCCCGGTATTTAAATAAATAATAATATCAGCCCATAGTCATAGTTCCCTTCCTTTTTTATTTAAACATATTTCTTTTTTTCTTGTGGAATGATAACAATACAGCCATCGTGAACTCTTGGATTGCTTTTGTTATCAATGCTGCAAGCTACTGTAACTACATTGTGAATTCTATGGACTGGTAAGATTGAGTGAACATTAATCTCTTCATAACCTCGGCATATTTCCATTGTTTCGTTTTCTAAATTAACATTACTAGGGTTGGCAGAGATAAACCAACGTACAAAAGCAAATGTGTGGGGTATGTCATTACCACTGATCTTGATGTTGTGTTGAAAGAAGTATTGGATCTCTCCGTAATAACAAGCAACAGATTCTAATAAATGGTTTCCTTTGAAAAATGCTTGAATATACGCACCTTTCATTGATTTTGCTAAGCGGCTTTTGTAAAGAATGTCGGATTGGAACTTCTTAGATACTTTTGCTTTACCATCAACAAATGTAGGAAGGAAAGTGCCAGTTGAGCTAGTGGCATAATTGGACAACGAATTGTGTGTAGAAGTTGTTAAATGAAAGAAAGGAGTGAATGTAAGATTTGGGTAGCATAAGGTGTAATATTCAATAAGTAGCATAAGGTGTGAAGGATCTAGTTCCGTTGATTTTATACTATCAAAATCTGTTGGCATACTGTTTGGATGGTGATACAGTTTTTCAGATCCAGTAACAACGCCGTCTGACTGTGTAAAGTCATAAGAGGATAGATTGTAGAAAGCAATGCGATCATTGGGGTTCGATTGTGGGTATAGTGAATGCGTGACACTTTTGGTACTGTGGAGGATTCTTAGCTGATCGTTTGACAACATATTGTTTTTGCCTAATTGTTTAATGAGTGAAGATATGTGTATGCTTTCCAAGAAATTGGTCATGTATGTGGATTGAATTGAGCTGATGTTACGATTTTTGGTTGACTGTTTTAAAATTCCATTCATTCGCTCCAGAGAAAAACAAGATGTATTAAAAGAGCTGCCATACTGTTCAATGTTGTCGTATAAGTGTAAGCAATAGTGGAAATTGGGTTTAATTGCTTCAGGGCCAAAGAGTGAGGTGTAGTTTTTGCAAAAGGACCGAAAGAGTTCCCGAGCTTCGGATGCTTGTATCATATTGATGGATGGCTGGACAATTATTCTACAGGCTTGAACAAATTGAAGCCAGTTTTCATAGTGATTTTTATGGAACCCGTTGACAAGTCTGTCTGGAACAATCATATATTTCAATACATACTCTGAATAATGCAATGTCCAAATTTCGTATTCACTACCCTTCATGTAAGAAAAGCCTCCTTCAATCTTTGCAAGAATTGAATTATAGCCGTCAGGGGTTATAATGCTTGAAGCAAGTACTGCCATACTATAAATATTTTAATGGCGTAAGTAAATGACATAAATATGAACCACATTGATCAGTCATACCTTAAATAGTGCTGCAATTTAAAAAATCCAAATTCTTCATATTTGGACATGATAGATTTTGCAAGACCTAGCCAAATTGATGTATACCAGCTATTGTGATCAATACTAACATACATCATACATTGGTTTGCTTATCGAACATTATCAATTTGACATGTTTCTCATTTCGTGACATAAAATTAATATCTGTTCTTTAATTATCTGTTTAGCCGATTTGTCACTACTCTCTGTTTAAATTGTAAACTCTACAGAACCTGATTTGATCTGTCTCAAAGCACTGTTACTGAATTATATATTCTTATATCTTTCCCGCAGTACATGCTTCCCAATTGGACATCGATCTTATCAAGTACATGACTCAGTAGATACTCGGTAGAATTCATGAACCGATGTCTCTTATATAAAGGCCCCAATTTTAATCTTAAATAAAAAACAATGATATAAGTGTCTAGTACTTTCTAGTCTCTCTTTATTATTATTATTTTAGTTGTATTTGTCTTACGGATACATCAAGCTTGTCTATACCAGATCTTATGTGACATACCAATGCAAAGAAAGTTGAGTGCTTTTACGGGGTTTTCGTCTACTAGATCATGCTTCCGATGCGATAGATCTTTTAAGGTATTTCCGGATACATCCAATTTAGATTATTCTGGTTTTGAAGCCACCGATTATCCTCCAAATTCAAACAAGAGGTTAAACGACATCCAATCCCAAAAATGGTTACATGCCCATAACAATGCTGAAAGACGACGCCAGGACAGATCCCATGGAATGAGATTTAGTATCTTAAGAAGCTTGGCATATGTCGATCTCGTTAAGATTACTAGCCAAGATTATCTCCATTGCATTTGTGATGTATCCGTAAGACAAATACAACTAAAATAATAATAATAAAGAGAGACTAGAAAGTACCAGACACTTATATCATTGTTTTTTATTTAAGATTAAAATTGGGGCCTTTATATAAGAGACATCGGTTCATGAATTCTACCGAGTATCTACTGAGTCATATACTTGATAAGATCGATGTCCAATTGGGAAGCATGTACTGCGGGAAAGATATAAGAATATATAATTCAGTAACAGTGCTTTGAGACAGATCAAATCAGGTTCTGTAGAGTTTACAATTTAAACAGAGAGTAGTGACAAATCGGCTAAACAGATAATTAAAGAACAGATATTAATTTTATGTCACGAAATGAGAAACATGTCAAATTGATAATGTTGGATAAGCAAACCAATGTATGATGTATGTTAGTATTGATCACAATAGCTGGTATACATCAAAGCTTTAACAGTGGCACCATGGTCTTGACCATATTTTCCAGAGTTGTAAGTAGACATTTGGATGCCAAAATATAACGACTTTAATTGATCAGTTAATACAGTTAGCAATCGCTGTGTCTGGCATGTGTTTGGTTCACTGGGACCTTCGACCAAGCAAAGCAAGATGGTATTTTCTTTTTTTATTCTCTCCTCGACAGGCAGATTGTTCACTTGAAGGTAAAAAGCTACGCAAGAAGCGGAAGTGTTTTCAAATGGCTGGAACCCATCTTGAGAAAAATAAAATGTAAGTTGGTACTTTGTTACTGGGTCGCCTCTAAATATTCTTACCTGCATTTAATGTCAGACATAAGCTTCTTTCATCATTCACAAATGGTTCTCCAGATGAGGAACGGATACTTCTCCACATCTTCCCTTGTGAGCAATGATACATCATGTCATTTGGATCAACAGCTTCTTTATAATTTCTCCATTCTTCACACTTTTCTTCAAAGCCTTCCCTTAAGAACAACTTCTGGATCGAGCTGATCAGACAATGATAAACAAATTTTTTTAAAGGAACATCTGACCCATTTTTAAAAAGAGGGGTAAGACATTCTTTCTTTTTCATTGTGTTGACAAATGTGCAGAGCTGTGGTGGTCCTGGTTGGCATAACGTATTGTTTGCAGCATACATATAAACTGAGTAGAATTTAGGACATGTTGCGTAAATAACTACATCTTTTGTAAGAGAAATGAAACCAGTTTGATTTTTGATGGTAGGCAAAGATTGAGGAAAAGTGAGTTCGGTGAAAAGCACACGGAATAGATCAAGTAACTTGTGAGTGGCTGCAAATGTCAAAAACTCCAGTTGGAATAATAAAACAAAAAAACAAATAAACAAGTAAGTTGGTCCTTGTGGCATCTGATTTGATTAAATATCTGGCTGCGCTGTAATATTGTAATATAAGAACACATGCATACATTTACAAACACAGATGCATCATCATACCATTTTTGATTATAAATTTTTCGCCGTGATCATCCAAATCATTCATCATTGTCAAAACTTCTGTTGTCCAATCTACTTCCAAAACTGTCTCAGAGGTATCAAGCATATCATCAAAGTTTTCATTGATATGGCCTTCTTCGTAATCCCATTCATCATCTGGCAAAAAAAAAAAAAAAAAAAAAATGGTTACTTTCAACATAACGTTTAGAAACGCAAACTTTTTTTGGGTACCTGAAGATTGATCATCATTGTGTGGGATACTTTGGTAAAAACTGTCGGCAACATGAGCAAATTCTGCCTCGATTGCGGAAAACCCAAACGAGAAAATTCTAAACTAGCATCTATCATCTCTTCTGTAGATATAAACAAAAGATTTAGTTAACTTTAATCATTATGGCTGCCCACAAATATTTATAAACCTTCGTATCGATGACTGGCATCACTAGTAGCTGCAAATGTTTTCTGACATAATTCCTCATACTCTTGATTACTTTTATGTCGGGAAGCAGTACTTTGCGGTACTAATTTACCATTACAGACTTTACAGTTGCACACCTTCAATCTTTTTCTCGGGTTAGAAGACATAAAGAAATTTAAAAGAATGATGGATCAAATTATCATGTCTTATAGTTATATAGTTAATAGAAACAATTTCCTAAATAATTAGTTCGTCCAGATTCGCATGATGTTATGAAAATTGAGTTAAGTCTATAAAACTGCATGACATTGCCTTATTGACTGTAAGAAATACCAATATGACAGCGATGCCCAAAATTATCATGCATTATTTTATTATAGATTCACTTCTAAAAGTAATCTTCTTTGAACAGGTTTGTCTTGTAGAGCTTTTGTTTGTGCATATTAAAAAAAAACCAGGTTACACCACATGCGAAAGAAAAAAAAAAGACTAAAAGACTCGCAAAAAAAAAAGACATCATTCCATAGCACTGTTTTTTTTTTCTCGTGTTTCTTTTGTACATAAAATCTCAACATGCACATATACATTACTCTACACAACATCATATAATGACGAAAAAGTACTGAGTCTATATGCACAAAGTCATTATTTATATTATCTTCATAAAACTGCTCTTGAATTTTTTAATCTTGCTTTGATTTCACTTTTGATGTATTTCTATAAATATAAATTTCCAAAACGGATTAATTTTAAAATTACCTCAAATGACTATTACTGCCACCAGTGCATAAACTGTTTCTCGACAAAAAAGAAAAAGGGATGCTTGTGAAGAGAGTACTAGCGTTCTTTACTGTTACTATGAAAATGAAGATGGCGTATTGGAATGGATCCCTCTTGAAAAAAAACCTGCACAATAGAAAGCCGAAGAATATGATCTGCCACCCATATCAGGCTTTAATGTACGCTGCTCTCACAGAACAAAGAATTTATTTTAAAAAGCAGATGATGCTGTTCAAAAAAAAAAAGGATTGCGGTTATATTACATGTAAAGAATATAGTATCAATCAAATATTAAATGACAATTATTGATAAACTTGCTATTTTTAAATAAAAAGATCCACTCACTGTTGGATTTTTTCCTGTCCATGGCACTTTTTTAAGCGTCACATACGTCTATTTTTGTGGTATCATGTATGTGCAATCACATTTTTATTTACAGATTAAGCCTTTAAATTGACAAATTGCTGTATTCGTCACTTGTCCAAGCAAGATTACCCCCCATATTTTTCTTTCCTTTAAAATGATTGGCTTTTGATTTTTTCCCAAAAGTGCTTGCACGTATAAACTTTTTTTGAAAATAACCGTTACACTTCCGAGACTCGGAATTGTCACGGAAATAAACTTTTAACATTGTGTTGGAGCATTGACAGCGTCTAACATTACGAGATTGCTTGATGGGAGGCATCGTTAATTTAAGATCTAAAAAAAGTAAAAGGGAAAAAAATCAAATCTGGAAATCGTTACTGATCTTAAGCCGGAGCTGAAAGTGCCCCCCCCCAAATCTCTTTTTTCTTTTTTTGTGGTGTCACAGCTGCTTGGCGTCTTTTTTTTTTACAACCAACGCACCCATCTCTCTTTTTATTTTACAATTAACATCCCACTTCTCTGTTTGAATCCTTTTGTAATGTAGTAAAGTTTTAAATTTCTGTCATGTAGTCTTTTTTTAACACGCTGTTCAAACCAAAAAAAAAAAAAAAAGAAAAATCACACACACACACAGCCACGAAAATAGGGAACGATAACTTCAACGACTTGAGTCCACCAATGGGTTTATGAATAAAGAGGTATAAAAGAGAGCAAGGAATAAGTGCTACGATTACAAAATTGAAAGATACTACATATAATTAGCATGATATCTTTTTTAAAAAAAACCACTTGCTGCCATCATAAAACATCAATTCTAGCAATAATTTTGATTCCTTTTACACTTTGTAAATGACTATCATAACTTAAATATAATCTAAATAAATAGGCTACTGGGTAAACAACATCCAGAGACAAAAAAACAAATGTCTACGAAACGAATAATTGCATCGTCTATTTTTTATGATAACACAATGAATACAACAAATCTTAACGAGCTCTTTCAAAACACAGCTGCAATGCTTGATTCCGAGATGACTCACCCTACTACAGAAACATCTAATTCAATAATATCAGTCCAAAGGAGCAAATAAGTGATGTCTTCTTAACGTATTTAACCTCTTTCAGCAGAAGGATGTATCATGGTCAGTTCTATTGAGTTCCACTGCGTAAAATAAAAAGTTCTGTATTAGTTCCATAAGTAAAGTACCCACATACCATGTATATCCACGTTGGCATAACACTCTGAAGACAATAAATCACCCAATTCACGTGATATTCACGTGATTTTTTTTTTGCGGTGCGTAAAAAAACTTCAAAATCTCCTTTTTTAGCAGTTTTTTGTAGGAAAACAAATTGATTTTTCTTTTTTCCTGAAATTTAGCACATTTCGGGTACCTGAAAATGTCCTGAAAAGCCCCAAAGGCGTAGTGACGACTACGTAACCACAAGTGACAGACAAAAAAAACCCACGTATCAAAATATAAACGCTGGTATAGTATAGTGGCAGTACATCGTGTTGTGGCCGCGTCGACGCAGGTTCGATTCCTGCTACCAGCATTTTTGGATAAATTCATATCATCGCAGTGTCTGTAGTCATTATACTCTCCGAGTGTACTTTTAACAGTGTCGTACTACTTGAGGCTTTCTTTCGTGTATTTTATTTTTTAATAAAATCCACCAATCACATCGCTGCATCTAATCACACCCAAACAAACTTTTTTGACATCTTGGTTACTCAATCCATGTCGAAAGACAACCCACCACCACCAGAGACCAGCTGGTCCACAGTAGTTGCGAAAAGCTTGAAAACCAAAGTTCCACCTCTTCGTCGTCGAGTTGACATTACCGGTAATCGAGAATCTTACAAAGTTGACATCATGTTTGAAGATCCCGAGATCTCAGAATATTTAAGACATCAACGAGCCCTCTCGATTGTTAAGACCGCTATTCAGCCAGGTGCTGTCATTTTCAGTTTACCAAGCAGTCAGTTCACTCACCAGTCCGCTGCTTATAAATTAGTTATCGACCAGATAGGCCCAGTAGTTGGGAATTATTTTAATCCCCTCTCCTTGCGTGGAAATCGTTCTCGTAATGACTTGGTTTTTTACACCAAGTTCCGAGAAGACAAAGCCACTCAGTTTGCTCTTTCTGAAGGGCTTTTAGTCAACGATATTCAGTATAAGGCTATCCCTTACAAGGATAAGACAACGTCGAATGACCATGTCCGGGTCAACATCACTTTGGATTTTGTGGATGAAGATGAGGAACTACTTACCAAATTACAATCTTCTATGGCCAACTATGGCAGGGTTTTACAAGTTAAACGCTTGCTCAATCATGGTTTTTTTGAAGGTGAAATCTCTGTCTTGCTCAACCGTAGCTCAACCACTGTCATGTATCAAGATCTACAACGTATGTTGTATCTCGAAGCTTGGGATGTTTTTGCACCGGCTAGTTTTAAAGGGGCTCAACCCATATGCTATTACTGCCGTGAAGCTGGCCATGTTAAGAAGGATTGTCCCGAATTGCAAAAGATCAATTGTTTTAGATGTGGCGCTGTTGGCCATACACAGCGTCGCTGTCGTGTAGAGGATACAGCAGACTTAGTACCAAAATCTAAACCAACGACTTTTGAAGAAAATTTAGAGGCTTATGCTCAGGCTAGCCAGGCTACACCTCCCAGCAGTTCCTCTGAAACGCCTGCCCCTACAGCTAAGACTGATTTGCCCACTGATTCGCAAATATCCCACGAGCTTTCTAAGGATTCCGATGCCGATTTAACTGAAGATGTCCTAATGATGGATGAATCTTTTGAAGTTTCCACCACCAAACATGCGACTAATTTTGCAGCTTGTCACCTTGGATCTTTAGATTCAAAATATGCTCCTATCGACGAACGCACATCTATGGATGTCGATTCTAGCCATTCTCGCCGTGATGTAGCTAAGAAAGGGTCTGATGATATCAAGAAGGACGTGGCTCCTTCGTCCTCAAAGATTACTTTAACCCGTAAGGGTCATGAGTAATCGCCCTCTCCGTCTTTCATCTTTAAATGCGCGAAGCATTTTCAAAGATGCAGATAGAAACACCCAGAGATTGTTTCTATCTTATCTCAAGTCTTCTTCTCTATCTCTGGACATACTTTGTTTGCAAGAGGTCTCGGCTTTTAACCGTCAAGATCACTTAACTCAAGAGCAATGTCATTATTTTATGAATTATTTATTCCCTCGGTGTGCTGTTGTATTTACTAAGTATTGCGCAATTATTTGCCTTAATCAAAAGTATCACCTCGATAAAGAAATTGTTTCTTTAGACGAACGTTGTATCAGTTCCAACATTATCGACAAGTCTACCCGTTGATGTATCCGTAAGACAAATACAACTAAAATAATAATAATAAAGAGAGACTAGAAAGTACCAGACACTTATATGATTGTTTTTTATTTAAGATTAAAATTGGGGCCTTTATATAAGAGACATCGGTTCATGAATTCTACCGAGTATCTACTGAGTCATATACTTGATAAGATCGATGTCCAATTGGGAAGCATGTACTGCGGGAAAGATATAAGAATATATAATTCAGTAACAGTGCTTTGAGACAGATCAAATCAGGTTCTGTAGAGTTTACAATTTAAACAGAGAGTAGTGACAAATCGGCTAAACAGATAATTAAAGAACAGATATTAATTTTATGTCACGAAATGAGAAACATGTCAAATTGATAATGTTCGATAAGCAAACCAATGTATGATGTATGTTAGTATTGATCACAATAGCTGGTATACATCATCTTCGTTACCAAATATAGATACCAATATTGCTTGTTGCTTCACTAATGCACGTGTACTCAATGACTTAGTTTCCTTATACAACGGTATTCTCGTGCTAACGAAATACTAATGATATAATATCTAATAGTACTAACTATTTCTTTTTGGTATGATTACTAAATCATAAATGATGTATAGATGTTGATATGTTTTTATTGAAAATAATATGAGTGTAGCCTAGCTAGATCACCACATTATCCCCACCCAGGTATTAACTAAATACCGTTCAAGTACTTTTTTTTTTTTTTTTTTTTTTTTTTTATAAAATCAGCTTTTCCTTTTCTTAGTTGATGTATACTTATACATTGAAATAATGCTCATCATTGTTTCTTAAAAGCAAACAAGCAGCACATTGTTCTTAAATAACTCAAATTTAAAATCTACTTTGCTTCTTGTTCTGAAAAACTGACCTTGTGATTCTTTTTCTTTTGGTACCTGAATTTTGTGGAGTTGCAATATTCATACTCTTCAATAATCTTTTATTGGCTTTATTGATCTCTTTGACACTTTCTGGTACTTCACCAATTCTTTGCCAGTATTCTTTAATAAACTTAGGATCTGTAAAATTATCCTCTGGCTCCCAAGAATCATAAGATTCGTCATAGTCAAACCATTTGCATCTATACATGTATTTATTATTGTCATCTTTCTTATGACCAATAATAGCTTCAACTTCAAAGAACTCATCTTTATGCTCTGATATCTTATCAGAGACTTTCTTTAGTAAAGAAGGGGGATAATTTCTTGGCTCTAGAAAACCCTTTTCATTCTTCAAGACATATGTATTAGCAGCAGTTTTTCTGACAACAGTATAAAATCCCTTGTACTTTGGGTCTAATTTATTCTGCTTTTCTGTCACTAAAATCATCACTGTAGATCCAGGCTTAAGGTCTATCATTTTGTGACTTGTATCAAAACTCTTTTTCTGCTTTTCAGTGACGTGCTTAACGTTCTCATACACTGCAGGGTGTGGAGAAATCTAGGATTTAACACAGAAAAATAAAAGATAAAAAAACAGGAATAATAAGATTAATAGTGCTTGTGCGGTTTTATTCTTATTATTTTAGTTTTAAAACTCAATGCCTTTCTAATCCATGTTAGAAGACAGGGTATTTATAGTTATTTAAAGCTGTGGTTGAAACGGTTAATATAATTAGGATGGGAAGTTCACGGAAGGTTGTTTAGAGGTGCCATTGGCTTGTGTATTCCTATAGCCGGTGGTTCTTCAATAATCAAGCGTCAAGTGCTTATTGGCTTCCTTGATTACCTAATCCGAGAATCGTTCTATTGTTCTGTCATTATTAAAGGGACGATTCTTTCTTAGAAATATTCTAGTTTATTCTGAGTTGTAATGTCTTAACTCAGAACATATAATTATTTGATACCTTGTATGTGTATTGATTGTTTAATATGTGATTCGATCCATAGGATCGGTGGTATTTTTATATGTGTATAGTGCTATTTTAGTACATGCTCCCCCACCAGTGTTAGCGTAGCTCGCGAAATAAGAATATATTAATGTATACTTGAAGGTTTATTCCTGCTATTTATCAAGTAATTTTTTTTTTTTTTTTTACTCTGTACAGCAGACGTACACAATCATGCATAATTGCCAAATTCAAAAAGCGACTGAGATATAAAAGAAAATTTGAGGCTTGCTGTACAACTATATATTTTTTTTTTTTGTACGCCTTTTTTTTTTTTTTATACAAGGGGTTTCCTCTTATCAGTTCTTTTTTGTTTTACTTCTTAAGACACGTTCACGCAGTTGACTGGAACTATGCTTTCTATTTTGCTTACTTTTTTTACTAGATGGTATGTTTACAACTTCATTGTCATTCAGCAATGCATTGCTAACCTTTGTCCTTTCTCTTTTTTTAGAATCGTTGACCAATTTCGTTTTTCTTTCTTGTTCTAGTTGTTTTTGTTCGTTTACTTTCAGCCAGTATTTTCTAATAGTTTCGGGATCCGAGAATGCAGCTGCAGTAAGCCATGAGTTTTCTCGTTCGCCGTAGCCTACCCAATTCACGAGATATTGTCGATCAGAAGCGGGGCCACGATGCATGCGTATTTCTTTCACTTCATACAGTTTGTCTTCGATGGCACTTTCGTCAATGGTAACTACTTTCAGCTCAGATGGTACGTAGTCTCTATGGAGGATTTCATTCATTTCATCTTTTAACACGTAAGTACCAGCTTTGGTTTTAGTGACGACGGTAAATGGACCTTCATATAACGGTGAAAGCTTGGTTGCTCGGTTTGGCAATCTTACCATGACGGTTGTTCCCACGGTAATATCGATGAGGTAGTGTTTATCATCAAATCTTTTTCTCTGTAATTCCATTAATTCTTTTGTTCTGTTATGTATAGCGGGAAAGACGATATCAGCCATATATTCAGCCTTTTTTATCAAGTCATCCACTGTAGACACTTTTTTTGGAAGAGTAGATTGTTTTGAAGGATTGATGTTATCCTGTGTTTGAAGAAACTGTCGAGCGTACATAAGTGAAAAAGGACTACTGCCTGTCCTGTTGCGTATTTTCAGGTTACAGCATAGTTGAGCTGCAGGTAAGATGGTATCCCATTTGCTTGTGTCATTTCCACACATTTTCCTAACTGTATTCACTATGATTTTTACAGCATTTTCTGCACAGCCATTAGACTGAGGATAGTAAGGAGTGGAGAAGCGATGGGGTATACCAAGTGTTTTTGTAATGGATGCCATCAAAGAGTTCTTGTATTCTCGGCCATTGTCTGTGACAATCAATTGGCTAGCTAATCCATAGTCGCCAAAGATTTGGCATAGTACGTTTGCAACAGTATCACTTTGTTTGTTCGGGAGAGCCCTTGCTATTATATAGCGAGTACAGATATCGACGACGATTAATATGTAAACATTTTGATTGGCCGTCACGCTGAAGGGACCAGCCATATCGGAAGCGATATTGATGTATACCAGCTATTGTGATCAATACTAACATACATCATACATTGGTTTGCTTATCGAACATTATCAATTTGACATGTTTCTCATTTCGTGACATAAAATTAATATCTGTTCTTTAATTATCTGTTTAGCCGATTTGTCACTACTCTCTGTTTAAATTGTAAACTCTACAGAACCTGATTTGATCTGTCTCAAAGCACTGTTACTGAATTATATATTCTTATATCTTTCCCGCAGTACATGCTTCCCAATTGGACATCGATCTTATCAAGTATATGACTCAGTAGATACTCGGTAGAATTCATGAACCGATGTCTCTTATATAAAGGCCCCAATTTTAATCTTAAATAAAAAACAATCATATAAGTGTCTGGTACTTTCTAGTCTCTCTTTATTATTATTATTTTAGTTGTATTTGTCTTACGGATACATCAATTTTTTTTTACCAATTCAACTTATTCAAACTTACCTCATCGTTACTATGCCTGCCTCTGCTTCTTCTGCCATGTCTGAATATATGGGTGACTCTCTTTCCAACCTTGGTTCTACTCCTGCTGCTACCCCTGTTGACCCATTCATTGAGTCAACTCAAAACAGCATCAACATTCTCAAGGCTGAACTCGGTACGATGACTGCTACTGCTCTTCGCTTTCCTGAAGGTGAGGAAAGACTCAAGCTTCTCGAAGCTTGTAAGGTGAAAGGTGATCTTTTGCGTGTCCTCTTGGCTACCATCGTGGATGCTGATAAGGTTGCTTCTCTCGGTTCCTCTTCTGGTCCCCGAACTGTCAAACAGTCGAACGTTGTCCCTCCCAACTTACCCTTGTTCCAATGGGAAGGTCACTGCTTTAACTCCAAGGCTCCCATTTTTGTTGATGTTACTGCCTGTCTTCAAAAATTTGAGGACGTTATGTTTTCACATAACCTCGACTATGACACCAACTTCAAGCGTTTGGTCCCTGCTTGCCTCTCTACTTCCCAACGAACTTGGTATGAACAATACTTAGCTTCGCTTGGTGAAACTTGTTTGACTTCGGTAACATGGGTTATGTTCAAGTTGGCAATCACAGACCATTACGGTTTAACTGTCGAGGAAGATCGTTCCTCTGCTGCTGTCGCTCTCATCGACATTGAGATGGCTAAAAACGAGTCGATTGATTCTTTCATCGATCGTTTCAACAACTTGCGTCGCCGTGCGGTTGACCAATGTCCTCCTGCCTCTGTTCTGATTAACAAGTTTTTGGGTGCTCTTCCAGCTAATCTTCATGACAAGGTTACTGTGTCCAAGGCTACTTTGGAAAAATCTCGCAAGACTAATGTTGAAGTCATTATCAACTTGGTCAAGGATCTTTCTAAGGAACTGTCCAAGAACAAGAGCAAGCGTGGATTTGCTGAGCAAAATTTGTCTGACAACGTTGGATCTAAACGTTCCAAATGGGCTTCTTCTTCTGCTGCTGCTGCTGGTTCCCCTGGTACTAGTACTTCTCGTTCTGGCTCGTCTTCGTCTTCTGGGTCAAGCAAGAAGCCATCTGGTACTGGTTCTTGGTGCTCTTTCCACAAGGTTAACACACACAACACTGTGAACTGTCGTGTTGTTTCTTCTGCTACTGCTGCGTTAAACTCTGCTTCTGGTCCTTCGTCTGCTTCGTCTGCTAGTTCTTCTCAGAACACTAACAGCAACAAGCCCTCGTCGTGCTTTAAGTGTGGTGTTTCACCTTGGACTCCTCGACATCAGTGCAATACTGCACGTCGTAATGCACCTGGTTCGGATATCAACAGTGCTTCTCAGTACTTGGGTGCTATGCATCTCAATGACGGTGACTCTTCGTCTACCACCCCATTTCCTAACGAAGTTAACAATTCCACACAATCATCAGCCGATGATATTACAATGGAAGACGTTGATTCGAGTGTCCAAGCCATGGTCGCCCAGCAATCTCAACTTTGTACGTATAATCAATATTCACAATTGCCTTCTCATAAGTCTAACTCCATTCTTATTCCGGTAATTTTAGAAAACACTAAAACATTTGCTGTTGTCGATACAGGCGCATCATTCTCGATCGTCTCTCCCGATTTTGTTAAATCCCTTGGTTCTTCTGTTGTTGTCTTTCCTTCTTCTGGAAGTATTCAGCTTGGCCATAAACAATCTCATCAACAACGCACTGGTCACTGTTTTTTAGATATTTTTTATAATAAAATCAAATTTAAATTCAAATTTGAAATCTTCGACTTCTTTTCAGATGTTAAAAACGTGCCTCTTTTATTTGGACTTGATATTTTGCCTAAATTAAACATTGGTATAACTGAATTAGTTTCTTCTTGGTTTGATTATACAGGACCTGCTTTACCTTCTCCTATTAATCCTGAAGAAATTAAACCTAATGAGAGCCCTTTTGGTTCCCATTCTGAACGTCAGATGATGCTATCCAAGTTAAAGCCATTATTAAACTGTAATGCTCAAATTGACTTGAAAAACACTTACTGTAATTTGCCCGATTCAATAGTTCGTTTAGACACTATTCCTGGTAAAGAAGCATATCGTAAGCAGTATCCTCAACCGGAAGCATATCGTACCGCCGTTCTTGCACAAATTGATACGTGGCAAAAGGAAGGAGTCATTGAACTCGCCGAATGTCATACAGGTTTTAATTCTCCTCTCCTCTGTGTTAGTAAGAAAGATGAACATGGTGTTTATACTTTCAAAAAGCCAAGAGTTGTAGCTGATGTCCGACTCCTTAATTCAATTCTTCTCAGTACTGATAAATTTCAATTTCCAATGATTTCGGACATTCATCAAAAGATTGGCCCGTCTCCCATCATTTCCTCAATTGATATCCATTCGTGCTTCACTAGCTTCCTTGTTCTTCCTGAACATCGTCATAAGCTTGCTTTTACTTGTCCCTATACTGGTTCTCAATGGATGTTTCGCAAAGTTTGTTTTGTCATTTCCTTCATGGGTAATTTCACCCAACGTGTGCTTTCAAATTTGTTTCGTGATCTTCCTTATGTTTCAGTATACGTCGATGATATTCAGATTGCAACCCGTCCACCTCTTTCTTATCATACAGAGTGTGTCGCAGAAGTCCTTCGACGTCTAACCAAAGCCAATCTCCAAATTTCACCTGAAAAATTGGTTCTTGCTCAAAAAAGCATACACATTTTAGGATGGTCTATTGTTAATGGTAAATTAATTCCGGATCCTCGTAAAGTATCGAATGTACATACTTGGCCTGTTCCTTCTACTGGTAAACAGCTAATGAGTTACCTCGGCTTTATGAATTACTTTCGCAACAGCATTCCTTTATACGCCATGCTTTCTGCTCCTCTTGATAGTATTCGTAATTACAAGTCGCTTGACAAAGTATGGACTCCACAGCACACTGAGACATTTAATAATTTAAAACTTGCTCTTGCGTCTGCTCCTGTCATTTCGCCTCCAGACTTTAGTTGTCGTCTTCACGTCGCTACTGATGCAAGTCTTACTGGAATCGGTGGAATCATTTATTACATAAAGAATGATACCGTACATTATGTTGCTATGGCTAGTCGCAAGTTGTCTTCTTCTGAACAGAATTATAGTACTACTAAACGCGAACTACTTGCAGTGGTGTTCATCTTTAACAAGTTTCACAAATGGTTGTTTGGGATTCAGTTTACTCTGCACACTGATCATAAAAGTCTTATTTTTTTGAATCATCAGTCTATTCCAAATATGCTAATGCTGAACTGGTATGAAGTTATCTTCTCTTATTCCTTTGACGTCGTTCATATTCCTGGATGTCTCAATGTTATTCCTGATGCTCTAAGCCGACTGTTCTCTGATGATGATGAGTCCAGTCTGGAGGGGGATAAATGTAATAACATCGCGAATAAATACAAAACGAAAAAATATTGTAAACAAAAGAAAGTTGATAATGTCTCTAAAGCGGTCACAACTCGCGTTACGCCCAATAGATTTCAAAAGAAAAACATTCACACTGTTGACTCTTTTAATCATTTATCTTTCTCTTCTTTTCCTGTTGCTCTTAAAAAGCAATCTGTCACTACCAACGAGTATTATAATAACAATGCTTACGTACGTCCACCACATAGTACACCAAACGCTCCACTTGTTAATCGTGCATTACAATTAGCTGAGTACATGACACCTCCCAATAAAGAACGTGTTCCCATTATCATGAAAGCACATCTTTTAGGTCATTTTGGTATCAACGCTATAGAAAAGACTATTCATAATGATTACAATTTTCATTGGACAAATATGAGACAAGATATCCAAAAAGTTATAAACGATTGTGTTGCATGTCAAGCTCATGGAATTTATAAGGTCGGTTACCACCCTCCTCGTAGTGTACTTCCTGATGGCGTGTTTGACCACATCTGTATGGATCTTGGGGATTTTAACACAACCTCATCTTCCGGAAACAACTTTATCCTTGTCGTCGTAGACTACTTCTCTCGATTTACAATCTTACGTGCATTACCTGACAAGCACAGCCATACTATTGCTAAAGAGCTATTAAGCATCTTTTGTCTTTTTGGATTCCCAAAAATCATTAACAGCGATCAAGGCAGCGAATTTGTAAACGAGATAGTAACCAACTTAATTGAAATGAGTGGCATTGATAGACGTCTTTCGCTTCCTTACACCCCTACTTCCAACCCTGTTGCTGAGAAGTTTGTTGGTACAACGAAACGTACTATTATCAAGACTTTAACTGCTAATGGTGCTGCGCCTACTGATTGGGATTTATATTTAGATCCATGCCAATACGCAATCAATGCACAGTACGCACGTTTGCATAAGTCACGTCCTTTTTCAGTTATGTACAATAGACAGCCTAACGGATTCCAAGATTATACAAACTTAAGACCATCACTAAGTTTAGAACATTCGGATTCCAGAGCAATCGATGATAAATTAAAGTTTGTCAAAGAAACGGTTATTCCGGCTCTCGCTAAACGGATTAATGAAACGCAATCCAATGACCATGAAAGATTTATCAATACGCATAAAATTGTAAATGAGAAGTATCCTATCAATTCTAGAGTCATGATCACAAATGTAAACCGCACTTCTAAAATGACAGAACGTTGGCTCGGTCCTTATATTATTACAGGGTACACAGCACACGGTAGCTACATTTTAAACGACTTAACAGGAACTCCATTACCACGTCACTTGCCTACTCAACAGATCCGATTAATACAATCCGGAAATAAGCGCAATCCTGGTGACTTTAAAAATGAACATTATGAAGTTCAAGCTATTGTTAATCATCGAGGTACACCCGGTAACTATGAATACTATGTTCATTGGGTCGGTTATGACGATCAAGAAAAGGACAACACTTGGAAATCTACAAATACGTTTGATTCCATGAAACCTATTCAAGAGTATTGGTCACGTTATAATAAAGCCACCTCAGGAACTTCGGAACACAATCTGTCATCACAGTTTAAAAGGCCACGTAAAATACCGACTGCTAAATACTACAGCAGATCAAAGGCTCAACGTTCTGTTCCATCCACAAGATCCAAAGTTAAACACTCTTAGCTTTACATCAGTAATTAAAAAGGTCTTTTCCTTATTTGTTTTTCCTAAAAGGTTTTTAAAGGTTTTTATCGACATACTTCAATTACTACGATCTTCCATTATAACACTGAAAAGATATACACGTTCTAATTCGTTTGTCATCACGGCATTCAAGAAAGTAGTTCCTCATCTGGAGGAGGGCAATGATGTATACCAGCTATTGTGATCAATACTAACATACATCATACATTGGTTTGCTTATCGAACATTATCAATTTGACATGTTTCTCATTTCGTGACATAAAATTAATATCTGTTCTTTAATTATCTGTTTAGCCGATTTGTCACTACTCTCTGTTTAAATTGTAAACTCTACAGAACCTGATTTGATCTGTCTCAAAGCACTGTTACTGAATTATATATTCTTATATCTTTCCCGCAGTACATGCTTCCCAATTGGACATCGATCTTATCAAGTATATGACTCAGTAGATACTCGGTAGAATTCATGAACCGATGTCTCTTATATAAAGGCCCCAATTTTAATCTTAAATAAAAAACAATCATATAAGTGTCTGGTACTTTCTAGTCTCTCTTTATTATTATTATTTTAGTTGTATTTGTCTTACGGATACATCAGATATGGGCAAACGGCTCAGCTGCGACAATTGACTTTAATGGATGGTAACCTCTTCTTGCTATATTGTGTCGAGCGCAGTCTACGCAACCACTAACAATTTGTTTAGCTTCGGTAAATATTCCAGTCCAGTGTAACCCATCTTCGTGAAGTCTTTGAACAACACTTTCTGTGCCGAAATGTCCAAGATTATGTGCATCACGTAATAGTTTATGTCTTTTTTCAATCGGTGGTGCGATGTAGTCGGTAAGATTATCTTTGTACTTAGGTGAGTCTATTTTTACGGCTAATACATTAAGATTTTTATCTGTGCTTTTAATGTTTCGTTTGTAAATAAACTTATCTGTCGATGATATTTTATCGGTAGATTTAAAACTTTCAACAGGGTTTCGTTTTCGTCTTTCTAATATAATACGATTCAATTGTTTGATCTTTTTATCTTCTTCTTCCAGTTCTTTCTCATTATCTAAAGGTGGATACAATCTACTGAGCAAATCAGGTAGGATGTTATCGATTCCTTTGATATAGGTTACTGTGAATGAAAATTGATTCAAAACATCCATGTAGGATTGAATTGTTCTATTTGGTACATGAGTGGTATAATAAAATGTGATAGCTTTATGATCCGTCCAGACTTCTATCTTTGGATGACCCAGCAATAATGACCGGAATCTTTGGAATCCATAATAGATGGCAAATAGTTCACGACGATTAACTGACCAATTTTGAGCAGACGTAGGTAAGGATGTACTTGCCATAGCAATGATGATGGTTCTACCTTTATCATCACGTTGTGTCAATATGGCAGATGCAGCATATTGTGAAGCATCTGTTTCCAAATACATTTTATCTTCCATGCGAGGTGTATGTAAAATTGCCTTGGACATAAGGATTTGTTTTATGCTATTAAGACGGTCGGTATGGAGTTGTGTCCATTTATTTTCCACATCTTTATCATTTCGTAAAGCATCTGTTGTGTATCAAGGTAAATGTAAAATTATAAAGACAGTTATAGAGTAGTTTGAGACTGTTTATAAGATTGTCCTTTATTATGAAATAAAAACCTCTAGTATTTATATAAAAGACTTGTCTGCTGAGTTATCACTTTGATATTATTGAAAGTTGTTCTTCGTTACCAAATATAGATACCAATATTGCTTGTTGCTTCACTAATGCACGTGTACTCAATGACTTAGTTTCCTTATACAACGGTATTCTCGTGCTAACGAAATACTAATGATATAATATCTAATAGTACTAACTATTTCTTTTTGGTATGATTACTAAATCATGAATGATGTATAGATGTTGATATGTTTCTATTGACAATAATATGAGTGTAGCCTAGCTAGATCACCACATTATCCCCACCCAGGTATTAACTAAATACCGTTCAAGTACTTTTTTTTTTTTTTTTTTTTTTTTTTTTTTTATAAAATCAGCTTTTCCTTTTCTTAGTTGATGTATACTTATACATTGAAATAATGCTCATCATTATTTCTTAAAAGCAACAAGCAGCACATTGTTCTTAAATAACTCAAATTTAAAATCTACTTTGCTTCTTGTTCTGAGAAACTGACCTTGTGATTCTTTTTCTTTTGGTACCTGAATTTTGTGGAGTTGCAATATTCATACTCTTCAATAATCTTTTATTGGCTTTATTGATCTCTTTGACACTTTCTGGTACTTCACCAATTCTTTGCCAGTATTCTTTAATAAACTTAGGATCTGTAAAATTATCCTCTGGCTCCCAAGAATCATAAGATTCATCATAGTCAAACCATTTGCATCTATACATGTATTTATTATTGTCATCTTTCTTATGACCAATAATAGCTTCAACTTCAAAGAACTCATCTTTATGCTCTGATATCTTATCAGAGACTTTCTTTAGTAAAGAAGGGGGATAATTTCTTGGCTCTAGAAAACCCTTTTCATTCTTCAAGACATATGTATTAGCAGCAGTTTTTCTGACAACAGTATAAAATCCCTTGTACTTTGGGTCTAATTTATTCTGCTTTTCTGTCACTAAAATCATCACTGTAGATCCAGGCTTAAGGTCTATCATTTTGTGACTTGTATCAAAACTCTTTTTCTGCTTTTCAGTGACGTGCTTAACGTTCTCATACACTGCAGGGTAAACAATTTCAGTCATTCTTTTTATTTTCCCTTTCAAGTCTTCACGAATCTTTTCGGCAGTTGCATTGTCCTTTTCTTTACCAAAGTCAACAAAGTCATTTCGATTCCTACCAAACATTAACGAAAATGGGGTACTCTTAGTCCTAGCATTATACTTGCTATTCAAAAACAATTGAGCAGAAGGCACCTTCAGATCCCAGTCAGCAACGTTACCGACAATTTGTTTTTTAATGGTGTTCACTGCAGACTGTACAGCTCTTTCACTTGCACCATTAGCTCTAGGATGGTACTGTGAAATCAACGCGTGTTCAAAACCAACGTTTTCTTTAATGCTTGTCATCAAGCTATTCACAAACTCACGACCACAATCCGACTGAAGCTTACGCATTGGACCCCAGGTACCAATTATGTCTAACACTTGTAATGCAACAGTAGCCATGCTCTTATCAGGTATAGCACGCAGCACATAAAACTTACTTGCAATGTCAATCATTACTAACAAGTATTCATTACCCTTAGTTGACATTGTAAATGGACCAGCTAAGTCGATACCCCAACTATCCCCAGGAAGTGTGGCAGTAATAGGTCGTAAAGGATTGTAACCCTTTCTTGTGATGTTGTGACGCTGACATTATATACACGATTGTATGAGATCATTTGCTTGACTCTTCAAGTTGGTCCAGTAAATACCTTTTCTCTTTAAGGCATGTAATATAGCTTCTATACCAAAGTGACCTTTCAAATGTTCTTCAACTAATAACTTATTCCTTTGATTCTCTGTAGGAGGAGTAAAGTATTCACCACTCAAGACATCAGGAAGAGGTTCTTTAGTGACAGCACTATTCCTCATAATGGACTTGACCTCATTATCCCCACCCAGTTCATTTAACAATGGTTCAGTCTCTTCCGACAAACGCGACAACGCATCTGGCAAGACATTCGCGACACCAGGTAAATGAACGATCTTAAAGTCATACTGTAAAATTGTGTCCATCCATGCAATCATCATCAGATTAGCGACACGTTGGGTATGCAGATACGTCAATGCCTTGTGATCCGTATACAAGGTAAAGGAGGATCCATAAATATACTTGTGAAAACGTTTGAGTGCAAATACTAACGCTAGTAATTCTCTTTTTGTAGCTGAATATTTCCTTTCACTTTTGGATAAGCTCTTAGCCACGAAAGAAATATATTTAGTCTTACCATCCCTGACTTGATACAACACTGCACCAATCCCAGTTAGAGACGCATCACAACTAATACAAAAACGAGAATTCATATCTGGATATGACAACACCAGATCACTCAAAAGTGCTTTTTTCAAGTTATTGAATGCGGTTTGATGTTTATCAGTCCATAAATGTGTAATCGACTTCTCATTTCTTAATGAATCTAATGGCGACATAATGGATGATACATTGGGAATCAAAGTCCTAAAATAGTTGATCAAACCACAATAACTTTGGATATCTTTACCCGTTTTTGGCTGAGGAAATTCCAACACATTAACAAGCTTTCTACGGTCCATGGTAATACCTTTAGGTGAAATGTGAAAACGAAGCAAATAAATTTCTTTCTGAAAGAAATGACACTTCTTTGGATTCAACTTCAAATTGACCCTTGTTAATCGTTCTATCACTTGCTTCAAGTGTACCTTGTGTTCCTCAAATGTCTTACTTGCACAAACGATGTCATCCACAAAGAATCTTACAAAAGGTAATCCTTCCAAAGCTATACTCATAGTCCTTTGAAACTGTGAACTAACATGTTTGATACCAAACACTGTACCAATAGGCTTATACTGTACACCACGCCATGTGAAACTGAGTTTATGTGCATCCTTTGGGTTCAAACGCAAAGAGTTGAATGCAGACTTCAAGTCAAGAGTAGAATAAATATTCGCACCCTTCAAATCCTCAAACAATTCACCAATAACAGGCAGAGGCATACGATCAATTGTCTTCAAGAGAGTGTTGACTAGTCTTGGGTCATGACATACACGATAACCAGTAACCTCGCCTTTACCATTTGTCTTCTTGACTACAGTTAAAGGGGTATTCCATTCCGTATTTGCAGGAGCTCTTTCAATAATGCCGTTTTCAAGCCATTCTTTTACCTGTTCATCCACTACACCTTGCATCTTGAAAGGAATGGGATAAGGGCTTCTGAATGCTGTAGCATTTTCTGGAGTATCCAAACAAACGACACTTTCAGGTATGGTACAAAACGAACCTTTAGGAATAGCTTGATTGTTCTTAACAAACTTTTGAATATAATCCATAGCTTCCTCAAACTCTTTGGGACCAACAGCTGGATTATTTTCTTTAAGCTCATTTTCTCTTTCGATGGATTCAAGAAGATCACTCTTATTGTTAAAGCATCGATCAGCTTCACGTCGTTCTTCACTTGAATCTTCATCATCATATGTTAAAGGTAAACCATAAATACCAATACCCAGATAAAACATATAATCAGTACCGATACTAAAATCATACTCATTACTATTAGTCAAGTTCATGACTTCAAACTCACGTTTAATAGTCTTACTATTACAAGTTACACTGATGATACAAGTACCAATTCTCTTAATGTAAGTATTGCTATCAGCTAAGCGAATAAAATATTCATGGACATTGCTTTTGTTTACAAATTTTTTATTAACGTGTGTTACATAACTAATAGGTAAACTATTCTTCAAACAGAAATTCTTATCCACAGAACTAAAGGTGGCACCACAATCCAACAGAGAGATGGTTCTAATCGAATTATTTGCAAGAATAGGAAAGGTAATATTAGTGCTCATGTTCTTAAAATCTTTTTTAATAACCATTTCTTTATAGTTGTACTTACAATCTAAAGCCATCTGGGCCAAAGCACTAGTGTTGTCGTCTTCCGACGACGAAGAAGAGGAGGCTTCCCCACGACCAGGAAAAGTACTACCCTCACCACCAGAGGAACGAAGAGCCATTCTTGACACCTTTGCCAAAGCATGTCTTTCCCTTTCAGCACAGGAGTGACCCTTTTCCCAAGGAGACTTGCACGAGAAGCAAACATTATCCTTCAAAGCTGACTTGAAGTCCCAAGCTTTCTTATGCTTCTTGCCAGCATCACCAGAAGAAAAAGCTCTTTTCTTTCCCTTGTTACCAGAAGAAGAGGAAGAAGAGGAGGCACCATTGCCAGCAGCAAATGATTTCCACTCGGAGATCGAACTGGTCTCACCAGGGTTCACAACAATGATGTTGTGATCGAGCTTATTGTTGTGATCGAGCTTATATCCTCATATAACTCTTTAATCTCAATCCATTCAATCCTTTAATAACTTTTATAAATATTGATTTATTATCTGTTGGTTTTATTTTCATACTATTGGATGCTCGCTAGATTCGATCCTCATCATTTACGACATCGATAACCAATGGCAAATATCCCGGATAATACAATCCAATAATAATTAGTTTTGCTAGAACATATCTTCCAGAAGGTCCCTTTATTTCAAGATACCTCAATTGATTGTCATCCACATGAATATACTTTGTGATAATTGTAGTATAAAAGGGAAATAAATATGAATAAAAAAACAAGTAAGAAATGAGACTCTTTGTTCCTTTATTTTAAGTTGGAGAGTTTGTCATGATAAAAATAGAGGTCCTTTTATATTCAATTATTACTTCAAAGATTCTTTCTGCGTAGATCGAATTTACTATTCCCGAAATCTGGGAATAGAAGGAATTAGATTCATAAATCAGTTACATATGAAACTTGACATATTATTTGTATAATATGTGTCTGTGATTCATATCCAGAATCTACTAGCGACTCATCGTTTATCCATTCTATGATTGCAATCGTTGATTGGATTACTGGATGAATTATTTGGATCTAGAAGATACGGCAGCTGCTCAACCAACCGGAATAGAGCATGGGGTTTGATCTCGGTATAGTTAATGAGCCGTGCTGGAACTGTTGTGGTGTTTTAGGATTGAATAAAAAATAGAAATAAAAACAAGTATAAGTACTTTGAGACTGCTTATAAATGTTTATTTAGAGTTAAAAAGTTATCCTTTTAAAAGATGTTTTTAGAGGGGTATTTATATTCGAATGTCAAATTAAGGGGCTTGCTTTGATATATTATTTTGGAGAGAGTTGATAACAATAACAATAACAAATATCAAATATGGGTTATTGTGTTACCGTGATAATTATGCTAATTATGAGGTGTTATTATAAAGAGAGTATGTGGATCACCACATTATCCCCACCCAGGTATTGACATATACCGACAGATTTATTACGATCTTTTACACCTCTTCGTTTTGAAGTTCTTTTGATCTTTATTGTTTTCTGTCAGTTTAAGTTTCTTACCCGGATGTGAGCTTACTTTGCGTTCATTATCCGTTACTTCCTTTAACTTACGCTTATTGGCTTTATTAACGGCTTTGATACTTTCAGGAACTTCACCAATTCTTCTGTAATATTCCGAGATAAATTTAGGATCAGAAAAGTTTGTTTCAGGTTCCCATGTATCATCAGCTTCATTGTAACCTAACCACCTGCATCTATATTGTAGCTTATTTTTATCATCTCTTCTATGGCCTATAATGGCTTCCACTTCATAATATTGTTCTTTAGGGATAATATCATCAGAGACAACTTTTAAATTAGAAGGAGGGAAGTTACGAGGTTCAATAAACCCTTTTTCATTTCGTAAGACGTACGTGCCAGCTGATGTTTTCCTTACTACTGTATAATATCCTTCATAATTAGGATAAAGCTTATTTTGCTTTTCTTGTATCAAGATCATTACAGTTGCACCAACTTTAATATCAATTAGCTTATGGCTGACGTCAAACTTTTGTTTTTGCTTATCAGTGACTTTCTTAACCTGCTCATAAACTGCAGGGTACACAATTTCTCTCATGAGTTTTATTTTCTTTTGTAATTCCTTATTTGTTCTCTCTGCAGTTGCATTGTCCGTTTCTTTGTTATAATTAGCAAAGTCATTTGGATTTCTACCGAACATTAATGAGAAAGGTGTACTTTTAGTGCGACTGTTATATTTACAATTCAGGTCTAACTGGGTGGAAGCAACCATTACGTCCCAGTCAGCAATATTACCATTTATCTTTTTCTTTATGGTTTTTACAGCAGATTGCACAGCTCTTTCAGTTGCGCCATTAGATCTTGGATGATACTGAGATATAAGAGCATGGTCAAATCCAATGTTACTCTTTATGCATGACATACATGAGTTTACGAATTCTGTAGCCTTGTCGCTTTGGAGCTTTCTGAATGGACCGAAAGTGCAAATTACTTCCAATACAACACTGGCCACTACTGCTGCAGTCTTATCAGGTATAGCTCTTAACACGTAATACTTTGTCGCTATATCTATCATGACTAACAAATAATGGTTTCCCCTTTTAGATGTTACAAAGGGACCAGCTAAATCAATACCCCAACTGTCACCAGGAAGAGCAGCTAGCACAGGTCTTAATGGATTGTAACCCTTTTGTGTTATATTGTGTTGTTGACATGGAACACATGCCTTAATTAACTCATTTGCATCTTTCTTTAAAGTAGACCAATATATGCCTTTACGCTTTAAAGCATGTAATATAGCTTCGACTCCGAAATGTCCTTTAACGTGCTCAAGATATAATAATTCGTCACGCTCATGTTGAGTAGGAGGAGTGAAGTATTCACCACTGTCTTCGCTAGGTAACGCTCCTATTATTGCATTTCTATTTCTCATGATTAATTTATCCCCACCCAGTTCATTTGACAGTGATGGATCGTCCTCATAGAGTCTGGATAACGTGTCAGGTAAGACATTGGAAATACCAGGCAAATGAACGATGTCAAAGTCATACTGTAAGATGGTATCCATCCAGGAGATCATCATGAGATTTGCAATTTTTTGTGTATGGAGATAGGTCAAAGCTTTGTGATCAGTATATAAGGTAAATTTAGAACCATATATGTATTTATGGAATTTTTTCAAGGAAAATACTAATGCAAGTAATTCTCTTTTCGTAGCTGAATATTTGCGCTCACTTTTAGATAAACTCTTTGCGACGAATGAAATAAATTTCTTTGTACCATTATATTCTTGACACAAAACTGCACCAATACCAGATAGAGAGGCATCACAACTTATAGAGAAGGGAAGGTTCATTTTAGGAAAGGATAATACAGTATCGCTTATAAGCGCTTTTTTCAAATTATCAAAAGCTTTCTGATGGTTATGGGTCCATAGTTTATCAAGTGATTTTTCATTCCTTAATGGATCGAGTGGAGACATTATAGCAGATACATTAGGGATTAATGATCGGAAATAATTTATGAGACCACAATAGCGCATTATGTCTTTTCCAGTTTTAGGTTTAGGAAATTCTATGACATTTACCAGCTTACGTCTATCAACGCTGACACCAGAAGGAGATACACGGAATCCAAGGAGATATATTTCTTTTTGGAAGAAATGACATTTATCAGGATTCAACTTCAAGTTTACATCAGTTAATCGTTTGATTAAAATTTTCAAATGTTCCTTATGCTCTTCAATTGATTTGCTTGCACATACAATATCGTCAACAAAATATCGTACGTTAGGTAATCCTTCCAATACAATACTCATTGTTCTCTGAAATTGCGAACTAACATGACGGATTCCAAATACAGTACCAATAGGTTGATATTGGACACCACGCCAAGTAAAGCTTAATTTATGTGCATCTTTAGGATTTAACTTTAAAGAGTTAAAAGCAGATTTCAAATCAAGAGTGGAATAGACAGTTGCTCCCTTTAAATCTTCAAGAAGTTCACTAATTATAGGTAAGGGCATTCTGTCAATTGATTTTAACAAGCTATTAATATGTCTTGGATCATGACAGACGCGATATCCTTTTATTTGTCCTTTAGCATCAGTTTTCTTGACTACAGTCAATGGTGTATTCCATTCTGTGTTAGCAGGGGCAATTTTCGTGATGCCATTATCAAGCCATTCTTTTACTTGATCATCTACAATGCTTTCCATCTTAAGAGGGACTGGATAAGGCTTTCTATAAGCTGTTACATTAGGTGGAGTATCCAAAGACACAACACTCTCAGGTATAGTGCAGAATGATCCTTTAGGGATTGCTTGATTGGCTTTAATCACGGGTTGAATAACTTTTAATGCTTCCTTGTATTCATCAGGTGGACAGACTGGACAATTTTCTTTCAACTTGTTCTCAGCTTCAATAGATTCAAGAAGTTCACTTGTATTGTTATAACGCCTGTCGGCTTCAATGACATCTTCTTGGGATTTATGATCATCATACGATGTAGGAAGACCATAAATACCGATTCCAAATGACGACATACAATCAGTTCCCGTACTAAATTGGTAACTGTTATTTTCAGGAGCTAAATTCATAACCTCAAATACACGCTTAATGGTTTTACTATTACAACCAACGGTTAACTCACAAGTACCAATCCTTTTAACAAAAGTATTCTTATCAGCAGATCGGATAAAGTAATTATAAAAATTTTTCTTATTTAATTGATCTTTACTAATATGATTAATGTATTTTATTTTAAAACTATTTTTTCTACAGAACTCAAGATCCACAGAACTGAAGTTTGCACCGCAGTCAAATAAAGAGAACGTTCTAATAGAATTATCAATAGTGATAGGAAAAGTAATTGTGTCAGTATCAATGTCTTTAAAATCTCTTGTAATCTCTTTTATATTCATAGACTTACATTCAAGAGCTAACTGAGCCATTGATACGTTTTGCATATCATCATCCTCATCCGAAGAAGAAGGAGATTTACCACCTCTCATGGCCATTCTCGAAACCTTATCCTTTTGAGCTTGCTTAAACTCTTCACAGCGGTGACCATGGAACCAGGTCTTACCACAATAGGAACAGGGTCTCTTACGAGAAGAAGAAGCCGAGGTATAAGCCTTTTTGGATCCCGAGGAATCCTTATTGGCGGAGTCAAAGTGGCTGGAACTACGTTTCTTGAAAGAACGTTCATTGTCCTTATTGCCATAGGAAGAAGAACCAAAAGAAGATGAGTTTCCTGAGGAACCAGAAGAAAGATAATCAGAATCTGAAGCACTGACCAAGAGAATCATATCCTCCAGCTTATTTGGCAATTTGGTACCATACTGCGAGGCGATTGCACTTGATGCTTTCTCCTTTACAGATTCACACAAAGAACAATAGAACATCAACACCAGTTGGACACCATCCTTCATATCAGCTTGTCGACGTAATTTTTGAAATTTAGCACCATATGCACGGGTGGATTCTCGAGGAGCTTGACGCATGTGATGAACATTGATCATCAACAAGAATTTACGATAAGGAGTATCGAAGTGATCCAGAATCTTGGCTTCGGCTTCTTTCCAGGGAAGACCCTTTTCATTTAGATTCTCATCGAACCAGCTACGATCTTCTTTATTCAAGCAGAGAGGAAACAGACGTTCCCAATGACTATTCATGTCAAGAGAGTGTGCATTCAGCACCGTTCTGAACTGACCACAAAAGTCATACACAGAGTCGTATGCCTCAGAGTTCTTTCGTTCCAATGCATTGGCTGTCAGTTGGAGGAAAGGTAAGTCCTTTGGTACCAGAGAGAATTTCTTGACATCTTGAACCTTAGATGGACAGTTGATGTTCTTGAATGACACAAGAGCATTTTTGGCCTCCGTAAAACCTTGAAGAGCTAAAAGGTACTCATCATGGGAGGTCTTGGTAGAAGGATGTGCAACATCCAGTAGTTGACAAGAAAGATATGTAGCATATGCAATGTTATACTTCTTTTCAAGAGCATGTAGATTTATAGTAGCAGACTTGATGATTTCTTGAACATCCATCACAAAAGGAACGAGAGGTTCAGTGTTGTCTTGCTGCTGATGGTCACCAGTATCCTCCTCCATGGGTTCAGGACCATTTTCATTAGCAACTGGAGTGGTAGGAGTATTTTCACCAGAATACTCAGAAAGAGGAGAACCAGTAGCAGATGTTTGAGACATATTTGCAAAATTCAAAGTAAAAAATGTGGTGTTTTAGGATTGAATAAAAAATAGAAATAAAAACAAGTATAAGTACTTTGAGACTGCTTATAAATGTTTATTTAGAGTTAAAAAGTTATCCTTTTAAAAGATGTTTTTAGAGGGGTATTTATATTCGAATGTCAAATTAAGGGGCTTGCTTTGATATATTATTTTGGAGAGAGTTGATAACAATAACAATAGCAAATATCAAATATGGGTTATTGTGTTACCGTGATAATTATGCTAATTATGAGGTGTTATTATAAAGAGAGTATGTGGATCACCACAACTGTGTCGAAAAATAGGAATGATATTCGCTAAAGTAGGAGTTATAATATATAATGTGTATGTATTATAACTGAAGTGACAAATTAAGTAGTAATTATATTCGATTTATAAGGAGTAAATACGACATACTTGACAGGTTTCACATATCTTCGGGAGATCAATTATAGTTTAACCGTACCTGATATTTGTATATAAAGGCCAATGTCTTTTATTTAATAAAGATTTTAGTTTACTTTTTGACAGTCTGATAATCCTCTACGTTTTATTTTATTGTATTTTTTAATTCTTGATATTTTATATACCTCGAATTCCACACTGAGGAGGTGAATTCCAAGGTATAGGACTATCATCCAACCCATTTTCCGGGTTACGGTGGACAGGTGGATCTGCTCGTAAAGAAGGCCAACGAGAAACAGGGAGAGGCGTGACACCAGGAAGTTCCTCAGACGCAAGGATCGTTCGCAACAGTGGCTCAAAAGCCAGATTAAACAACATAGGAGACAATGGATCACCTTGCCGGAGTCCACGGCCCTGTGTTAGAGAGGCACTAACATAGCCATTCACCGAAACCGAGATAGACGTGCCAAAGAAAAGCGACATTAAAGATTCGATGAGCTTCGAAGGAAACCCAAAATGATGCAATACTTTCGAGAGGTAATCCGGATGTACGTGGTCATACGCTTTTTCCTGATCCAAAAAAACAGCAACAGCAGACGAAGCACCAGGAGAATCCGACTTACAATAATTGTCCATTAATGTCAAATTAACCCACCCATTATCCGAGATTAGTCGATGGGGCAAGAAACCAGTTTGATAAGGGTTGATCAAAGAGGGCAGCGCTTGATTAAGTCTATTAGCTAAAATTTTCGTGAATAATTTGGCATCCGAATTAATTAAGGACAAAGGTCTCCAATTGCTTAATAACGTTGGATCACCTTTTTTAAACAGCAGCACCATTCGAGTTTGTTGCCAAGAACTGGGAATTATACCATGATAAGCATCAACCAAAACCTGAAGTAATAGAGACCGAATCTGAGGAAACTTCGTAAAGAGGTACTTGTAGACTTCAAAAGGGATACCATCTAAACCGGGACTCTTGTTGGACGGTGCATGAGCAACCACAGATAATAGTTCTTCGACTGAAGGATCTGCATCTAACGATTTAATTTGTTTTGCACCAACCTTCACGTACGCAGGAATATTGTGTAATAGAGAATCCACAGCAAAATTGTCAATGTGCTCTGGTGTATACAACTTCTGATAGAATCTATGAGCTTCTTTCAAAATCTCGGCTGTCGATGTAACCAGCTCGCCCGTCGTAGACGACTTGATTGCTTGGATGGTTTGTTGAGCTTCACGAGACCTGATAACTTTATAGAAATATTTGGTATTGCGCTCCCCTTGTTCATGCCAACGAGTGGCAGAGCGAACTAAAAGTTGTTCCATTTCCATCTGAATTTCTTTATCCAACAAATCCGAAAGCTGATGTGCCAGGTTGGGCTGTTCCAGTGAATTCCTCGACAACTCCGAATATTGATGTTGAAGATGCTCAATTTTTGACTGTCTGTGCTTGCGAAAGCCGGTGGAGAAAGTGTCACAAGTGTGGAGAAACTAGAGGGTTTCACACTGAAAATAAAAAAAGAATAAAAATAAAACAAGGGATTAAGTTAAAGGTCCTGCAAAGGGTTTATTCTTAATCAAAGTAAAATAGACTAAAGAGATATCTTGGGTTCTTCCAGGATCTCTATTTATATTAGTTAGTTGAGGAGAATTATTTGTAAAAGTAGGTCACAGAGTGATAAGGGTTTGATTGCTACATCCTGATAATTGATTGATCTGTGGTTATAGCCTGAGTTCACAGTCTATATATGAGGTATATTTCTGATAAGCTTGGATTTGTGTGTAACACAAATTATTATTTCTTTCATTCTTAATATGGGAGTGATTATATGTAATCTGGTACTTTGTGTTCGGTTATGACTAATGGATAGAGGGATAAGGATATTTATACAGTGATGTCCTTATCTTTTATGATATTGAATTTCTTATTGGTTGTATGGTATTGATATGCAAGTTTATGTGTTTTGTATTATTGGCTGTGAGCCAATATTAATTATATTTTATATTGTTATGTGTGTATTTCACCACAACAAGTATCTCGTAATGCTCTTTTAAAAGCTTCCCAGCCTTTTTGGGGGGACTGTAAAACAGTATTGTGGGACCACTCTGTCGCATAGATAGAAGCCACCTCGTCGAGTAAATCCAGAAAGGAGTCATTGCGAAGCAAAGAAGGATTGAATCTCCAAAAACCAGGGCCAACATCTTCCCGGTTTGACAAAAGATCTACACACATTAGTTGATGATCTGTCCAATTAGCAGGCAAGTTGTCGTATTTGAGTACGATTCATTTAAGAACAAATAAATAAATCGTATAAATTATAAATTATAAAATAAAATATCTTTTAATGTTGAGTAATAGCATACATTCGTATACTACTACACAACTACCTCTACCACGAGTACATACTTCTATATAAAAGATGACATGATTGGCTTAACTGGATATAAGAATAAAAGTCGGATAAATAAAAATATTCAACTGAGTTCCTATGTCTCGATTGGAAAAGTAAAACCGTTTCCAATCAAATCAAGAATATAAAAAAGAGAAATCTAATAATGATAGTTCCCTCTATGGATTAGCTACCCATCGAGAGAATAGAACAGCTATCATTATCAATGGTTCATTTATTTATATATTGATACAAATTATACGACTGTAAGTGTATAATAGAAATAGTGCATGAATAAAGGGATGCCTACTTTCTGCAACCAAACATACAAATATCGATAAGATGTTCTATATTTGGGGATCATATCTTATTCATTCACAGATGGGAAAAGAACCTGTAGAATCAACAAGAGATCAAACATTACAAATATGTTCTGCCGAAGCCAATTAAACAATGAATCATGTATGTCACTTTTGACAGCTACCGTTACACATTATCTTACTGGTCCTTTCGGCACAATAAGATGTGTTCCCGATTGCTCTGAATTGGGACGACGCTAATTGAAGTCAATTCTAACGAGTAGAATTCATTTAGCAAAAGGCGGGAAACTGAGTATAGATCTATTCCAAAACCAGAAAGGTTGACTCGATAACTTCCAGGGGCAGTTGTTCAATATAAAAAGGATTGATTATTTTATAGCAGCAGAGTTCTTTAGTTTATTTTTTACCTACAATAAAAAATACACATTTATCTCATTATTTTTACCTGGTGCTATTTTATCAAATACCACACAAGTAACTTTGTTGATATGCTGTAACCCGAGGAAGACCTACGACATTGCTGAACACATAATCAATCGTGGATCGAACATCCTGTCGCTGAAAGGTAGGTTGCCCTTCTGGAAAGCAATTGATAAAGTTGTTGGAGATCCATTCATACCATACCAAAAATCTGTCATCAGTGCATGAGTCCGCAAGTTTGGCTAGTTGCAAATTGAAATCCCCCAGTAAAAAGGTAGGCAAAGAATCCGAGACCAAGTCCACGTGCGGAAGAGACATGAAATGATCTAAGAATGGCAGACGATCGGCATGTTGAGCCGGACCATAGATATTAATAACTGTGCATACAGTAGTACGAGTAGACTTGTCGATAATGTTGGAACTGATACAACGTTCGTCTAAAGAAATAATTTCTTTATCGAGGTGATACATTTGATTAAGGCAAATAATTGCGCAATACTTAGTAAATACAACAGCACACCGAGGGAATAAAAAATTCATAAAATAATGACATTGCTCTTGAGTTAAGTGATCTTGACGGTTAAAAGCCGAGACCTCTTGCAAAAAAAGTATGTCCAGAGATAGAGAAGAAGACTTGAGATAAGATAGAAACAATCTCTGGGTGTTTCTATCTGCATCTTTGAAAATGCTTCGCGCATTTAAAGATGCAAGACGGAGAGGGCGATTACTCATGACCCTTACGGGTTAAAGTAATCTTTGAGGACGAAGGAGCCACGTCCTTCTTGATATCATCAGACCCTTTCTTAGCTACATCACGGCAAGAATGGCTAGAATCGACATCCATAGATGTGCGTTCGTCGATAGGAGCATATTTTGAACCTAAAGATCCAAGGTGACAAGCTGCAAAATTAGTCGCATGTTTGGTGGTGGAAACTTCAAAAGATTCATCCATCATTAGGACATCTTCAGTTAAATCGGCATCGGAATCCTTAGAAAGCTCGTGGGATATTTGCGAATCAGTGGGCAAATCAGTCTTAGCTGTAGGGGCAGGCGTTTCAGAGGAACTGCTGGGAGGTGTAGCCTGGCTAGTGTGGTATTTGATAAAATAGCACCAGGTCAAAATAATGAGATAAATGTGTATTTTTTATTATAGGTAAAAAATAAACTAAAGAACTCTGCTGCTATAAAATAATCAATCCTTTTATATTGAACAACTGCCCCTGGAAGTTAGTGAGTCAACCTTTCTGGTTTTGGAATAAATCTATACTCAGTTTCCCGCCTTTTGTTAAATGAATTCTACTCGTTAGAATTGACTTCAATTAACATTGTCCTAGATCAAAGGATCCGGGAACACTTCTTATTGTGTTTTTCGGAGTAGAAAGAACCAGTAAGATAATGTGTAACGGTAGCTGTCAAAAGGGGCATAACATGAATTATGGTTAATTGGCTTCGGCAGAACATATTTGTAATGTTTGACCTCTTATTGATTCAACGGGTTCTTTTAACCCATCTGTGAATGAATAAGATATGATCCCAAATATAGAACATCTTATCGATGTTTGTATGTTTGGTTGCAGAAAGTAGGCATCCATTTGATTATGCACTATTTCTATTATACACTTATCAGTCGTATAATTTGTATCAATATATAAATAAATGAACCATTGATAATGATAGCTGTTCTATTCTCTCGATGGGTAGCTAATCCATAGAGGGAACTATCATTATTAGATTTCTCTTTTTTATATTCTTGATTTAATTGGAGTGGGTTTTTAGTTTTCCAATTTAGGTATAGTAACTCAGTTGTGTATTATTCTATATGCAACTTTTATCCCTATATCCATTTAAGCCAATCATGCCACCTTTTATATAGAAGTATGTACTCGAGGTAGAGGTAGTTGTGTAGTAGTATACATATGTATGCTATTACTCAACATTCAAAGATATTTTATTTTATAAATTATAACTTTATACGATTTATTTATTTACTCTTAAATGAATCGTACTCAAATACGACAGCTAGCCTGAGCATAAGCCTCTAAATCTTCTTCAAAAGTCGTTGGTTTAGATTTTGGTACTAAGTCTGTTGTATCCTCTACACGACAGCGACGCTGTGTATGTCCAACAGCGCCACATCTAAAACAATTGATCTTTTGCAATTCGGGCTAATCCTTCTTAACATGGCCAGCTTCACGGCAGTAATAGCATATGGGTTGAGCCCCTTTAAAACTAGCCGGTGCAAAAACATCCCAAGCTTCGAGATACAACATACGTTGTAGATCTTGATACCTGACAGTGGTTGAGCTACGGTTGAGCAAGACAGAGATTTCACCTTCAAAAAAACCATGATTGAGCAAGCGCTTAACTTGTAAAACCCTGCCATAGTTGGCCATAGAAGATTGTAATTTGGTGAGTAGTTCCTCATCTTCATCCACAAATTCCAAAGTGATGTTGACCCGGACATGGTCATTCGACGTTGTCTTATCCTTGTAAGGGATAGCCTTATACTGAATATCGTTGACTAAAAGCCCTTCAGAAAGAGCAAACTGAGTGGCTTTGTCTTCTCGGAACTTGGTGTAAAAAACCAAGTCGTTACGAGAACGATTTCCACGCAAAGAGAGGGGATTAAAATAATTCCCAACTACTGGGCCTATCTGGTCGATAACTAATTTATAAGCAGCGGACTGGTGAGTGAACTGACTGCTTGGTAAACTGAAAATGACAGCACCTGGCTGAATAGCGGTCTTAACAATCGAGAGGGCTCGTTGATGTCTTAAATATTCTGAGATCTCGGGATCTTCAAACATGATGTCAACTTTGTAAGATTCTCGATTACCGGTAATGTCAACTCGACGACGAAGAGGTGGAACTTTGGTTTTCAAGCTTTTCGCAACTACTGTGGACCAGCTGGTCTCTGGTGGTGGTGGGTTGTCTTTCGACATGGATTGAGTAACCAAGATGTCAAAAAAGTTTGTTTGGGTGTGATTAGATGCAGCGATGTGATTGGTGGATTTTATTAAAAAATAAAATACACGAAAGAAAGCCTATATTAAAGTAATTTGCGTGACCGAAACCATGACCGGATAATTACTAGAGGCACTACAATTCAAGGGTTGCGGAACTAAAAAATATCCGATCTACCAGAGTCGAACTAGTGACCTAGAGATGTCAATTTACACTACAGTCTCCCGCTCTACCAACTGAGCTAAGATCGGTTTTGATATTGCTGTCAAGCCCAATTCTGTCGATGGTTCTGATGCCTTGCAAACTCACCACTGCAGATAAAGCTACTTTTAGCCCGTTTACCGATACGGTAAACGAACGGTAAACGACGCGTTTACCGATGTCTTTTTTTAAAATCGTTAAAATTTGTAAAAATTGATTTTTTTTTATTTTTGCTGATAGTGCCAACTTTGTGGAGTATGACATTATTAACAGTGTGTTTATATCTGTAAAACTCATTGAGCTATTTACATTCAAAGTTTTTCAAATTTCAGCGTCTGGAAGTATCTAACAAAGCGGTGTTTTATTTACAGCTGAAAATTTTCTTAGTGTGTACAGTTTGTGTACAGTTTGTGTACCGAATACCATTTTTTTTTTAACAAAAAATGGTTAAAAAAGTGAAGTACACTATAGTAGCCAATTGTGACAAATAAATTTACTCTATAATACCCCGAAGAGGATGAAGAGTTTTCGACAGTGAATAACTACTTATTATTAGCAGTATTTGAGATCAGGCCCTGAGTTCCAAATAATGCACTTGAGAGATTTTTTATTTTATTTGGTTTCTTTGCCTTTTTCAACCGAGTTATTTTTTACCAATGACGAAAATCACAAAAGTACCTTGCTTTTGTAAAAGTTATTGTGCTGGTGGACTTCCTGCTGAATACAGCTTTGTCACCTTGAAGACTCGTAAGAGACATGAAGCAATTGACCCTGAAGCAATTGTCCTCAGAAAAAAGCACACTTTGATTCAAGGTCTGCCATGTCAAGGTATGCTTGAAAAATAGCACAACGTTACTTTATTGTTAAAACTCACTCTACCTTTTTTTTTTTACTTATTTGAATTCAAAAGAAATTCCACTTTACAACAACATTGCGGAATCGACGACATGGACCCAAAGTCTAGTAAATAAACCTGATTTGGAAACTTACGAAGGTAAACAGAACCTCCAAATTATTTTTGTATTTTTGTTTAGTTTTAGCGTTGACTAATTTAAAACCTTTTTTCACGACTAGACGATTTCTACACTGAGTACCAAACTCAAGTAGAGTCTGAATCTTCGAATGTCAATTGTGAGGAAGAGGTTAATGTCGAAGAGGACGAAGAGGAAACCCCTGAGGAGCAAGGTACTACCGTTATTTTTTGTATACAACAGCACCTGTGTGCTAATGATATTTTTTTATAGCTTCCAATGACCCGTCGTTGTTTCCCTCTGAGCCCGTAGCTTATATTTTTGTTTTGTTACTCATGACTTTGTATGGCAAGTATATCACCACGCAAGGTGCCGAGGTAGTCATGTTGTACTTGAACATTGTTTTGGAATTTTTGGACTTGAAGTTTCGTTTTCCTAAGCAAATGAAGACGTTCACTTCCAGAATGAAGTACCAAGACAAATTCTATCAAGGAATAAAGGAATATCTCAGCTGTAGCAGCTGCCATGCTATTTACAATATGCCATTGACACAACAAGAACGACAAAGACACCAACGCTGCAATTTTGTAACTAAATTTTCAAGTACCACAAAACGCCCATTAGATCGATGTGGAAACGAATTGTATGACAAAAGTAAAACGGGAAAACTAAATCCAAAGCGTACATACGTTTACAATTCTCTTATCACTACGTTGAAGCAATTTTTTTGTCGCGAAGGGTTTGTTGAAAAGCTCACTTCTTGGAAAACCCGAAAATTACAAAAAGTTGGGTTTATGTTTGATGTGACGGACGGTGATGTATGGAAGTCATTTAGATTAGACCCTGCTGCTCAAAAGCCTTTTGTTGAAGAATCGGATACCAATCTCGTTTTTTCTTTAAATGCAGACTGGTACCAACCTTATGCTAATAGTGTATTCTCGGTAGGTGCTATCTATTTGACTATCTTGAACCTTGACAGAAGAATTAGAAACAAAAAATGCCATACGATTTTTGTTGCTGCTATGCCTGGACCTGGAGAAGCACACCTGCAGCAAATTAATAACTACATGCGACCTTTAATTGAAGAACTGAAGATATTGATGGCTGAAGGTGTCGCTATGATGACTACTGCCGGTGAAGTAATTGTTCGTGGTGCGTTGATTCTTGGTACGTTGGATCTGCCTGCAGCAGCAAAGACTTTTGGGTTTAGCGCTCATAATTCTTTGTTTGCTTGCCGAAAATGTGATCATTTGTTTCCTTCTCTTGAAGAAGATCCAATGAAACGTGATTTTTCTGGTGGATGGGATGGCAATTTGAAAAAACGAACAATGGCATCAAATTTGGCGTATGCCAATCAATGGAAATTGGCTTGTAACGAAAGTCAACGCCAAGAACTGGTGAGACAAAATGGTACGAGGTGGAGCGTCTTTCATGAACTCCCTTATTTTGATATTGTTCGTTTTGTTGTGTATGATCCCATGCATAACGTCTGGCTTGGTACTTGCAAAAGAATAGTTCAGCATGTTTTTCTGAAAATGGGCCTCATTGTCAAACAGGATTTGAAGGAAATGGCGGCCATTGCTAAAAACTTGATCATGCCATTTGGATACGACACCGCTTCTATTGCTAGAAAAATTTGCATTGGTGATGGATTTGCATATTTCAAGGCTGACGAATATCGTGTGTACTCTCTTTTTCTTTCGCCATTGCTTTTAAAAAGCCGGTTAACGAACGCTCAATACGAAAATTGGATGCTTTTTGTTAGTGCAATGCAGGTCATGAGTATGCCAAACGTCAAAATCTCTGAAATGCGCCTCTGTCACGCCAAGATCATTGATTTTTGTAAAGGGTTTGAAGTGTTGTATGGTAAATCCAGTTTGTACAGTAATATGCACTATCATGTACATTTATTGGAACAAATGCTTGACTTTGGAAGTTTTCATTCTCACCATGCTTTTAATTATGAACGGTACAATTCTGATCTGAAAGGTGTCAACACAAACAACAAATCCATTGAAAGAACTGTTGTCAACAAATTTGTGGAAAGTGTACACCGTCAAGACTATTTTTCGTCCTCAACAATCCCGGATTTAGGTCCCCATGTGTCCTTTGATAATCTTAAATCTATCTTTTTAGGTGAAGATATTCATGGAAAAAGGAAGGCTTACGAAAATGCTTTTTTGTCTGAAGAGATAGAAAATGCAAATGATGCTGACTTTGATTTGTTTGGGTTCGTTGATTTGGCTGGTGACAGTAACGGTAATGGTGGATACACGCATGCCTATGGCTTTGAACAACTTCCATGTAGCACCGTCAAGTCCATGAAGTTTAACAAGGCTCACAGTGTTCTATCTTCGGATGAATACGATCAACTACTCTGCTATTACCAGGAATATTTTGATTCTAGTGACGATATTGATCCGTATATCTTTGGCAAAGATGCTCAAGTGGAATGTGTAATGTACGATGACAACAATATTATGTTAGAGCATAATAGAAACGTCAAGGTTGGTGCAAAGGTAGTGAAATTCAAGTCAATTAACATTCTTGGTCAAAGGTACAGTTCTCGTGAAGCTGCCTCAGCCAGAGGTAGTTACATACGTGCCTTTTATCGAGATGTTAATGAAATTGATTCCACAAACCATGTGCTTCGCCCTGCTCAAATACAGTTTTTTTTTCGACAATCATTGCCTATCATGGATACCAACAACAAATTGCAAATAGTAACTTTTACCTTTGCCTATGTTCGCTGGTATAAATTTCTGGATCCCAATTGCTACATCACAACATTTGATACCATTAATTCCCATTCTTGTTCGAATAGTTTTACCAATCGTTCCTTTATGGATATTCTTCCCGTGCACTGCATATATTCTCCAATTGGTATATATGTTGAAAGACTCAGCAATTGTAATATCATTATTGATTTACCTAGACGCATAGTGGAATAAGTTTGTAAACGGTAACTATGTCAATATTCAATAAATTATATTTAACTTTTTTGCTTTATTTTGTAATCTTCCAAAAAAAAAAAAAAAAAAAAAAAAAAAAAAAATCAGGTAGTTTAATTGAAACCCCAAGCAGGCAAGAGTCGTCGTTGGGAAGGCTTGGGCTCTACTTCCACCGTCTCGTAGACCCTTTCCTTAGTACACACGCCCGCATTGGGGTTTTGGTCAAGGCGAAGCTTGTCAAGTTTCAAGAAGAAATCGTTCAACTACACATTACATAATTAATTTGATTTATATAGGTCCATCATAACATACCTTGGGACTTCTCCAGCTAGGCCTTTTAACGAGAATAGTCTTACTTTGATTACTATTCTCTCTGTAATCTCCGTCCTCCTCAGCAGAACAGCATTCTTCATCGATGAACAAAAATCCATCCTGGATCGATGGATCAGCTTCAGAAATAATATGTCCAAACTCGGTCCAGGTTTCAAGTCTATTGATAATTTTCTAAAGAAGCAGTGTTTGGTCAGTAATTTTTTTTTTCTTACAAGAATAAACTAACTCTTGTTTTTCTAGACTTGTAACGGTAAGCACGAGCTTCGGCGTCTCTTTGTTGCAACGGCTTTCTTGATTTGTCGTGTCTCTTTTTCATGGTAGTGTACCGAGTACTAAGACACTTGTTAAACCAATTAAGCTTTCCAGGAAGAAAATGGCCAGACCTGTCAAGAAAATGGGTTTTCAAGTACTGTGTGTCCTGAGCCTGAACCAAAATAGACTGGTAAACAGCTTCGTTTCCCTCATTGTGCATACCTGCAAGATCAAAGTTGAACCTGTTGGTCGGAATCTCGGTCAATTCTTTCAAGAGGGCCTTTAATGTGCGTTAATCTCTTTTCTGTTGTGTATAGAAAACAAAACACTTACGTTGAGGTTCTTGTTTTTTGCCGTAGTCGCTCTTCGGCTAGAACTAATTGGTGAAGCAGATTGTTCAAGCAATTGCAATTCAAGAGAACGAAGCCTGGCATTCTGCTCTTCAAACTCACGGCGGGTAACAGGAACCTCTCTGTCTTCCTGGTTAGGGTATGGTTGGCGACGGGGAGTGTTGGTGGTTCTAACGTGTAACAAGTTGTTTCTCATATTGTAAGGGGTAAAAGGAAAAGAGAGGAATAATGCCCTGTGGCTTGGAAAACACCTTTATTAAAAGCCAGTGTGCTCGACAAAAAAATTCTTTTTCCTTCTATACAATTCCCTCAGTTTACGTCAGTACTGAATGGCACAAGCATCTAAACTGGTACACCTACAATCACGTCTGCATTTCCCTTCAAGTCCACTGTACAAGTTCAAAGGAAGACAAGGTCTTCTCATGCTGCCATGAAAATTTTGTTTTGACCAGACTAATTCATGATTTCAGTTATTTAGAATGGCGTTTCTCCTCATCTAGTTATTCATTGGTAAAGTCTCTGTCAATTATTCCTTGAATCTGTATTTCATTGATCAGCGAAATAACGGGTCCCTTTTTTATGTGATATCCACACAAGTTGTGTTGTACACGTGGTAAGCTAAAGAAATATTTTTGTCTTCTGTGCCAAGTTAATTCAAAATCTAAATTAGGTCCTCCTAAATTTTGGACAGCTGTCATCTTTCAGCTTGTTACTTTGATTACTGTAATAAGCAACTTCATCTTGGAAAAAGACAAGTCTTTAGCACAACTAGGTCGTTGGTTTATGTAAATATTCCAAGTCTTTGCTTTTTTGAGATCTCACTGCATATTTTTATCTTTAATCGTAGTCAAATATAGCTCTGCCTGATTGCTATTGTTTATCGTTAACTTTTACTTTATGTACTGCTTTGTTATGGCTGCGTAAAAAAAACCACAGCGTCAGGTAATAACAAACTTCTTGACTATATGAATTCAAACTAATATAACATGATGTAGGTGCTGACTAGAGCTTTGGTGTGGGAACAGTGCAATTATCGTGTTTTTGTGTGTGCATGTGTGTGTCGCCCAAGTCATACAAGCTCTCTGTAATAAAAGGTAACGCATGTAAGGTTTTAGTAATCATTCAGTACTAACGTCTGTAAATCTATAGATAATAATGACGGCCCTCCCGCCTCCACACTATGTTACAGCCCTATACATATCTTGTATTGTGTCACGTATTATGTCCAGGTAATAATTTTTATATCTTTTTTTTTGTCTTCATTTATACTAACTGGTTATGCGTAGGCTCAGAACTGCTCTATTGCATGTTGTCTACTGGCATGATGAATTGTTGGTACTTCCCCAAAGTTTAATCAGGTTGTGCTTTAATGAAAACACTGTCGTATATCAGAGTGGTAATTATTTATTCTTCAATTTAATTTTCTTTGAACTAACTCTTATTATGAACAATCAGGTTTTACATTTGGTCTTATCAAGTTATTTTTTCTACTATACGCCGCTTACAAGACGTCCATGTAATGGTATGCTTGCAGAATGCATGTGGCTATACTCGAGGTAAGTGAAACGTATTTTTGTAAAAAGTAGTATAGGAAGTAGTCCTACTATCATTAGTTTCTGAACCAATAAAAAATTGATTTAAAGCCATATTATGTGTCTTCTTTAACCAGTAATATGCTGATTAATAGCATTGCTAATAAAAAAGCAACCAGTTAAAAAGTAATATACTAAAGTAATAAACCTGTCGTATTTGAGTACGATTCATTTAAGAATAAATAAATAAATCGTATAAATTATAAATTATAAAATAAAATATCTTTTAATGTTGAGTAATAGCATACATTCGTATACTACTACACAACTACCTCTACCACGAGTACATACTTCTATATAAAAGATGACATGATTGGCTTAACTGGATATAAGAATAAAAGTCGGATAAATAAAAATATTCAACTGAGTTCCTATGTCTCGATTGGAAAAGTAAAACCGTTTCCAATCAAATCAAGAATATAAAAAAGAGAAATCTAATAATGATAGTTCCCTCTATGGATTAGCTACCCATCGAGAGAATAGAACAGCTATCATTATCAATGGTTCATTTATTTATATATTGATACAAATTATACGACTGTAAGTGTATAATAGAAATAGTGCATGAATAAAGGGATGCCTACTTTCTGCAACCAAACATACAAATATCGATAAGATGTTCTATATTTGGGGATCATATCTTATTCATTCACAGATGGGAAAAGAACCTGTAGAATCAACAAGAGATCAAACATTACAAATATGTTCTGCCGAAGCCAATTAAACAATGAATCATGTATGTCACTTTTGACAGCTACCGTTACACATTATCTTACTGGTCCTTTCGGCACAATAAGATGTGTTCCCGATTGCTCTGAATTGGGACGACGCTAATTGAAGTCAATTCTAACGAGTAGAATTCATTTAGCAAAAGGCGGGAAACTGAGTATAGATCTATTCCAAAACCAGAAAGGTTGACTCGATAACTTCCAGGGGCAGTTGTTCAATATAAAAAGGATTGATTATTTTATAGCAGCAGAGTTCTTTAGTTTATTTTTTTACCTACAATAAAAAATACACATTTATCTCATTATTTTTACCTGGTGCTATTTTATCAAATACCACAAAACCAATGGCATGCACTAAAAGCAGAGGTATATGCTCATGTACCGAATCAGATCATGGGCCATTCACTGCTAATTTACTGTATCAGCACACGACGAATATACCAGCATTGGTAAAATAGCAGTAAACGGAGAGTTTACCTACTCGTTTACTGTATCAGTAAACGCGGAGTATACTGACCCGTTTACCGTGTATCGTCAATTTCCCAATTTGCCAATATCGGTAAACGGGTCAGGAAATTCCTCATATACCGCTCGTTTACCACTAATTTACCGACTTTTTTCACCAAATTTTATCTGCAGTGCACGTGACCTACCGGACTAGCCCGGTACCCGGCTTGGACATTGACGTAGACATCCCGGTTGAGGTCGAGCTCAGGCTAAAGAAGACCAAATCTCAGAAAAGGAGATTTGTACCACTCAAAAATAATCACGCCAACAGTGATGTATACCAGCTATTGTGATCAATACTAACATACATCATACATTGGTTTGCTTATCGAACATTATCAATTTGACATGTTTCTCATTTCGTGACATAAAATTAATATCTGTTCTTTAATTATCTGTTTAGCCGATTTGTCACTACTCTCTGTTTAAATTGTAAACTCTACAGAACCTGATTTGATCTGTCTCAAAGCACTGTTACTGAATTATATATTCTTATATCTTTCCCGCAGTACATGCTTCCCAATTGGACATCGATCTTATCAAGTATATGACTCAGTAGATACTCGGTAGAATTCATGAACCGATGTCTCTTATATAAAGGCCCCAATTTTAATCTTAAATAAAAAAACAATGATATAAGTGTCTGGTACTTTCTAGTCTCTCTTTATTATTATTATTTTAGTTGTATTTGTCTCACGGATACATCAAACAGGAAAAGATCAAAGTTGGATAACACCACTTTACTGTAAATATTATAACACCACCTCGGGTTCATAGCTCACACTTGACAACCTGTCAATATTACTAATTATCTTTATATATCTATTACGCATTATCATTATATCTTTATCATATATCACATCACTTATATCTATCATTTAGTATAAATATCCTTTAACTTGATATCAATAAAACATTATCTTCTAATTGCTTAAAAACCTATTTCCTCTACTCGAGATCTAAATAACCACTGAGAGTTGATTTAGACTATATTGAAACTTACATTTGGTAGCACCAGATTCGCTTACAAGAAATACCAAACTTTTTACTTTTACTTTATTTTATATTATTGATGAACAACGAGACTCCTGATAATACTGCTACTGGCTCCTCGGTTACTGGTGGTAACCAATATGAATATGCTGAACTGATCAAACATTTTACTACTCTATTGGCTGAAAACAAGAATGCTAAGGTTAAGGAACCTTCCACTTATGATGGTACAAGAGATGCTTTGGTGATCGACGGTTGGGTTCGATCTGTGGAACGTTATATTGCTTTTTTTAACTGGACTCAAGAGAAAAGTTACCTGTTTGCATCAACTTTGATGCGTGATCGCGCTGATGCATGGTTTAGAACCATTGAACTCGAGGATGATGCTCCCACTACTTGGTTGGAATTGAAACGTCTGATTATTGAATTCTTCCGCCCTGACAATGCCAATCGTATGGCTGTGGAATTCGAGGTATATAAAATATCAAGAATTAAAAAATACAATATAATAAAACGTAGAGGATTATCAGACTGTCAAAAAGTAAACTAAAATCTTTATTAAATAAAAGACATTGGCCTTTATATACAAATATCAGGTACGGTTAAACTATAATTGATCTCCCGAAGATATGTGAAACCTGTCAAGTATATTCATGTGGATGACAATCAATTGAGGTATCTTGAAATAAAGGGACCTTCTGGAAGATACGTTCTAGCAAAACTAATTATTATTGGATTGTATTATCCGGGATATTTGCCATTGGTTATCGATGTCGTAAATGATGAGGATCGAATCTAGCGAGCATCCAATAGTATGAAAATAAAACCAACAGATAATAAATCAATATTTATAAAAGTTATTAAAGGATTGAATGGATTGAGATTAAAGAGTTATATGAGGATATAAGCTCGATCACAACAATGGCTCGTGATAGACTTGCTAGCTTACAGCAAACTGGTAATTTGGTTACTTACATCAACGAATTTATGGACATCAAATTGGCTATTCCTACTATCACCGATGATGAAGCGTGTGATAAATTTGTTCGTGGTCTGTTGTGTATCAAGGTAAATGTAAAATTATAAAGACAGTTATAGAGTAGTTTGAGACTGTTTATAAGATTGTCCTTTATTATGAAATAAAAACCTCTAGTATTTATATAAAAGACTTGTCTGCTGAGTTATCACTTTGATATTATTGAAAGTTGTTCTTCGTTACCAAATATAGATACCAATATTGCTTGTTGCTTCACTAATGCACGTGTACTCAATGACTTAGTTTCCTTATACAACGGTATTCTCGTGCTAACGAAATACTAATGATATAATATCTAATAGTACTAACTATTTCTTTTTGGTATGATTACTAAATCATGAATGATGTATAGATGTTGATATGTTTCTATTGACAATAATATGAGTGTATCCTAGCTAGATTACCACATTATCCCCACCCAGGTATTAACTAAATACCGTTCAAGTACTTTTTTTTTTTTTTTTTTTTTTTATAAAATCAGCTTTTCCTTTTCTTAGTTGATGTATACTTATACATTGAAATAATGCTCATCATTATTTCTTAAAAGCAACAAGCAGCACATTGTTCTTAAATAACTCAAATTTAAAATCTACTTTGCTTCTTGTTCTGAGAAACTGACCTTGTGATTCTTTTTCTTTTGGTACCTGAATTTTGTGGAGTTGCAATATTCATACTCTTCAATAATCTTTTATTGGCTTTATTGATCTCTTTGACACTTTCTGGTACTTCACCAATTCTTTGCCAGTATTCTTTAATAAACTTAGGATCTGTAAAATTATCCTCTGGCTCCCAAGAATCATAAGATTCATCATAGTCAAACCATTTGCATCTATACATGTATTTATTATTGTCATCTTTCTTATGACCAATAATAGCTTCAACTTCAAAGAACTCATCTTTATGCTCTGATATCTTATCAGAGACTTTCTTTAGTAAAGAAGGGGGATAATTTCTTGGCTCTAGAAAACCCTTTTCATTCTTCAAGACATATGTATTAGCAGCAGTTTTTCTGACAACAGTATAAAATCCCTTGTACTTTGGGTCTAATTTATTCTGCTTTTCTGTCACTAAAATCATCACTGTAGATCCAGGCTTAAGGTCTATCATTTTGTGACTTGTATCAAAACTCTTTTTCTGCTTTTCAGTGACGTGCTTAACGTTCTCATACACTGCAGGGTAAACAATTTCAGTCATTCTTTTTATTTTCCCTTTCAAGTCTTCACGAATCTTTTCGGCAGTTGCATTGTCCTTTTCTTTACCAAAGTCAACAAAGTCATTTGGATTCCTACCAAACATTAACGAAAATGGGGTACTCTTAGTCCTAGCATTATACTTGCTATTCAAAAACAATTGAGCAGAAGGCACCTTCAGATCCCAGTCAGCAACGTTACCGACAATTTGTTTTTTAATGGTGTTCACTGCAGACTGTACAGCTCTTTCACTTGCACCATTAGCTCTAGGATGGTACTGTGAAATCAACGCGTGTTCAAAACCAACGTTTTCTTTAATGCTTGTCATCAAGCTATTCACAAACTCACGACCACAATCCGACTGAAGCTTACGCATTGGACCCCAGGTACCAATTATGTCTAACACTTGTAATGCAACAGTCGCCATGCTCTTATCAGGTATAGCACGCAGCACATAAAACTTACTTGCAATGTCAATCATTACTAACAAGTATTCATTACCCTTAGTTGACATTGTAAATGGACCAGCTAAGTCGATACCCCAACTATCCCCAGGAAGTGTGGCAGTAATAGGTCGTAAAGGATTGTAACCCTTTCTTGTGATGTTGTGACGCTGACATTGTATACACGATTGTATAAGATCATTTGCTTGACTCTTTAAGTTGGTCCAGTAAATACCTTTTCTCTTTAAGGCATGTAATATAGCTTCTATACCAAAGTGACCTTTCAAATGTTCTTCAACTAATAACTTATTCCTTTGATTCTCTGTAGGAGGAGTAAAGTATTCACCACTCAAGACATCAGGAAGAGGTTCTTTAGTGACAGCACTATTCCTCATAATGGACTTGACCTCATTATCCCCACCCAGTTCATTTAACAATGGTTCAGTCTCTTCCGACAAACGCGACAACGCATCTGGCAAGACATTCGCGACACCAGGTAAATGAACGATCTTAAAGTCATACTGTAAAATTGTGTCCATCCATGCAATCATCATCAGATTAGCGACACGTTGGGTATGCAGATACGTCAATGCCTTGTGATCCGTATACAAGGTAAAGGAGGATCCATAAATATACTTGTGAAAACGTTTGAGTGCAAATACTAACGCTAGTAATTCTCTTTTTGTAGCTGAATATTTCCTTTCACTTTTGGATAAGCTCTTAGCCACGAAAGAAATATATTTAGTCTTACCATCCCTGACTTGATACAACACTGCACCAATCCCAGTTAGAGACGCATCACAACTAATACAAAAACGAGAATTCATATCTGGATATGACAACACCAGATCACTCAAAAGTGCTTTTTTCAAGTTATTGAATGCGGTTTGATGTTTATCAGTCCATAAATGTGTAATCGACTTCTCATTTCTTAATGAATCTAATGGCGACATAATGGATGATACATTGGGAATCAAAGTCCTAAAATAGTTGATCAAACCACAATAACTTTGGATATCTTTACCCGTTTTTGGCTGAGGAAATTCCAACACATTAACAAGCTTTCTACGGTCCATGGTAATACCTTTAGGTGAAATGTGAAAACCAAGCAAATAAATTTCTTTCTGAAAGAAATGACACTTCTTTGGATTCAACTTCAAATTGACCCTTGTTAATCTTTCTATCACTTGCTTCAAGTGTACCTTGTGTTCCTCAAATGTCTTACTTGCACAAACGATGTCATCCACAAAGAATCTTACAAAAGGTAATCCTTCCAAAGCTATACTCATAGTCCTTTGAAACTGTGAACTAACATGTTTGATACCAAACACTGTACCAATAGGCTTATACTGTACACCACGCCATGTGAAACTGAGTTTATGTGCATCCTTTGGGTTCAAACGCAAAGAGTTGAATGCAGACTTTAAGTCAAGAGTAGAATAAATATTTGCACCCTTCAAATCCTCAAACAATTCACCAATAACAGGCAGAGGCATACGATCAATTGTCTTCAAGAGAGTGTTGACTAGTCTTGGGTCATGACATACACGATAACCAGTAATCTCGCCTTTACCATTTGTCTTCTTGACTACAGTTAAAGGGGTATTCCATTCCGTATTTGCAGGAGCTCTTTCAATAATGCCGTTTTCAAGCCATTCTTTTACCTGTTCATCCACTACACCTTGCATCTTGAAAGGAATGGGATAAGGGCTTCTGAATGCTGTAGCATTTTCTGGAGTATCCAAACAAACGACACTTTCAGGTATGGTACAAAACGAACCTTTAGGAATAGCTTGATTGTTCTTAACAAACTTTTGAATATAATCCATAGCTTCCTCAAACTCTTTGGGACCAACAGCTGGATTATTTTCTTTAAGCTCATTTTCTCTTTCGATGGATTCAAGAAGATCACTCTTATTGTTAAAGCGTCGATCAGCTTCACGTCGTTCTTCACTTGAATCTTCATCATCATATGTTAAAGGTAAACCATAAATACCAATACCCAGAGAAAACATATAATCAGTACCGATACTAAAATCATACTCATTACTATTAGTCAAGTTCATGACTTCAAACTCACGTTTAATAGTCTTACTATTACAAGTTACACTGATGATACAAGTACCAATTCTCTTAATGTAAGTATTGCTATCAGCTAAGCGAATAAAATATTCATGGACATTGCTTTTGTTTACAAATTTTTTATTAACGTGTGTTACATAACTAATAGGTAAACTATTCTTCAAACAGAAATTCTTATCCACAGAACTAAAGGTGGCACCACAATCCAACAGAGAGATGGTTCTAATCGAATTATTTGCAAGAATAGGAAAGGTAATATTAGTGCTCATGTTCTTAAAATCTTTTTTAATAACCATTTCTTTACAGTTGTACTTACAATCTAAAGCCATCTGGGCCAAAGCACTAGTGTTGTCGTCTTCCGACGACGAAGAAGAGGAGGCTTCCCCACGACCAGGAAAAGTACTACCCTCACCACCAGAGGAACGAAGAGCCATTCTTGACACCTTTGCCAAAGCATGTCTTTCCCTTTCAGCACAGGAGTGACCCTTTTCCCAAGGAGACTTGCACGAGAAGCAAACATTATCCTTCAAGGCTGACTTGAAGTCCCAAGCTTTCTTATGCTTCTTGCCAGCATCACCAGAAGAAAAAGCTCTTTTCTTTCCCTTGTTACCAGAAGAAGAGGAAGAAGACGAGGAGGCACCATTGCCAGCAGCAAATGATTTCCACTCGGAGATCGAACTGGTCTCACCAGGGTTCAACAACAACGAGGAAGAATCGACAGTGGTGGCATTCACTAACGAGATGATATCCTCAATCTTTGAAGGCATCTTCGTACCATAATTGGCAGAGAGAGGAATCATACACGCTTTACGGACTTCCGGACGTAAATTCCACCAAAAGCAAAGAACCAATTGGACACCATCTTCCAAAGTGGCTTGACGACGAAATTTCTGAAACTTCGCGCCAAAAGAACGTGCTGACTCATTAGCACCTTGCTTCATTGACCAAACACGACCCATGTTCAAGAACTTTCTGAATGGTGTGTCATAATGGTCAAGCAAAGCACTTTCAGCTACTTTCCAACCCAAGGACTTTCCTTTGAGCTTGTCTTCGAACCAGGATCTTTCCTCTTTGTTCAAACACATTGGAAGCAAACGCTCCCACGAAGCATCAAGCGACAACGCATGAGCTTCGAGCACCGTGGTAAACTCTTGGCAGAAGTCGTAGACAGAGTCAAACACTTCACGATTAGCCTTCTCCTGGTGAGGATCAGACTTCAACTGCAAGAACGGAAGATTACCAGGCACCAACATACTTTTCTTGTCCGAAGGAGCAACAGCAGGAGTGTTAGACGCCTTGAGCACCTTGAGGGTCTCTTCAGCTTCCTTAAACAAGTCTTGGTCTTGTTTATACACCAAAGAAGCAGCCTTGGTAGCATCGGCAGAGGGATCAACCTTCGACAAGGTCAAGTAGTTACCAAGAGAGACGTAGTACTTGTTTTTCTTTCTGTCAAGGTCTTCCTTGGCAGATTCCAACAAAATACTAGCGGTAAGTTCCACATTGATATTAACATTAACATCAGAGTTGTTGTCACCAACAACAGAGGAACGAGAAACATCTTCATCACCAGCATTGGACATCTCGACGTCAAAATCCAAGATAGGATCACCAATCAACAAGGGAGGGATTTGACCATTTTGAACAAGGGCTTGTTGTTCACGAGAGACAGGAGAGGCAGAAGAAGATTGTTGAGCAGACATGTTATAGGATACGAATTCAAACTAAAAAATGTTGTGTATCAAGGTAAATGTAAAATTATAAAGACAGTTATAGAGTAGTTTGAGACTGTTTATAAGATTGTCCTTTATTATGAAATAAAAACCTCTAGTATTTATATAAAAGACTTGTCTGCTGAGTTATCACTTTGATATTATTGAAAGTTGTTCTTCGTTACCAAATATAGATACCAATATTGCTTGTTGCTTCACTAATGCACGTGTACTCAATGACTTAGTTTCCTTATACAACGGTATTCTCGTGCTAACGAAATACTAATGATATAATATCTAATAGTACTAACTATTTCTTTTTGGTATGATTACTAAATCATGAATGATGTATAGATGTTGATATGTTTCTATTGACAATAATATGAGTGTAGCCTAGCTAGATCACCACATGGTCTCTCTAATCAACGCATGCGTGCCCATATTTGCCAATATGAGGCCGACACTATCAAGGATGCAATCCATGCTGCTTTATCTTATGAAAGTGCTCAACAAGAAAACGGTGTCTATAACCCTGTACGTTCTCCTCCTACTAATGTGACTAGCCGACGTATTATTATTGACGATCCTATGGATCTGGATGCAATTGATCAACGATTCAACAACCGAAACAGTAATAGATCTTTCAGCCGATCTAATTATGGATCTTATCGTAACAACAACACATCGTATCGTAACAACAACTTTTCTTATCGTAACAACGGCAATGGTTATCGTGGTAACAGCAACAACTCTTCTCGTACCTCACCTACTTGTTATTATTGTCAAAAACCAGGTCACATCAAGCGAAACTGTCCAACAAGACTCACCGATATCCAAAAGTTAGATGACCAGCACTCAAGGAAGGATTTTCAGTAAATGTAGTTGATGGACAGGAAGTTCAACTACATTCCCACTCAGATAATTTAATTACTGAAAATATTCCTGATTCTAATAAAGACCTTATCGATTTTGACTCTTATACAACTGACTCATCAACTTTAAATTCAAAATATCCTATACTTGTACCACACAGCATTTATTATTCGAATACCAATATTCATCCATCAAAAACAGCAGCTGTTGAGACAATCCCTATTATTTACCCGGATTCTTTGGAAAACGATCTTCATCATCTTGCCGAGTTAAATACAATCGCCACTTCGCTGCCACTATATCCTGTTCATCATGATGGTCAACAACTTCGTACTCTGATTGATTCCGGTGCAAGCGATAACTATGTATCTCCTCAAATCGTCAAAATGTTACCCAGAAATCGATTTACTCCTGTACATGGCCATCAGGTCGAAACTGCTGGTGGTGAAATCTCTCAAATTAAATTCAAGGTTACAATGTCTATCAACTTGAACGGGTATCATGATAAAATCACTGCTTATGTATTTCAGACAAAGTTTGATCTTATTTTAGGTCGCTCATGGTTAAAACAAGCTCGTCCTACTCCCGACTGGCTTACTGATAGCTGGTACTTGAACAATGGCAAGATCCGACTTGAACCTTCCTCTAAACTAGCCGCTTCCAATGAATTGCATAAATTGCATTACCTGATCTCTCACAAACAAGCCGACCGTTATATCAAGAAAGGCGGTGATAGTTTTTTGTTCTTTATTAAACCTACTGACGGAAACAACGAGTTAAGCTCTACTTCAACTACTCAAGACCCTGCTTACTGGGACCAATTGGTCAAAGAATTTACGTCCGTATTCAAAGACGAATTGCCTGGCTTACCACCTGATCGAGGTATACACCATTTAATTGACACTGGTGATGCTAACCCTGTCTCTAGACCTCCCTACAAAATGAGTCCTTTGGAACTTGATGAATTACAAAAACAATTGAAAGAATTGCTTAAATTAGGTCTAATTAAGCCTAGTACTTCTCCTTGGGGTGCTAGTGTCTTGTTTGTGCGAAAGAAGCCTGATCCTGGATCTGATAAACCCGGTGCTCTACGAATGTGCATTGATTATCGTGCCGTCAACAAATTAACAACAAGAAATAGCTCAAGCTTACCTCGAATTGATGAATGTTTAGAACGACTAGGTGGTGCCCGATATTTCCCTTCTCTTGATCTTAAGTCTGGTTATCATCAAATCCGAATAGCTCCTGCTGATGTACCAAAAACCGCGTTCAATACTCGTTACGGTCAATTCTCTTGGCTTGTCCTGCCTTTTGGCCTCTCTAATGCTCCTCCTGTATTCCAATCCTTAATGTCCTCTATATTAGCTGAACATATTGACAAGACCGTTTTAGTGTATCTTGACGATATTCTAATATATAGCAAGAACTATGAAGATCACAAGAAACACGTCCGTCAAGTTTTGAACATCTTGAAAAAAGAAAAGCTCATTGCTAATCTTAAAAAGTGTGAATTTGGTAAAACGGAATTAACATTTGTTGGCTATAGAATTTCTCAACAAGGTATCTCTCCAAGTCCCGACAAAGTGAAAATCTTACAAAACTGGCCCCAAATGACTAATGTGCAAGAAGTACGACAATTTATTGGTTTTGCCCAATTTTACAAAAGGTTTATTCAAAACTTCGCTTCAATCGCCGCTCCTTTGACCGATTTGACTCGTGGCACAGGTATTAAAACTAGACCCATAGTTTGGACTGATGCATGTCAAGAAAGTTTCGATAGATTAAAGCAATTGCTCGCTTCAAGTACTGTACTCCATGTTGTCGATATGAACAAGCCGTTTCATATTGAGGTTGATGCTTCCGATCGTGGTTGTGGTGCTGTACTCTTACAGCCTGGTGATGATCCCTCTCGTCCATGGTATCCGATTTGTTTTGAATCCAAGAAGTATGGTGACTCTGAAGCTAAACTACCTGCTGTCAGGAGCGGAGCAGGAGTGGGACAGAAACAGAATGATTATTTGGTACAGAACAAGATGAATATAATAATATTTGTAGTGTTGCAAAATAGGCTTTTTAAGAAGGTAGTTTGCGTAAAAAAAATAAAACAATAGAGAGAATACAATTATAAGTCTTGCGATTTTATTGTATTCAAAAATAGAATTAAAGTTTTTTCATTAAATAGAACTGCTAGGATTGAGGTGGTATTTATAGACATTTGGAGGATGATGTGGCTTGGATACATAACTGTTCCGATCTATCGTTGTTTAATATCAAGAACCACTCATTCTTATAATTGATATCGTAAGATAGCTGAGGTTGATGGTCCCTGAGGATCCTTTTAGATTATTGGTCCGGAGAATCATTAATTGGAAATAAAGAAATTTCTGTCAAGAGGATTTATGCTCCGGGATTTTACCCGTGAAACATAGACCTCTTATTATATTGTGTTAATTTATTATGTGGTTTAGCACATGTAGTACAGGACAAGAGAGGTTTATTAAAGAATAGAAGCGTTATGACAGAACAATAGACAGGATCTTGAATACAGAAATAAAGCTAAACTATGGTCGTCTATTTATACTAATTGGAAAATGACTTGGCATGGGTTCGGTGAATGAATGAGTTAAGATGGTATTAATGATTATTAGTCATAGTAAAATATAAGACTCAGATTGATTGACGGACAAGGACGCAGATGGTACAGATTCAGATGTGACGGATGATAAGGACTGATGTTGAATAAGTTTGACGCAGATGTTGAGTATGTTTGACAAAGTTAATGAGATGCAGGAAATGACAAGGGCGGACCTTAAAGCAGTTGTGACAGGTGAGACTAGATAGGGGTGGACGGTAATTTTGAACAGAGCAGGTGAAACGGGATACAAGAAACCAGGATGGGGGACAAGGAGGTGAGAATATATTACAAGGAGTTCAGAAACAAGACGGAGAATAGAGCTTGGGTTTGACAATGGCAGGGAAAGAGTTGCATGAATTATTATGTCATAGTTGCTGTGGTATTTGATAAAATAGCACCAGGTAAAAATAATGAGATAAATGTGTATTTTTTATTGTAGGTAAAAAATAAACTAAAGAACTCTGCTGCTATAAAATAATCAATCCTTTTTATATTGAACAACTGCCCCTGGAAGTTATCGAGTCAACCTTTCTGGTTTTGGAATAGATCTATACTCAGTTTCCCGCCTTTTGCTAAATGAATTCTACTCGTTAGAATTGACTTCAATTAGCGTCGTCCCAATTCAGAGCAATCGGGAACACATCTTATTGTGCCGAAAGGACCAGTAAGATAATGTGTAACGGTAGCTGTCAAAAGTGACATACATGATTCATTGTTTAATTGGCTTCGGCAGAACATATTTGTAATGTTTGATCTCTTGTTGATTCTACAGGTTCTTTTCCCATCTGTGAATGAATAAGATATGATCCCCAAATATAGAACATCTTATCGATATTTGTATGTTTGGTTGCAGAAAGTAGGCATCCCTTTATTCATGCACTATTTCTATTATACACTTACAGTCGTATAATTTGTATCAATATATAAATAAATGAACCATTGATAATGATAGCTGTTCTATTCTCTCGATGGGTAGCTAATCCATAGAGGGAACTATCATTATTAGATTTCTCTTTTTTATATTCTTGATTTGATTGGAAACGGTTTTACTTTTCCAATCGAGACATAGGAACTCAGTTGAATATTTTTATTTATCCGACTTTTATTCTTATATCCAGTTAAGCCAATCATGTCATCTTTTATATAGAAGTATGTACTCGTGGTAGAGGTAGTTGTGTAGTAGTATACGAATGTATGCTATTACTCAACATTAAAAGATATTTTATTTTATAATTTATAATTTATACGATTTTTTTATTTGTTCTTAAATGAATCGTACTCAAATACGACACTTATCAGTCGTATAATTTGTATCAATATATAAATAAATAAACCATTGATAATGATAGCTGTTCTATTCTCTCGATGGGTAGCTAATCCATGGAGGGAACTATCATTATTAGATTTCTCTTTTTTATATTCTTGATTTAATTGGAGTGGGTTTTTAGTTTTCCAATTTAGGTATAGTAACTCAGTTGTGTATTATTCTATATGCAACTTTTATCCCTATATCCATTTAAGCCAATCATGCCACCTTTTATATAGAAGTATGTACTCGAGGTAGAGGTAGTTGTGTAGTAGTATACATATGTATGCTATTACTCAACATTCAAAGATATTTTATTTTATAATTTATAATTTTATACGATTTATTTATTTATTCTTAAATGAATCGTACTCAAATACGACATGGTTATCATTTAGTTTTGCTGTATTTGGCATTAAGGGGGTTGCTCAAATAGAAGCGAAAAAAACAAGAATTTTTTAAAAGAAGGTCATGTTAGAAACATAATCCTGCTTTTTTAACTTGTTGTTGGTTTAGCTCTGGATGCATGGTTTGTGATATGACCTCTGTTTTTAACCCACACCTGTTATATTCAATAAAACACAATCTTTGTCTATGCCATTGATTATATGTAAAAAAAAAAAAGTGGGTGTGACATTAAAAGGATTATTTCTTAACAGCGTTTTGATCTATAAACTTTTATACCCTCTTTCATTAACAAATTAGGCCGCCATCAAGGCTCCCCGTTCCCCCTTTAATAAAAGTATTTTTCGAAGAATCACTCAATCCTTTCCATGTTTTGTAACTTGATATTATACTGGTCTTGTTGATAGATGTCTCTTACAGTTGTTGCATAACTAGGAATCAAGTTCCTCAATATTCAACTTGCACCTTATCAATCAACAGTTCTAACCCTATACCAAAACAATGAATTTGACACAAGCAATTACTGTCTCTGATGCAAAGCAAAATTTTCATCCACATCAACCTAAGCTTCAACGTATGCTGTGAAAAAGAATAATACTCTTTTACGCCCTGTTTAAATCGAGCATGAAAAAAACCGCGTTAGCAGAAGATCCAATAGGAATAATGTAGTGAAGCTGAAAAAAAATGGCAGGTAGTTCCGTTGCTGTCTTTTAACAAATGACAGAGAATCTTGTTAAAAAAAACGCGACTTGCTAGTACGTTATTAAACTAGTTTCTCAAAAAAAAAAAAAAAAAAAAAAAAAAAAGCGTCTTGTGAATGACTAGTAGTGCTGAGTTGATGACATAGCCGTATGTATTCACAATGCTGAATCAGGCAGCCCAAAAGGGAAGTACATTTCTCTTTCAATGTTTTCGAGTGAATCAGATGTCGTTTAAGAAAAAGGGGAAAGGAAAAAGCGACAGTGACTCTAATTTTGACCCTGCTAATTTTTTCTCACGTGTTTACAATAAGCGACTGATGTACATCATTTTTTAGCTTTTCTGATGCCACAGCTCTATTGATGTCAAAACCCGCCTTCGCGTATCATGTATAGGAAGTTTTACTATTTTTTTACAAGCCAAGGTTAATGAGCAATGCAAATACAGATGAACACCCGAAAACCTGTTGGGATAGATTTTTTCTATTGTTTGATTATAGTAAAGTCTTCAGTTTTTTTTAAGAGGGTTAATTCAAGGAACATAGCTCCATGAATAAAATCCCTCATTTACGCAAATTTATAACGAGAAGTGCACATCAAGTCTCGTACCTCTACAAAAAAGAGAATCAGTAGCCTGATGAAAGGGTGGTATGCATTTAAAAATTTAAATACAACTGCGATTTATTTCCTGCGGGTAAAAATCGCATCAGAATTAATAAATCATAGACAGTACAACAAGGTCCAGGAAGTAATGGCCATGCCAGATGAATTTATTCAAATTAATTATGACAGAATTCCTACCTAGACATACATATCATCAAAGCAGATGTGAAAGCAACAAGGGTCATTTAGGCGCGACATACAATACAGAAGTTGCCTAAGCTTGAATCGGTTATCCTATTCGCGGCCTAAATGTTATTTAAATAAACGCGTGATAGTGGACGCATTGCTTTTTTTCTTTTTTTCTTTTCGGCAACTACTCATCACTAATTTCGAAAACCATGCAAAGAGTAATTTTATTACGTGATTCTGTCAATAAGGCCATTTGATTCCTGTCTAGCATTAACAAGGGTATCGTCCTTCATACATAGATCTCCGCATTTAGAGTAGGACTGATACTTCTTTGTACGCAGTACGAGTTAGACTAGTGGCACACGCTTTTGAAGATCTACTCAGGCATGATGGCACCGCCCTTACTCATTTCGCTGTAATTAACCGTTGGTACCCATTCTACCGTGATTGACACTGCGGATACCTATAAACCTGTTGAAAATGTTGCTGCTATCAAAAAAGAGGAAATTCTCATGTGTCAATTGTCTACACTATTTGATGAGTGAGTAAAAATATAACAACGCTTAAAGAGTGTCATTAAGTAAATAAGGCACTCTTTAAATACCGTATACATATTCCAGTATTGTATTTGTTGTCGATTAAATAAGACAGTAGTTGGCCCAACAAGATCTTTTTTTTTTGGCAACAGTAATAGAAGGGAGTGGTTCTAGGTATGTGGTGGGAGGGGAGGGGGAGACAATCGAACTTCAATATTGTGTCGTTATACACTTTGCTTTCAGCGCCCATGGTGACTGTAAAGAGTTTTTATTGTGCTTCTTTATTCAACCAGTCTTTGTACCTAGCGTGTTTTAAATATAATGCCAGTAAGTACCGTTAGGTATACACGACTTATGAGGCATAGCATATTGTTAGACTTTTAAAAGTTTATGTACAATTTATCAATTTTTTTTTCGCGGCTTAATGTATGTTTTGGTGTTTTCAAGATTTTAAAATATATTTGCCTTGTAACTTTTTCCTTGACCTTATTGATTATCAGGCTGAAGTTGATGATTGGCCCGTTGAGGATTTCAATTAAAAAATAATTCGCGGTTAGAAACTTTGTTGAAAGTGGTGACCAGTAACAATATTAATGTCAAGTTTCAAATGGCATAAAACATTTATTAGGGATTACAAAGCACATGGTATGTGAATATTGGGAAAAGTGATAACTTTATGAATTGATGTTATTTTAGTAAAGGTTTCCCTGTTAACCATGTTGATACGAACTAAAGTATTGCCAACATGTTTTTCTGTGCCTTCTGTGAGAGGAAATTATCTGATGTCTTCTATGATGATTGGCGGTAACAAAATATCATCGTAAAACTCATTAGATTCATTGGGATGATGCCAGATTCATAATCGTTACGAGCTAAAAAAGACAAATAATTACATAAAATAAATTAACGCGCATAATTTTCGCGTTTTCAAATACCCGCTATTAATTCATTTTGCGGTTCGTTCAAATTGACGTGAAAGGTCGATAAGGAGAGGTATTCAGTGTGTATAGCGAAACGATACTAAAGAGACAATGTACACGATTCAAACCAGATACCAAAAGCCACATGAGCATCTACTGATTTAAACTGGGCCATTTTCTTTATTCCATATCGCCTGTTTACTTGAGCAGTTCCGTGATGGATAGAGCAAACACAGAAAATAGTGCTGGGGCACAGGTAAAACTTGCCGTCAATTTTAAAAAGTGTAATGTACTAGCGCCATATTTGATAGTGCGAATGTCAACTCAGTTGGGGCTAACACAGTCCAAAAACCTGGAAAAACCAAACTAATTAAACGCAAATGTCACATGTGTGTACCTTAATAGCGTTTTAGTGTCAATAAAAGTACGGTGAAACAATTACCGCGTCAATTGTTGTACACATTTATTAGTTGTCGTACCAAAACAAAGCACAGGGCCCATTTATTATTGAACCTTTTTTATTCCTTTTTGTAAACATAAATGGCTTACTCGAGATCACCACCGCGTTCACCCTCATCTCAAGAGGACTGGTTATCGCGAGGACCACAGTCTATCAAGACGTATTCCACAAGCTCATCTCGGTCCTTGTCCCATACGTCTAGGTCTCAATCGCTAGCATCTGCCTCGAATCGAGCATTTAGTTCTACCAACTATGAAGGCACGGCTCATGTTTATTTTTTGGAACTGAAATCATATCTCAGTGCAGTACTGGCTCAGGGTAATTTAATTGTATGGGGAGGGTAGATCAAATTTAATAAATTTCAATTAAAATATAGAGGCTAACGAAGGTCCACATCCACAAAGAGTCGCTGCACGACAAAAATTGACTAGGCTAAGTAACCTTCAATTTCATGAGTTGGCGATGGATGTTTATGATGAAGTGGTTCGAAGGAAAAAAAATGATAAATTTCGTAAAGTATTTCAGGAGATAAGAAAATGATTTTTATTCATTAAAAAAAAACTTTTTTTTTTTTTTTGTCATGTAGTTCCGTTTTTGGCAGTCAAGGAAGAATTTCATCCAAAGAGAAATCAAGCAAGACAAAAACTAGCTACTTTACCAGTAGGTAGATTCCAAGACCTTGCAAGTGATGTTTATTCTGAACTCGCAAGAAGATATACTTCATTTACAGAAAACGTAGTAAGCATAGAAGGGTTGTATAATAATATCAGGTATATTGAACCTCTTTTTCGTTTAGGAACCGGAAATTTTACCTCCTATTCCTCAAATCCCTCCTATTTCCTACATCCAACCCAGTCAATCCACAAACATTATACCCGTCAAGGGCATGATTAGTGTAGAGAATTTGGGTGAAGACCCTTTCAAAAGTCGATCACCCACTGAAAAAGATTATTTTAGTAATAGATCTACGGCCAATGTAAGTGGGGAAAACTATAAATACATGCACAGTGTAAATTAATTTTCTTGTGCAACACCCAGTCCAATAGCGAAATTGAAAAAATCAAGTCGGATTACGAGTACCAAATTAATATGATGACAAGTAGAATTCAGCAACTTCAAACGGATATTTCTGTAAGAGAGAAGGAGTGAATCCACATGTGCTTTTCTTAATGGTTAAATCTATAGGAACGCGATGATAAAAGAGGGCTGGATAAGGATTCTTCCATGAGGTCTAAACAGGTATGTTCCACGACGCGACAATAGCCCGAAAAAACATTGTGTTCAACTCTTTTTATAATCAGAAGGAAGAGCAGGACCAAAAGATGATTCATCAAATGGAAGATCAATATATGAAACTAGACGACAAGTATCACCAGTTGGAAAGAGATTATACACAACAACAAGAGGCTGTACGCGACGTAAAACAAGAGACAAAACAAATGTTGGATGAATTAAAAAGACTGGCAAAAATTAATGACGAACTATTATCCGAAAAAGAGAAAACAGATGCACATCTATTGAAGCTGGAAGCCGAATTAAAAGAGTGGCGCATGAAGTATGACAAAACGCGTATCGAACTTCGTAGTATCAAAGGTTAGAGCGCTATAAAATAACAGTGACGGTCATTTTAATACTGACCAAATGTGTAATTAGCATCCTCCATGATTGAAACAGACCAAAGTCGAAACATAATCAAGGAGAATTTCCTTCAACCTTCAAAAGATGGATTTATATCTCAAGATCATGTTCTCACCTATCAAGCATCAATGGATGATCTTTTACTATCGGCCAGGTAAATCAATTAGATGGCGCGTATCCTTCTTTTTCCTATTTCTAAATTGCAATAATTAGATCGAGTAATCCAGCACAAGTGATAAACGTCATGAAGAACATTGTTACTTTATGTCGTTCAATCACGGAAGAAATTGAAGCACAGGAAGGTTCTTTATTCCCAGAGTCAAGGAACTCACTCTACGAATTAAAGACATCATTCTCAGTTTCATTATCTGATCTTCTGGTAGCAGCCAAATACCATGCAAGTGGAATGGGTATTAGCCCAGTCAGTCTATTGGATAGATCTGCTGGTCACTTGACATCGGTCATTGTTGATTTGATCAAGCTATTAGGAATGAAGCCATCCAACGATTATCAGGATAATAGATCGGAAAACCATAACTATTACGGAAGTAATATTCTTGACAATAATAATAAACAGTCGTCAATCCATAAAAACAGCAATGCTTATTCACTGCACCAAGACACACGATCTCAACTAGATTCTATCGGGTATAAACAGAGTAGTAATGGATACTTACCCAAACAACAAAGCGAGTTAACACCAGATGAATTAGTGGTAAGCAGAATCGGTTTCTTTTAATTAAAGGCATTATTAACAATTTTTGTTTTCAAACATTTGCAGAAGTACCTTAAAACAGAAACAGACAATATCGTGCAAACCATACAAAACCTATTAGGCGCATTGAGATTAACACAGCAAAACGGAGAAGTCCATACAATTATCACTTCAATTGTAAGGATTGTATTGACGATATCTGATTTATCTAAAGCAACATGTCAAAGTTCAACAGCAGGTTACGCATATCGACAACGATGCGAACCTTTGTTAAATCAACTCGGTAATTGCTCTGAACGTTTAAAAATGATTCAAGGTAAATACTTTGTAAGAGGTGCAACAGCGACAGCAAATGTTAAACGAGATCTTGCAAAAGAAGCCTATGAGATTGCTAAACTTACAAAGGAATTGATCAATCTGTTTGAATCATCACCAGCAGCAGGAAACTAACATAAAAAAAAAGTACATATGACACTCTTTCCCCTTCGATATTCTATCTATTCCACTTATTACTCTACTACTACTACTACTTATTATCTATTAAATATTCCCTTTTTTTCTTACCCAATTATATTTATATTACACAACTGACCAGTATTTGGGATCATGCATGCATGCATGCAAAAAAAAAGTGCGTGTAGATGACTCGATTTTATTTGTATACTTTTACAAATGTGATTGGCCAGTAATTAACAGAAAAAAAATTAGAATCTCTTCATTCTATTTCTTTGGTCATAGAAGCGATAACCAACAAAAAGAACACCGACAAGACCACCAGCAAAAACAAACTTGAATAAGACGGAGAGAACACCACTACCGTTTGACTTCTTGACGATCTTGGGCGATGGAGGGGCAGCTTCGACAGCAGCAGGAGCAATAGATTTGGTGACAACGGAGATGATATCGTGGTTATCAGTTACTTCACCAGTATGAGCACTGAAACCAAGGTAGATTTGTTCGGGAAGAACAACATCGTGTGCCTTGAAACAGGGTTCAAATTCATCTTCGATACGCCACATCAATTCTAATTGAAGGAAGTTCTTCTTGTGATATGTCAAACGTGCACGAGTAGGGTGTCCCTTTGCTCTGAAATCAGCCTGCATACAATTTTTGTTTTAGTTTTTTTTTTTCTCGGGTCTATGTTGTATTATAAAGTACCTCACAACCAGCAAGCTCCTTATCACTACCGTCCTTATCGTTGTTGTATGATTGAATACCATCACCAACCATTGCCATCACGTAGGGGAATGTATGACGCTGATAAAAAAAAAGTGGTTATTACATGTCATTATCCTACCTGCCAAAATAAGAACTTACATGAGCTCTTTCATTATCATAAGTGTCAAAAAATATACCGAGACCTTCAAATCTATCAACAGAACCAAAGACAGGTCCCTCAGTCATTCTTTGCTTTGTGAGCCACACTAAAAGTAATAAATATAATAAGAAAAAGGTACGGGTAGATTGTGAAAGAAAAAGTATACATACTAGCAAAACCATCACCATAAAGATGACCAGAGTTACCATCTACTTTAAATTCCACCTCAATTTGAAAATGGTCACCCATTAAAGGCTGTAAGCTGAAAATTAGGCATTGCTTTTAGGGAATAACGCTTGTTATCATTTTTTTTTTTACCAAACGAGACCACAAATAACCAAGTTGGGATTGTTTTGTTGAGGTCAAACGGATTTGATGGTTGGTATTGATAATGGTGTTTCCAGCAAAGTCAAACCATCTATTTTGAAGTTCATCATCTATAGTGGTAATCGTTTAATATGTACAGCTAAGACCAAGGAAGAAGGTTTGTTACCAATATAAGGCATGGAAATGGAATGAGTTCTCATGGTAGCTGTTCCTTGAGCAAGTACAGTTGTACAGGCTGCAATAGCCGAAGCAAGCACTACAAAGAAGGAACGCATTTTTTTTTTTTTACTTTTTTGCAAGAGAAAAAGGGTCAAGAACAAGAAATCGCGCGTCTTTTAATATTTTGGTAAAATGAGCGGAGTATAAATATTTATTTGTTTCTATCCATCAAACGGCCAACCAATTCCTTTTGTATCTTGGCCTGTTTTCTTGTTTCTTCCAAAGAGCTCAAACTTCTCAAGTCGTTCACGATATCCTTGGTTTTACCGAAATAGACTTCCTGTAATGAATTACGCATCTTCATCTCCATGTCTTCTACCATACGGCCGATATTTACAATATGTGCAGCAGGATCATCAACAGGGAAATCTTGTTCGATTTGTCTAGTCATACTGCCACTTAAATTCAAGTTTCCAAGGTCTTGACTGTTTGTAATCATGTAAAGCATAATAGTGGAGGTCAACTTGTATTGTGCATTGCGTCCACGTTCTTGTACCTCGAATACATGAATAGAATCCCAAGCACCTTTCATACGTCTAGCACCATCACCCACTAGATAAAGTGAAAATCAGTACTTGTCATAAATACTTGTTTGAAAAAAGAGCTTACCCTTCTTGATTAACACGACTACAGCAAACTTGTCATCGATTTCAAATGCATAAACAGAAGAAACGCCGCCTTCATAATACATTTCACGATAAGTATCAAAAGCCTCGTTAGCAGCCACTTCTAACTTTCGAAGACTAGGAGAAGGAATAGCACCATCTAACAACTCGGGTTCATATTCATTACTCCAAGGCGATCTATAAAAAGAAATTAGCTTTTTACTTTCACTTTTTTTTTATTTCTGCGCGTCTTTTTCTCTCCATCTCAACCTGTAAGAGTCGCCATCTCGGTTATAATCACATACGAGATAATCTTTTCCGGTCTTTGGACAACGTTTTACCTTTAAAGGTTGATCTATGGCTGATAATAACTCGTCAGCCAAGTCAGGATGTACCAAGTCGAAAAGTTTGGCCAGGTTTTCCTCGACATTTTGAGGTGGCAAACGACGCATCAAGTCCAAGGCACAGTCAAATTGATCTCCCTAGGTTGAATTCAAAATGAATACAAGGCGTCTATTTACAAAACTAAGTTCTTTATTTTACCATCTTGTAGAATAATATTGAAAAGAAAAGAGAACTCACGCTTTTTTTCGCTCCCGCATTTTCAATCAGGGGACTGGGGTGTAACTAGGGCTATAGCCTTAATTAGTTTGTTATGGATTTTAGCAATCTTATCACTAAATGAGGATGGCCTCTATCTTATGCTTGTGTGAGCAGAATGAATAACTGATGATTTTCATCTTACTCTTATTTTGTCTTAATTACACGCGATTCTTCTGGAAACATTAGCCAAATATCTCAAGAGCGTCGTTGAAGCAAGGTAATGGAGGACAATGCTTGAGAGTGTATGAACGATATCAAATTCCACCTTATGTAGCTATTCTTTGTATTGATATTTTATTGCTAGTACAGTACACGTTACAGAATCCTCACTAGCATATAATGGATTGTGCTATGCGGCGAACCGAGAAGTTTGTTATTAGACTATTCCCAAAAATGTTACTGGTTTTAGCAATTCTGAGTACATATTAGCTCAAATAACTGCAACGGATAAAAAGTGATTTGCCTTTACTGCTAGTTGTAATGGGTAGTAGACAAAGTAAAAAGAACATGTATGTAGTTAAGCTTTAGATCTACGTATGTAAAAGTCTTAATTATACAAGTCTTTCGTGCAAACAGGCCAAAATTTTAAATATGTAAAAACGCTCTTTTAGGTATATTTGAAGAAACTTGGTGATAGGTGGCCTAGTGATAACTCGTGGAGGCTCTTTGTAACCAACTCGTAGCCGGTCATTATAATGATGGTTAAAATTGAATGCAGTGTATTTTAAATACCCAGTTTTTTTACTGGTTGTGGTTCATAAAAAGTCATGATTTATACAAGCAAAGGCTTCTGGTACTGAAGTAAAATGTATAAATATCTAACGTATTATATTCGCTGGTTAAATCTCACGTAATGCTTTTAGTTACTTTTGTTTAATTCATATAGGTAACATAGCCTAATGAAAGAGTTTTAATAAAAATCGTGCCTGAAAATGTCTGTTAAAAGTGTAGTTTGGTTAAGCTTTTAGTTTACATGTACTGCTATTTCGCTTTAAATAAATTTCCATTGGACCATTTTATGCATTATGATCCAATCGTTCTTTGTAACAATGCATGCATACATAAAAAAAGCGCGTGGGGTGTTTGTTAATCTTTCATTTTTTTTTTTATTTTTTTTTCTTGTAATGAAGTTTCTTACTTTGCCAGCAGAGCTTTTGTTGGACATTATACGACATCTTTCAAGCTTGCAAGATAAATGTCAACTTTTACAAACATGTACTGCTATGAATGGATTCCTTAATACCCATGCAGCCTGTTGGAATCATCTCGACCTTTCAGCTTATGCTACGCTCACCAATAGCACTTTATTAACATTTTTAACCCGAAAAAATATCAAGCTGATTACAAGCACAGGTACAGCTATGCATGGTATCACCAAGCTTGATTTAAGTGGATGTTGGTGTTTATCTCAAGATATGGTTGTAGCCCTTTCTCGATCCTTTTCCAGCCTAGACAGCTTGTTTTTAAATGGATACCGACTAAATAGTTCAAGAAAAGGAAACAATAGGATAGCCTTGGAGCAACAACGTGATCATCTGTATCAAATGCGCCCCTCTCATGATTTATCATCCATGGCTATGGATCTTTCAAAAAAAACACGTAACCAACTCAAGATCACTTTTGCATCATTGTCCTATATTCTCTCTCAAGTACCTAGCATCACCTCGTTATCGATACAGTATCAAGATATATCAGCATCTAGTCGAACTTCTTTTGCTGAATTCAGTCATTTAAAGTACTTGGATATAACGTCTTCTTCAGTCAGTCCAGCCACGTTGCAGACTTTGTTAAGGAAGGTGGGGTCTGGGTTGGAAAGTCTTAAGATGCTGAATATTGATGTAACAAACATGTCATGGTTATGTATAGGTCAGTTCTGTAAAAATTTAAAATGTCTTTACGTATCTTGTGTGGAACTCGAAAAGCATTTACCTTGTATCCGACAAGCCCTTACAAATCTCAGCAAGTTGCGAGATTTTAGATTAACGCGTGTGCTTGGAGGTGGACTAGATCGGGTGATTGAAGTGTTGGATACGGAGAGGATACGACATATAGACTTGTCTCCAAAGATGAACGTTTATCCTAGAGGAGGAAGCAAACATCCAATTAAACAATCGACATATGCCACGACAGAACACGATTTGCGTATCACCGACGTTTCTCTTCATCGGTTATCGAGATGTCATGGTTTAGTGGAACTTCGGTTGTGCTTTCCAACTATTTCTGCAGATGGGTTGCATGCATTATTTCGGTCAATCCCACAATTGGAGGTGTTTGAATTAAGACAGCACGAAAACAAGACGGACCATTTGAAAGGGTTAGGTTACTTGATCAAGCTAAGTCGACTTTATCTTTACTCGGTGTTTATATCTATAGACACAGCTGACACATTAACTCAGTTACCTCAATTGAAGCATTTGACTATCACTGGTCAACATGTGGATGAGTATCGTCTCATGAATGAAAGTAAAGCTTTAATATCACTGGACATAGGCACGACCAACACATCTTTTATAAAAACGGAGCATCGATGGTCTACCATCAAGTAAATACCCACGTCTTTCTTCATGGAGATGAACAATAAATACGATTTTGAATGTATTTATGAACTGGTGTAACCGGGCAAAAAAATTCATATTATTAATCCACTGCGATTAGCAACCTTGTTATCAATGTTATGAGCCAGTTTTTTTTTAATCATTTGCCGATGGATTTGTAATTAAGTTTCCCCACGCATCCAGGATGTGTGACTTGGAAATTCGAGCCCTTTAATTGTGCGTTTCTATTTATTTTTGTTTTCTTTTCAACTTTATGTTTAAAAGATTAATAAGTAAAATGGCCTTCTCCCCTTCCGAATTCAGACCCTTTGTGGTAAAATTTATTATAACTATATAATTCTTGCATAAATTAATTCGTGGTTTATATAAATAGCTTGAAAAGATTGAACGTGTCAATCATAATGTCAGCCTCTTTCGTTTTAAACTTCCTAATCAAACGGATGTAGCTGGCTTACCAACAGCTTCTTGTGTGGTATTCCGTTCTGACATTACCACAGATGGTAAGACTGAGCAAGTGATCCGCCCCTATACCCCTACTTCTTTGGAAAGTACTGAAGGCTATGTCGACTTTGTTGTCAAGGATTATCCTACCGGTGTTATGAGTCGTCATGTTCATTCATTGAACGTTGGTGACTCTTTGGATATCAAGGGACCCTTTGTCAAGTACAACTGGGATGAAAAGGCTGTTGAACATGTTGGCATGGTTGCTGGTAAGTGTTAATTTGTTGATTTTTATAATGGTTTTAAATGACACCAAATGCTATTATATAGGTGGTACAGGTATCACTCCTATGGTAAATATACAACTGAAATGATGTAATTTTAACACAAAGTCTCACACTTGACAATTTTTAGCTTCAATTGCTGCGCAAGGTTTTGCACCCCGATTCATCTGATAAGAAATCGCAATTTACTTTAATTTTTGGTAACCAAGCCGAAGAAGATATTTTATTCAAGGACGAGTTAGATGGTTATGCCAAGACATATCCTGATCGTTTCAAGGTTATTTACGTGTTAGAAAAGCCTCCTCAAGACTGGCAAGGACTTACTGGTTATGTCACACTTGATGCTGTCAAGAATGCTTTACCCAAGCCTGATGTTGAGTCTTCCATTATCTTTGTCTGTGGTCCTCCTCCTTTGATGGAAGTCGTTAGTGGCGATAAAAACCCTGATAAGAGTCAAGGTGATTTAAGAGGTTTCTTGAAAGAACTTGGATATATTCAAGATCGTGTTTATAAGCTTTAAGCTTTTTTTTTTTTTTTTTATTTGTCATTTACAATAAAACAAAAAAAAAATAGACTATTTTTTAACTTGATTTTTTTTTTTTTTTTTTTTTTTTTTGGAAAATGATGCGATATATGTACTGTGCGAGGGGTTTGGGTAAGAAAATACAGAAAGATGGGTATAGTTAATTTGAGCTGTGCTTATAGCCATATTTTCTCATTTTCATTGCGATCTTGGGTGGAAGGTTACTATACATTTCCTCATAACCAATATCCAAAGTAATTGTCAATAAGCTCTGACTGAGATGGCTGTAATACTTTTTGATCAAATCGACAGCATCATCTAAAGGAATAAAGTGCAAGTGTCTTGAAACAAATGTTGTTTTTTCTTCTCGGATCATGTGCTTTAAAGTAGACCAAAGTCGAACTTTGCCTTCTTCATGAATCGTCTTTTTGCTGGATAATTGATTTGAATAAGTCTTGTAAAACTCGTCCAGGCTAGAGAACCCAAGGAATAGACACACTTGAAGATCAACCACATGGTATTTCAATGGACAATTGAAATTGATACGTACAGTGTAGAGTGGTGAGTATCTTGTTGCATCGTGTTTTTGCTTAGTCCATTGTTCTGGTGGGGGTGTATGAATGGGTGAATGGTATGGATGATTGTTGATATCAATCACATTGGGAGGTATGTCGTGACTTTTTTTGTTGGGAATATATCGTGTTTTGTTAAGATTCTCCTTGGTGGTGATATCTTTAGGATGGATCTCTTCTTCCTTGACTCTGACTATGTCGGGTGAGGAGGATCTCTGGCGTAACTTCTTCAATTTCAAAGGCCTAATCTCGTCCTCAGAAGATTGGTTCTTTTCGAGATCTGCTGCTTGAATAAGTCGACGCTTTTTAGGTTTTGCCGAGGAAGAATTTGTTTTTACTGCTAAAAATATTAGCGTCACATGTAAATGCTTTCATTGATTTTCTAAAACATACCATCCGTCATGGGTCCTGTCTGCGGTGTCTTTGGCCTCTTCTTCTTTTTTACGGGATTTGCATTTTGCAATACTAATATAATGTCTTGGTAATCACTTGCTGTTGCAATATCAATAGGCTCAGCATTGTTTATATTCCTAGCAAACGGGTCTGCACCATTTTCCAATAACAGTTCGACAATATCACAGTGATTATTCTCAGTTGCATCATGAAGTGGTGTGTCCATGTCTGCACCCGTTGAATTAGCGTTGGCACCATGTTTTAACAGGAGTTTTACGACTTCGATATGACCATGCAAAGCAGCCTCATGGAGGGCAGTCCAACCAGCATAATCACTCTCATCGGGTTTAGCACCTGACTCCAATAATGCTTTGACAGCCTCACGGTCACCACGACTAGCGAATTTGTGAAGTTGTGTTCCACCACTGTTGTCTTTTTTGAAAGGGTCTAATTTCACTTGAGCTTTCCTTGTTGGAGTGACATCACGTTCGACCGAGACAGATTTCCGAGCAACAACACTTGGCTTTTTTTTTCTTCTTGGTGCAGCGACAGAAATAGATTCATCCTCCTTATGATTTTGAAGTTTGTCAAAGACACGCATATAACTTTGAATTTTTCGCTCTTCACGAGTAAGTTGACGTTCCGGTTCATTCTGCAGAGCCATTTTTCTTGCAGTTTCATCGAGAGCATGACAAGCTTCTTTCTCGAGCCTAATTTCGTCCATGCGAGCTGTCAATATTTGTCGGATGGGAGGAAAAGAAGCTGAAACATGGTATGGATTTTCAGCCTGATTGTTCTCGATATTTACATCTGCTTCGACATGATCAATCAAATAACGTACAATATCTTCTCTTCCGTTTCGACAGGCTTGATGAAGTGGAGTCTCCGATAGATTGGTGCCAAGAATATTTACAAGCGCACCTCCTTCATACAAAAGTTTTACAATATCCAAATGACCTTCTGCACAAGCTAAATGAAGTGGGGTTGCATCTTGATTGTCTTTAGCATTCACATCTGCACCTTGATGAATTAAGATTGTGGCTCTGTCAACTTGGTTGTTTAAACAAGCATAATGTAAAAGTGATTTTCCATGAACATCTCTTTTAATGAAATTATCCAACTGCTCCATTTTTTGAGTGAGGATGGCTTCGCATTCTTCTGTTGAACATAAATCAATGGGTCTTTGATTTTTCTCGTTGAGAGCAAAAACATCAGCACCAGCGTCGACAAGTAATTTGACACAATGTTCAGAATTGCAATTACTAGCTTCATGAAGCGGTGTGTCGAGACCGATGGCTCTTGCTTTGATGTCTGCTCCACAATGCATGAGGTATTGAGCGACTTCGAATCTGGCGTGGTTAGCTGCTTCGTGTAAAGGTGTATATTTAGCGTTATCTTTGGCATTGACGTTAGCACCTTGTTCAATCAGTTCTTTAATTTTGTCCAGATGACCTGCTCTTGCAGCAGCAAACAATCGAGTTCTTCCAATTTTATCTCTTCTGTTAGGATCCCCATTAGTCTTCTTTCTACCTTTCTTTAGTGGTGAGATACTACGCTTCTTTTGTTGGGATGGTTTGTAATTGGCCTCTTCTTCCTCATTGTCATTATCTTCACCTGTGTCGTCTCTTGAATCTGGATGTGGTTTTGGTCTACTATGGTCTAGCATGGTTTTAATGAAAGGGAGGGAAAAAAACGAAATAAAGAAAACAATATTTTTTTTTTTTTTTTACTCTAACACTAAATATCCCCTTTTGGGTTGCTACTACAACCTAAAATTGTTTCTTTACATGCACACAATTTTTTGTAGGAAAGGAAGGAGGGACCTATTATTTGCATTAGCCGTAGTTTTTATCTGTTCTTGCCACGTTCATATTTGTTGAACAAGTTTTATTATGCTGAAAAGATGAGAGCGTATTGTGCCATTTCTTATATCTATGAGTATCAAGTGCTTCATAAACCTGATTATACAAACAGTCTCTTCTATAAGCCTACGCCATCGCCACACTGTTTTAATTTTTAGATGTATAATGCATTGTTTCTGGTTCAATGCTTTAAATGGATGGATATTGTCCAGACAAGCTCCGACATTATTAAAAGTGACATTGTGTTTTGCTTTCAACCTATAACTTTTCTCACTCTATGCATCTTAAACTGAACGAGTTAACTATACTTTACATTTAACCAATCATATATTCTGGTAAATCATTCATGTTGACGTTTTTCGTTTTGGGGGAAAAAAAAAAATGGCACAAGAAAGCTTCTTTGGTGGATCAAAAATTATGCTAGTTTCAGTCACTTGATCAAGATAATAATAATGGTATATCTTTTACCACGGTGATCAAACGTCCACATTTAGAAGCTAGATCGAACAGCCATACCGAACTTTTATCAATCTAAACATGATATGTTAAACAACAAAATTACCAGCATCATTAGTAAGAACAAAATACCATGATACATAAATCCCTGGAGGCATCATCTTTTATAATTTAATATGGGGACCACAACTTTACAGTAATATTGTGTGGACTAATTTTGTAACTAAGAGAATACTTTGACGAAATACAAAATCCCATACTCGTAACTGCAGACGACAATTTATAAAAAACGAGCCTAAGCAGACCTTGAAAAAAGAATGTCTCTAGAAGGAAATTAAGCGATTAAAAGAAAGGCACTAATATTAAAACAAAAGACGGGAAACGACCGTATTTATAAAGACATATGACGCTTTGACCTTCAAATGTTGAAATTTAATTTAGCACTATCGGATACAAGTCATTAGAATGTTTATCAGATATACAAACGAACTCACTTCAATTAGTGTTGAATGATCTGAAATGCAAAATTCATAACAAGCGTAAGTTAAGTGACTGAATTAAAAGTTTTTGCTACAAGAACAACGCTCAGTCAATACAGAAGCACTGAGTATAATATTATAACCAATGCCTTACTGAAAAAAGTAAATTGGGAAGTAGCTCAACATCGCGCTTGGCTGCTAACCATTACGGGATGTTTCTACTTTACCCAATCATACATTCCTTCTAATCCACTTTTATAAAGCGGATTAGAGTACGTAAAGATATAGAGTACAGTTGCTTATTATTTGATACAAGTAGAACTCAGGTTGCTACTAAAGCGTATTCATTTTTTTTCATCAATGTTCGATGAAGACCGATAAGGATGAATGATATCCTCCAAAACCTATTACCGCTCAATTTGGTAGGAGTTTTTTTTTTTTTTTTTGCTAATCAAGATTTGATCTACTAAAAGTTACAACGTAGAGCATGCATGAATATTACCGTGCTACTCGATGAGTTTATCAAGGTGGGGGTCGTGGTGAGTCATAAGAGCTTTGCTATCGGATGCTGCTCAAAGATGATCACATACAACAGTCAATCGGCCGTTTAAAGCGGAATAACTTCTTGATTCTGAATTTCAGCTTTTGTTTAAACGGTGCCATGTATATCTAGGATAGACGCTTTAAGTGTACCAGGGGCAGAGATATTTGGATGTTACAACGGGATGATACAAACCCGGAATGTAGTTCTGACTATTTAATTTCGACCACTGCGCAACCTGGAGGAAACTGAAACTAAAAATAAAAAAATCTATAGGTTTTGACATAGGTTCGCTGCTGCATTAAGGGTATTAGATAAGAGGCTATTGAAAGCGAGATTCAAACTGAGCCCGCCAAAAACTTTACGAGATTGATTGAGTAGAAGAAAAAAAAATGTAAAAGGGATTTTATTTATAATGATATGGAATGTTTACATGGAAAGGAAATGATACAAAAAAGAAGGAAGAATGACATGGATATAAAAAAAAATGAGAGACCGAGTGGACGGAGAAGGCTACTTGTAAAGGGCCAATGGAGGTAATTGAAGATTGAATTCTTTTGTAGACTTGTTTTCAAAGTAGTGTCTGTCCTGAATATGTTGCATTTGACGCATAACTTGATACTCTTTTAACTTCATTTTGGTCTCCTCTTCACGGCGTCTCTCTTCTTCTTCTTTACAGGATTGAATGAGCTTGATCAAATCAGGTTGGGAATCAAATTGGGATAGAAGGTGGCTCCAATTATGGCTATTGGCTCTTCTGATGGGTTGTATGTCTTCGTCGCTCAAGTCAGAGGATATACTTAATCTTTTGCTGCTTTTTCTTTCAATGAATGTACCATTGTTAGTATCAAGAGGGTGTAAAAGCGATGTAGGCGACATGGTTTTTATAGAAAGATAAGAGGATAGATAATTACAAAAAAACTATAAAAAAAAAGTCTGAGCTTTTTATATCTTTTTTTTTTTTTTTTTTTTTTTTTTCCAATGTCTATTCCAGGGGCGGAAAGAGGTTTGCCAGACCCTTATTTTCCCGTTTCAAATTCCCTCTTTTACGATTATCTTCCAGACGGTTTGATTATATAATCGATTGTTTGTAGCATGGTTATTTTATATGCACGCTAATATTTTCCCTCTCCCATAAAACATCGTACCATTTCCCATGTCCAGTTTTTTCCCTTGCGGGTTTTACCAGCAGGGCTATCAACGTCAGATCACTAGTCTCGTTTTGTGTACATTAGCTGATTTATAAAATTAAAAATCCCGCGTCTTCCCGCCCTAAAAAGGGAACAAACAATTTATCTGGCTCCCCTTATCTACAGCTCCTGCGTACGAATTATCTGAGCGATTTTATCCCGAATATGGTGGTAAATCTTTGGACAATCCTCCTCATCTCATTTGCTGGTATTTTTCCTTCACTCTTTTCATCCTTCTAGCCATTAGGTAAGCATTGCCGTGACTTGCGATTGATTTTTTTTTTAATTGTTGCAAGACATTCACCCGCACGCGAAGTTAAACTTATTTTCTTTTCTTCTGAAAATGTCGAATCAACAACAAAGATGGAAAGATAAATCGGAAGGACGATTCTCTAGTTTGAAAGTAAATATAGACACGGTATATTTTCTTTGTTATGGTATATTTACTGTTTTCTCTAGTCGCCTAGAAAAAGCATATTACGAGCAGCAGATTCACCCGTGAGATTTAATTCACCTTTATATTCACAAGACCAAGGGTAAAAGCAACTATACCCTATGCTTCAACTCTTAGACCTAACATCGTTTTTTTATAGACAGGAGGAAAGAAGAGTTAGTTTTGCACGGGACGCTAATTTCAGGTACTTCTTCCCCAATATTGAAAAGGGAAAAAAAAAAAAACTGATTTATGCAGAAAATTAGATTATTCAATCCAACAGACTCGCCCAATGCACCCAAATTTTTAACCAGCATGATAACAGAAGAAATGCACTTTACAGACAATATACAAAACATTTTTGATGAGAATGAACCGACTGGAATACATGCTGATGTCATGGATTCTCCTGCAAGCCAACTGAGAAGACAGCCCGAGTCTCCTCTTGACTTCAAAGGAGCATCAGAATCTCCATCTGACCGTAGAAAGAGGTAAGTTTGAATTTGGATTCATTTTGCAAGGATATAAATCACTGACTCTGTGGAAAAATGAAGACGACCAGACTTATTCGGTAGTCCTTCTGCGTACAAAAGTCCAAATGTCAAAGTGGCTGGAACACCACCTACGCTTTTAAATAGGGTCAATGTAGGCGATTTAACTGACTACTTGCCTGATTTAACCATTAAAAGAAGAAGGAATATATTTGAAGAGGATGACGATGAGGATGACGACGAATTACGACCTAATAGCATGGCTGATATACGAGATATTCACCGGGCTCATACACCTACTTACACGCACAAGAGAATGCATTTACAAGAGGAAGAGGAAAGCAATATATATGACACGCAGGATATGATGGCTAGCCAAGATAACACTCAACTAAGTGACATGATGATTACCCAAGAACGACCCGTCGAAGACTTACAACAACAAAGTAACATTACCCAAGAGCAGCATGTTAAAGACACACAAGAAAGCGACATGATACTCACTCAAGAACAGCCTATCGAATATACACAACAGAGCGACATGATGATTACCCAGGAACATGATAATGAAAATACACAACGCAGTGATATGATGCTTACCCAAGAACACCATGTTGAAAACACACAACAGAGTGATATGCTGATTACCGAGAGAGACTCTTTTGTTAACGAACCCACCGTAGAGAATAATGCGATACAAAAAGAGTATTATGAGGAGTTTAGACATGATCAAGGTATTGACATTCCCCAGGAATTTACTCGGGATATGGAATCACGGGTATCTCCACCAAGATCGCCTTCAATATCTCCCTTGAGATCGCCTTTGAGAACCCCAGCGAGGTCACCTGTCAGATCATTCTCTTTTGGAACGCCTCCTGGATCAACAGTTGAGTCACCACAGAGATCACTACTCGGAACACCATCTGGGTCGCCACAGAGATCGCTTTTTGGAACACCTTTAGGAGCGCATGCATCACCTATAAGAGCACCATCAGGGTCACCACTCAGATATCAGAGAACGCCTACCGAGACTCTGCAGAAAACTCCATTAGGGACTCCGCGAAGAGCAACACCAAAAACCATAGAAACCACACAAAAAACACCGCTTCACGTAACACCAAGAACTCCAACAAGAAGTTTGTACCTTGGATCGCCAGTTAGATTATCATCGCCATCATCAAGACGTCGAATGTCGGAATTCTCGCCTAGATCCTTGTTTGAGAAGAGTCCCGCTTCGGATCGTATTCATGCTGTACATGGAGTTCATGGTAAGGGTGGAGGTATAACCAAAATATGTAACGTTGTCTGATGTATGTCTTTATTATAGCTGAAAAATCGCCACATTTCTATGATCCCAAGGATGATATTGTAAGTAGATCCGATGCAAGGAAAAAAAAAAAGATAAGGAGTACTAATAGCACTGTAGTCTATCAGTCAACGAAAAATAACGTTATCGGAATACCTTTTGTTTGCCGGCATTACATTTCCTAACGATTTGCCGGTTGAAAGAGACATATCTGATCATGAAGTCCAAAATGGTAATATTAGTAATATAGCGTTACTGGTAAAAAAAAAAAATCTAACGGGAAAGCTATAATTAGACACGACAGACAATGCATTAAAATCATTGCCAATCTTACCTGAACTTTATCTCTATCAAGAGGTCTGTTTTACTAAAAAGAATTTTTGTGCTTATCTATTGTTAATATTAACGCTTCCCTATAGGCTTGCGATCAATTGATTGCATCGATCAAAAAGAGCGACGATATAATCGATAAGATTGATCGGGAAGTCAGTGCAACCAACCCACAACTCTTTGTGGAATTGATAGATGCCTCCGTCTCCTCGCAAATGAAGATATCACAGCAATTGGAGGATATTAAGAGATATAGTTTGCTTAGATCAGAACAAGAATGGATCTCCTTGTGGACAAATAAACTAAAGGAGTTTCCAGCTGTATTGAAAGAATATCAAAATGTATTGGAACAATATCATGATTTACAAACCATACAGGCTCAGAAACTAGAGAAAATTGAAAAATATAGAGATGAATTAAATGCTACATTACATGGTTATCGTGAAAAAGAGCAAGAGTTCAGAACAACTGATCATCATAAGCTGTCTGAACTGAAACAAGAAATTGAAATTCAAGGGTACTTTTCCCATAAAACAATCGAGAAAGCTTATGATTTACGCATTGTGTTCTTTTAGGTCTTTTTACAACGCGTTAAAAAACACAGCCAAAGATTTAGATGACCGCGGTCAACAATTAATGGAGGAGGACAAAGCTCTAGACGATGAAATCAAACATTTACAAGAGGTTTGCAGAACAAAGGCAACTTTATGATTTTTTTTATTGACTCTTTTTATACATTTAAAAAAAAAAGGCACTTAAAGAAACAGAACTGGCGATAGAGAAAACCTCGAACATCACCACGAAAGATCTACTCTATGCCAAAAGAGACTACGAATTGTACTCAAATTTGTTTAAATGGAAGCTAAAAAGAAACGACGAACAAATGGTACACGTGGAAATTGGTCGAGGCATTGATATCATGATTGATATGATAAGGTTAGCGCAGCATGTTCCAAACGCTGTGACTTGGCAAGTGGCAGCTAGTATAGCAGAAGACTTGGGTCCGATTGTTGAGCTATTACATGGCTTTGATATCATTGCACAAAACAGATCCAATCCTAAAGAGGTAAAACCGCAACAATAACAAAAACGAGAGACGTGTTACTGATGAAAGCTTTATTACCTATAGATTCTGCAAGATATGGCATGTTACTGGAGCTCGGTTGAAATCATCAAGCGACAATTAGATCGTGCAAATAGAAGATTCTGGGCAAAACTTACAACGCTTGAGGATCCTTTTGATTCTACAATGGCGGGGTTTGTATATGATATTTGTCTATTTAGTTTTCAGGACAAGTTGAGGGTCGAAATCAGTTTCGAGATAAAAGTAAAGGATGTCTTTCAGATGCCTTCTATTGATTTTTCAACCTTGTCTTTAAAAATCTCTTACGGTCATGTAGAGTAAGTATTCTCTGCTACACGATACAGCCCATATTAATTCTGAATTAGGCACGATACCATGAAAAATTTAATTATTCAAGAACTTACAGAAAATGGAATTATTGGAATGGACCAAAGTCTAAAAAACATCATTTCAAAGGTTGCGGATCTACATGAATCAGAATAAATAGATTAGTTTTCATAGACATTGCCATTAAAAATTAAATTTAAAGAGAGCATGTAACACCAAGATGGCATCAAAACCAAATTTCTTTCAATAATTAGTACTTTGTAGAGGCCACCATGATGGTTTGTCAACAGAGTTAGAATTAAAAGATATTCTACCTGTGATGTCAATTGGCAATAAAACAAGCTCCCGTCATACAAGGAATTGTTAGCGTATTCTACCTATGGCGTCAACTATTTTGCTCTTTAATTTTACGTGATTTTTGTTCAGCGTTCCGTTCTAACCAGTATAGAGAGAGGAATTTTTACGACTGTCCAAAAAAATTAAAGTGTCGTGTATTGGGCTCCAAACAACAATATGTAACTAATTGCATTCATATATAATTTCCAGTGCGTACTTCATATTAGATTAATATAATATCTAACCTAGCGCAAGTAAAAGCAACCAAGCAGAAAGTAAGTATATGTTTTAGATTTTCAGTCTCTTGAATCGCAGCAATATTTTTTTTGGGATAGAAAGAGGGGTTAAAAGTCTGGCAAAAACAAAAACAAAAAAAAAAAAGAGCAATACAGCAGCAGCATCATCTCAATCACTCAAATCCATATTTTTTAAAACTTTGCTACAGTCACCAAGAATATTCTTCTTATTCAAGTTATCAAGGCTGTTATATTTTTTACATCTATGACAATAAACAAATTTTTCGACTTTTTCAGTTTGCGATATCAGTGAAAGTCTGGCTCTATTTTCTCCTTTTTTGGAAAAAATAAACCGTGCCAGTTTGAACTACCAATGTCATGAAAGTCAATCATTTACCATGTTTATATTACAAATAATCATTTAGTGTTGCATGAATATACAAAACCATTACTTTTTGCCACTTGCGAAATACAACTCCACAAATACTTTAAATTCCGTCAAATGACACTAGATAAATTTTAATTAGTAGACGATAATAATTTATTCTTACCAACTGTCATCTTATACTACAACGTTCTGATGGTTTGAAACGATTCGTGAAATGCCTACTAATCGACGCTGTCAAAGCAGTTCAAAACTGAAGGAAGATGTAAAACATAGTTTCGAAAAATGTATCAGGTAGGGTTGCACTACAATTGGCAGTAATCAAACAGATTAAACACAAGTTATATACTCTAACTAATCAAATTCAGTTACGTATTTGTACTGAAGAGTACAAAAACCAGAATACTGCGCTGGTTAATCCTAACCTGTAGTTCGATTGCTTTGGCAGCCCTCAAATTACAGCTGATACGGACGAAAATAGTAACATTATTTACACAAAAAAAAGAATGCTTAGCACAATGAACAATCCTATCACGCTTTTTGCAAATAGCCACTATTATTTATTTGAACGCCTCACCTACGCTAAAAGCCAAAAAAAAATGTTGATGTAGTGGATAGAAATATTGATCTGGAAAGTGGCACATCATTATCCTAATGCGCAAAAGTAGGGTGTATCTAGACGCTACTGGAAATGAAGGTCACACAATTAGTAGCCCATTAAAATCCACCACGCGTATTTAAACGCGCCCTTTTTTCTTTCACTTTCTTAAATTCAAGATGGATAAAGCGTTAGCTTATTTAGATAAACTTGATTACAAGGAATTTGTAATTGGGTTTTCTTGTATTGTCTATCTCTTTGAACAGTATCTCAAGTAAGTTTGTATTTCCCAAAGAGTAAAGAAATATTAAAAAAAAGACAAATATTAGCTATCGTCAATTTAAACGTTACTTGAAGCCTGAACGTCCTAATGAGTTGGCGGATATAGTTACCAAGGAAGACTTTAAAAAGGCACAGCTTTACAACTTTGATAAATCTCGCTTTGGATTTGTAGAATGTGTGTATAAACAAGTGGAGACTGTTTTGATGCTTCATTACGATGCACTTCCCAAGATTTGGGATTATGCTGGAGTACTTTTGTACAAGTTTACAGGATACGGATCCGATTACGAGGTAAAATAGGTAGTTTGTGGGTGTTTGTATAGTAGGCTCGAGGAGACTAACAAGTTTTTTTTTTTTTTTTTTTTTTTTTTTTTTTTTTTTTTTTTTTTCAGATTCTTCAATCACTTGTTTTCATTACACTGTTCAGTATTATTTCAACCGTGACCTCCATGCCGTTCAGTCTTTACTCTACTTTTGTTGTGGAGGAAAAGCATGGTTTTAATAAGCAAACACTCAGTTTGTATTTTGTAGACACGTTAAAGTCACAACTTGTGATGGCTGTTCTCATGTTCCCCTTTTTATCTGCATTTTTATGGATTATCAAGTCTACTGGAGACAAGTTTTACTTTTATGTTTGGTTAATTGTGTAAGTTGTTCATCGTGATGGCATGCAAGTGGATTTACTAATATATTGTTGGATCCTTCTAGTATTGTGTTCCAACTTTTCATCATCACTATTTACCCAACATTTATTCAACCATTATTCAACAAATTAACACCCATGGAGGAAGGAGAATTAAGAAGTCAAATCGAAGCATTGGCAGCTCGCATTGAATTTCCTCTCAAGAAATTATACATTATTGATGGATCCAAGCGTTCAGGTCACTCGAACGCGTATTTTTACGGGTTTGGTAAGAACAAGCATATTGTGCTTTATGATACGTTGATTGATCACTCAAACAATGATGAGATTTGTGCAGTGTTGGCTCATGAACTTGGACACTGGAAGATGGGACATACACTTAAACTCCTTGCAGTCAACCAAGTGTATTTACTTTCGATTTTCTGGTTATTCTCCTTTTTTATCAACAATCAGCAACTTTATCAAGATTTTGGGTTCAGTACGATGCCTACTTTAATCGGATTCTTGTTGTTCCAATTTATCTATTCACCTATTGAAAGCGTAATTGGGTTCCTGCAACATGTGTACCAACGTAAGAACGAGTATGAGGCGGATGCATATGCTTTGAAGCTTGGATATGCAACGACTTTACGTAGCGCATTGATTAAATTGAGCGTGAAGAACTTGGGAGGATTTAATGTTGATCCTTGGTACTCTGCTTGGAACCATTCTCATCCTAGTTTAGTGGAGAGATTAAATGCTCTTGGCGTCAAGCCTACTTCGGATAAGCCAATTGTTGTTGAAGACAAGAAGGAATTATAGTTTAGGAAAATAAAAAGTATTTTTCATTACTACTGCTTTCTAAAAGATCTGAGTTCATTTTCTGCAAATTCGCATAAAGATAATCCACTTTGTTTAAAGACAATGAATTGGATCGGCCTGCATATTCAATCGAATTGATTGTAAGACGAATTTTTTTTGTCTCCCGTTTTGATCACATTTCATTTCTCTCCCCCCCCCCCTTTTTTTTTATTGCGTGCTTTATACAGAAAATGATTTCACATGCCAGGATTCTGGCGAAACTATGTTTCATCTAAAGATAACTGCTGCCAGTGAGCCCGAATATAATTAAATGAGCGCTATGAAAAAAAAAAAAGTTTATAATCAGATACGAACAATGACAAGGCTATCTTCTTTCTATTATCATGGTTGCCACAAAAGAATATGACCAAGCTTCTGAGCTTGATATGATGCTGGTTCGTATGCAGGACATGATCATTGAATGTAAGAAGGAAAATTCGGCCTTGTAAGGGAAAAAAAAAAAAAGATTTTGACACCTCTATTTTGACAGACGTTAGAAAAGGACAAGATGAAATTATGCCTGTTGTAAGATATCATACACCAGATGACTTATACAAGGCGATGGATTTTAACCTGCCTTTGACAGGTGCAGGTGTTGAAGGTAAGAAGAACAAAAAGTAATCATACAATAGGGGCCTTTAAAAAAAAGAGTAATGTAGGTACATTTGATCTTGTCAAGTCCACATTAGAATACAGTGTCAATTCATGGAATCCTCGGTTTATGGACAAGTTGTATGCAGGCACAAATCCTATTGGGGTTATCTCAGAACTGTTGTTGGCCGTTTTGAATAGTAATGTGCATGTGTACCAAGTCTCACCAGTCTTGACACTAATGGAGATCCAAGTCACCAAGGCGGTAGGAGGTCTTTTAGATATGGGCGAGGTAAGCAAAAAAAAGAAGACCTGAATTGTTTGTAACAAAGCCCTGTTTTAGAATGCGGGTGGATTGTTATGCCCTGGTGGCTCAGCCTCGAATTTGTTGGCTCTTGTTACGGCTAGAAATAAATTGTTCCCATCGATCAAATCAGAGGGCTATTTCCCACGTCCATTTAACCCTGCATCAACGTACGGGAGATTGATTGTGTTTACTTCAGTTCATAGTCATTACAGTATCGATAAATCGGCTCAGGTAATGGGTTTGGGTACAGATCATATTGTTAAAGTGCCTGTGGACAATATTGGTAGGATGAAGGCGGATGAACTTGGTATGGATAGATGCTTCGTACTACGAAATGAATCTTTTCTAATTCTAAATATTTTAGAGCGCTTGATTAAAATAAGCATTGAGAAAGGTGAAACTCCCTTTTTTATTAATGCAACAGCAGGAACAACTGTTTTGGTAAACAAAGAAAAAAAAAGTGTGTGTGGGGGGGAGGCTATTTAAGGTTTTATTAGGGGAACTCAATTATCTTTTTGTATAGGGTGCATTTGATCCGATTCGAGCCATTTCAAGCATCGCTAGACAATACAAATGTTGGCTTCATGTGGATGGGTCATGGGGAGGAACCGCGGTGTTTTCAGACCGGGTGAAGCAAGAAACGGATTGGTTTGACGGATCTGGATTAGCCGATACGTTTACGTTGAACCCACACAAATTATTAGGTGTTCCTTTACAATGTTCAATGTTAGTGACACCTCACAAGGGCCATCTGCTATTTGCACAGGCGAATTCGTTAAAAGCGGACTATTTGTTCCATGGCAACCCATATGACCTGGGAGCGGGAACAATTGGGTGCGGACGTCGTCCAGATGCAGCCAAGGTATTTTTGGCATGGAAATATTACGGTAAAAACGGGTTAGGAGCTCGCGTGGATAGAGCGATACAAGCGGCTCAAGACTTTACAGAGATGGTACGTCAACGACCGCATTTTAAATTGGTGGTAGATCCAAGTCCTTTCTTGCAGGTGTGTTTTTGGTTTGTACCTCCTCAACTTGAAGTAGCAACAAACAAAGAGGAGTACAATGTCAGAATGTCTAAAATCACCAGGGAGTTGCATCGACGCGTGAACCAGTCTGGTGAATTCTTGGTAGATCATGCTCCGTTGGAAGGCGTGCCTGACTTCTTTCGTATTGTGATTAACACCCCCACACTTCATTTACAGCGTGATTTGGGAAGACTCCTTGATGCAATTGAGGAGGCTTCTAGAGACTGGAGTGAAAAACAATAAAAAGAATGTGTGCACACATACACACTATCATTTGACCTCCCTTCCCTCCATTTTAAGCGGACTTTTTTTTTATCTCTCTTTCTTTCTTCTTTTCCACTTTTTTTCTTTTTTTTTTAAACCCTCATTCTCTCTTTTTTATACGAGATTAGCAACAGTTGTTTAAACTTAAGCTGGAGTATCAATGGCATCAACTTCTCTATTATGTAGAGTTCAAGCACTCTATCCTTTTGAATCCAACGATCCTTCTTCACTAAAGTTTGAAGAAGGCGATTATATTGATGTTTTAGCAAAACTTCCTTCTGGCTGGTGGGATGGATGGTAAGGGAACAACGTCACGTGTGAGATTTAAGGCTAACACACTCTTTTTTATGCTAACGTGCAGGTGTAATGGAAATCGTGGTTGGTTTCCCAGTAATTATGTAAAAATCATTGAAGACTATGGTAGTACAGGCCTTGTGGTACGCATAAATTATCTTCTTTTGGAGGCATTTAAAACTAAAAGAGTTTTAATAGTCCAGAAAAGCTACCGTCAAGAAAAGCGGTATGATTGATTTGTTTGATGATCGAGTTGGTGGAGTAGATCAAAGACGCAATTCGATACCAACGCATTGGACAGTGCAGACAAAAGAAGATGGTTCAGCAGAATATTATGTCAATACAGTAACAGGAGAAATGCGATCGACTATGCCATTTGATGATGCCACTTCATTCTATGACTGTGAATCAGATGAAGATTCCATTACTTCGACTATTGATAGCTCGGTATTGGAACCCACGCTTTCAGAGGAGGGCAACGCAAAGGTAAGGAGGTTATTATGTTTTGATCTTTCTTTTTTTCCCTTAAACTTTTTCTTTTTTTAAAAAAAAGTGGACGCAAAGAAATATACCCCAATCCATGTTCAACATGTCAACCCAAGACACTGCATGGCATACGGATTCTCAGGTATTAGTCTGGTTGGAAATCTGACATAACACTTTTTTTTAACTTTTGTCACCTCCTTCTTTCTTCATTTGTCTATTTAGGAGACAAAAATACAACCATCGAATCGAAGCATTTTAGCTCCTTCAATAGATGCTCAAGAAGTATCATGGCAGTACCTCTCGATGCAAATCACACTCAGCATAAACAATCTGATCCATGCTGTCAAGAACAGCCAAAAGACCACCTACAAGAAACTCGCAGGCCGTGTTGTGGAATCGGTTCGATTCATGTTGGTAGCTTCAGGCACAATCAGCAAAGAATCGCTTCATATAAAGACAAGCGGAATATTACGATGTCATCATCGAGCCATGATGGCGTCGCTGTCAAAACTGATCTTATCATCCCAATTATGTGCAGAAGGCGCGGTGACGGATGTCAGTAAATTGTTATCGGATTGTCATGAATTGATTGTGGCTGTGAGGAATTTCATTAGTACCTGTGAAAATATACCAATCCAAGTGCATCCTGTGGAACCCATGCTATTAAAACAAGGCCAAGAGGTACGACGGCAAAGTATGGATGGCGGTATACGAGCCAAGTATCAGCTACAGGCCGATTTAATTGAAAACCTCGATGCGTATGGATCCAGTATGCAAGAATCGATGGAAGCTTTACTGTCAAATTTGACAAGGCATAGTGAATCAAGGTGTTCTTTAGCCGTGTTGTTATTCACTCAGTACCGTAACTTTGGGAGTCAAAACGGACAGTTCTTATCGATTATTGATGATATTGATTTTGATGCGGTCAAGCAATCGCCGTTGCTAGTGGAACTTTCAGTGGTGAAACAGAAATTATACAATGGTCTTGGCGTATTGTTTTTCAAAATGCAAATGATGACGGATGAAACGGTGCCGATGGAGAAAGTGATCGAGGAAATGCAACAAGCATCGAAAAGCATAGTGGATGCAATCAAGACAGTATGTGAAATCATGTCAGATTTAGTATCGCAAAGTCATGTTAGTCTAGTTGGTGATGAGTCCTTTGATATCAGTTCATTTTCTGATTTCTTGAAAGAGTCTGCAACGCCTGATCTTTCTTATAAAAGGTCGCAATCGCTTTCGATGGAAATAACAAATAATATGAGCACCAAACCCAACCGATCTTCCGCTCCTGTCGTTGTCACAGCTGATCATGAAGATAAGACGACTACGGCAAAACTAAAACAGTTCTTTGGGGATGACCCTTCTTCCTCCTCGACCCCTCTTTCGACTACAGACGAAAGCCCTACTTTAGGAGAGGAGGAACACTATCTTCAATACGACTATGGTCCAAATGAAATTGTCTTTACTTTGGATGGCAGCGTCAAGGGAGGTACTTTACCTGCACTGGTTGAGCGCATGACGTTGCATGACTATTTGGATATGAACTTTAACAATACATTTCTATTAACGTATCGTTCATTTTGTACCTCCATGGAGCTGCTAGAATTACTAGAAGCGCGATATGATATGTTGCCTCCCAAGGATATATCTGGCGAAGAATTAGAGGTTTGGACCACCAAGAAGCAAAAGCTCATACGATTGCGTGTGTTCAATGTTCTCAAAATCTGGCTGGAGCAGTACTATTATGAAGAGGATTCTGTCATATTGGATCGGCTCCTGTTTTTTACAAATACTAGTATTAAGGACACCCTGAGTTTTTCTGCATATCAATTAGAACGACTGATTCAAAAACGTAAAGATGCTTGCAAGGATCTGAAGAAACTAATTATTACACAGCAAGTGGAGACGCCAGATCCGATTTTACCTCGTAACCTCAAGAAGTTTCGTTTATTGGATGTGGATCCGATTGAAATGGCACGACAATTGACAATTATGGATTTTAAAATGTATAGCTCGATTAAACCAGTTGAATGTCTTGATAAAGCATGGTCGCGAGATTCAAACAACTTGGCAGCTAATATCCAAACGTCCATTGATTATTGCAATCAAGTGACGACGTGGGTGTCAGATGAGATTCTATCGCAGTCTGAAGTGAAGAAGCGAAGCACGTTGATTAAATACTGGGTGAATGTAGCAGAACGGTGTCGATTGCTAAACAACTTTAATACATGTATGGCCATTTTGTCTGCGTTTGATAATAGTGCGGTAGGTAGATTAAAAAGAACCTGGGAAATGGTCGGAGCACGTACCAACCACATTGTCTCGCAAATCCGTAAATTGATGGGCGCCAATCGGAATTTCAATTTATATCGAGTGTTGATTCATTCCGTCAATCCACCCTGTATCCCGTTCTTGGGTATCTATTTACAAGATTTAACCTTTATTGAAGACGGCAATCCCAACTTTCTAAAAACGTCTAAAGATTTAATCAATTTCGCAAAGAGAGCTAAAACGGCAGAAGTGATTCGAGAAATTCAACAGTATCAGACAATGGGATATCAGTTTAGGATAGTGGAAGAGATTCAGACGTTCATCTTGGAGAGTTTGCATAGTTCACGTGATGAAGATCAATTGTACAGAGAAAGTCTTAAATTAGAACCAAAGTAAGTTTTTCATACATGTAAAAGTAAAGATGAAGAGGGATTTAATTAAATATATAACAACTAGGGAAAGAGATGATGAAAAGATAACGCGACTCTTGCAGGAATCAGGTTTCTTGTAAATAAACAGCCTCCCCTATAATACCCCCCCCCCTCCCCTCCACTCCTCCCTTCACACGAATAAATTTATTTATTTACTTATTAAACATCCTATCTAAAAACGCAGTGGTCGCATTCCACGAGAATCCCAATACATGTTTATCGTGTGTATCTGAATCGGCCGACGATGACAACTGATGATAACGAGAAAGAGCAATAGACTTTAGATGATGATGGCGATGAGCGATTTGTCTTTGTTCCATATGAGGTACAAACGGTTTAGGAGTATGATGATGGTTATTTGCCACGACAGCAGCCGCAATGACAGGAATGACCGAACTGGACGTCGAATGCTGTAATTTGTTGGGTTTAACCATGAGGCTCTGTAAACAACGAACTAAACTATCTCTCAAAGGATCTTGATATCTTTTTATACATTTATATTCACGCGAAAGTGTCTCCAACTCTTTATTGATTTTTTGCATATTTCGAGGGTGAACAGGGCTACTTGTGTCTTGCACTTGCTGTCGCTGAAGCATGAGTTTCTGTTGTGTTCTAGACATGCTCCTTGACGGATATGTCACAGGGTCTTCAGAGACAATGATAAACTGCGACTTTAGCAACGGTTTTTTCACAGTGTCGGAGGAGACGTTAGGATACACGGCTTTTTTTGTGGGTACCACCAAGTTGTGAGCTGTGGCATTCAAGGTTTGTTCGATGGGTTCAGCAATGACACGATGAGTCAGTGAAGCTGGGTTAGTGGAACGAATATGTTCCTCGGGTTTTTCAATAGGTTTTTTGCGTGGAGTGATGACAGCAAACCCTTTTCGGTCAAACGACAAGCGATGAAGAGATCGTTGTGATTGAGAACGTCGCATGGTGGGTCGTTCTACAGTATCGTCGAGTAATTCTGCTTCCGAATCAGTGTGTGCAGCATTGGCTCTTGCCATAGGAGCTAATTTAGCAACATGGACTCGACCACTGGAACGTCGCTTGACGTGATGTCGGGTGGGTTTTTTGTGTACGGTAGGTGCTTTATCTTCTTCTTCTCCCATGACAAATTTATTCTCTTTCATTACAGTGTGTTTATTCTGAAAAAAAAAAAAAAAAAAAAAAAAAAAGAAATAACAAAAAAAGAAATGGGAATCTTTTTTTTTTTTTCATATTATTGAATATCCGCTGTTTCGATAATCCACCGACTCCCCTCTTTTCTCGTTCAATTGATGAGGCCCTTTCCCAAAGAGTTACACGGGCTTTACTGACACGCTCTGCAGCGGTAAAATATAAAAAGCAGATCTAAAGTTGCTTAGGGAAAAAGAATCTTCCGGTTGCTAGGCATTTCAAGGGGCACTCTTTGAAAAACGGCAACAAGTTACAATCTGACTTTAAACCTATGCCAATTTGCTTTGACTGGATAGCTACTTCTTATTATTATTAAACCTATAATTACCTTTGTAAACATTGACAGTATCTAGATATAGGAACCCTCGTGTCTATAGTGGACAGGCATTTCCTTTCGTTGTATTTCCTACAACCTTATGATAAAATCTAGGCACAGATGGAGCTAATTGGAAAGATGGACATGTTGTTTCCATGTCATGTTTGAACCAAGGTAAAACTATCACTCGAGTAATAAATAATAGTTATCCAAACGTCCCATTTTGCATTGATAACGCATGATCTTATTTAAGATGTAAATGTGTGCCGCAGAAACTACTTTAGACTTTTTGCACGAAAGATTGTTTTACTGATTGTACCCTTGACTCGGCTTTGTTGCAGAATTAAGTGAATGTCTAGATGCATTTTTTAATACGATCAGCACGACAGCTGTTAAAAAGGCATAGTTCGCGCTAATATATTTTTATTTACAAACCACGCCTTACTAGCCAAGTTTCTGAACACTATCGACGATGCATAATTAATCGGAGATTAATTATCTGGAGCATACAAGATTTGGTAGAAAATTTGTTTACAACTTGTAAACACATTCAGAATACCAATTAAATAAGGGTACGTGTAAGATAAAGTATACATAAAGATTTAAAAGCAAACAAGTAAGTGAAGCGCAAGGTGAACCATTATCATTGAATTAAGATCCAGTTTAAGCCAATTCAAATACTGCCGAGGAAAATTTCTATATTGTTCTTGCTGAAAACAATAGCAAAAAAGGAAGTAAGCATACTTTACTCCGGCCTGAAAGCACACATGTTCACTTGAATACATTCATTGTCACATATCATTGTATACAGAGGTGGACCTTATAACAGTCGGCGGGGGTCGCTGACGTGTACACATTTTAAGCTATTTTACTACCGTGTCGATTGCTTTTGGGACCATCCACAACGGTGTAACAATATCATCTTTACGTCACATGCTTAAATTCTACGCGTCTAAAAGGGGGCCCGCACGTTGTCTGATTTTTTGTTTGTTACAGAAACAATTATTCTAATAGTGTTATTAACAATGTATTAGATAGACTTTTTATAGTCACCCCCGAGAATGCCGTTTCTCGTACACCGTGTTTTTATTTTGATAGTGACAACACTTCCTTGTATCGGCCAATGCAAAGCAATTAGTTGTCAAAGAAAAATAAAGAAAGCGCACTTTTAAATGTAATATTTAGGCAACAGTGTGTGACAATCGTTTTCGCATAAAATGGTGCGTGTGTCAAACAGATAGAGAAAAAAAGCAAAGCGATGGTGGTGCAATGTTTTGGTGCGACAACATTTTTTTTTTGTAACATAACAACAACAACGGAGCCTATACTAAAAAAGAAAACGAACAAAAAAGTGAGGTATATTATGCAGAATACATAATATGACAACATAATGTGTTCTCCACACACACACACATTATTAAACTAAAATAAAAATGGATGATTCACCACTACTTGTAGAACACACACGCATCTAACGCGGAACTCATTCCGCCAAGTCAACTCGGAGTTTCACAAGTATTTTTTTTCGACAAAAAAAGAAAGTGTTTATTGTTGTCCAATAACTGCTAAATGATATCAACCTGTATACTCGTGAGCAAGCTGGAGTTGTTTTAAGGGCCGATAAATGGCCATAGATCCACTTATGTAGTCAGTAGCGGATTCCACTTGTCTGAAAAAAAAAAGAACTATAATGAAAAAAGGGCTTGTTTTTGTTTTTGTTGTTATTGTTGTTGTTCTTAAAAAAAATCGTTTGTTTTGCTTTCCTCTTGCCTTTTCAAGACCCTATTTTTTTTTTTTTTTTTTTCTTTATAAAAAGAGGAACGGTTAAACAGAGATTGATTTATTAATTCAGCTTCTTTTTTCTTTTTTTTTTTTCTTCTTCTTTGCAACATGAATGGTAAATACACAAGATAAATAAACCAGAAACTATTTCGGAAACTAATATTGTAAATAGTATCTGCTTTACTTAATCCTATAACTCACAATCATCGTTCAAGATGTGTGTCTACACCTGTTCTTCCCAACAGACACTACCAGCAACAACATCATCCACAAGAACTAGAAGATGATCATCATGGTATTGGCAAGCCCAGAAGTCGATTCTCTGAATACGAAGACAACATCATTCGTAACGGAGTAGCCCAAAGACTAACATGGGGGCAAATATCCGATCTTTTACCTCACCGTAAACGAGCCACTTGCTTTAACCGATACAGAACTTTACAAGGAATTCGTAAATCACGTAAACAGAGCACGTCGGAAACAGGGTCGCCAGTTATGGCATGTTCATTATCTAGTTCATCTGCATCCAGTCCTACGGATTCTCACTTTCATGCGATCACTCCACCACCTTGTTTATCATTACCACCATTAATGACCAACAGCTGGTCAACTACTGACATCATTTATCCTATTAACAAGCATAATAATTACCACTTTGAAAACAATAGCAGTAGTGATTCATCTTTTTCTGATGAGGAAGATCAGTTTATCTCTCGCAATTCTTTACCCGCAATAACTGCTTACTACAACAATCTGTAAATATTCCAATCTTCCTTTTATGCTATCCCCTGTTATATCCTCTCTTCCCACTTTATATATATATTATGCCATCTTTATCAATTTTTCTTTTGTGTATTTTTATGATTCTTCCCCATTTTTTTTTAAAATAAAATATTAAGTTCCCCGATACTTTTTGAATGTTTCCTTGACTCCATGTCCTTCCTTTAGGGCCTTCATACATTGGTCATCAATGGCAACATATTTTTTACAGTTGTTAATCACGTCGGATACAAGATGTTGAGGGACACAAATCACGCCGTCCAGATCCGCGACCATCATGTCACCAGGCTGAACAAGGATATTGGAAAGTGTGATTGGAACCTGGATTTCAGAAGGTCGTACAAAGGCGTTTTGTGGCAAAATCGAGTGTGACCTTGCAAACACGGGGAATCGCATCTCGCGATGTTCATTTAAATCTCTTACACGGCCATCGATGATTACCCCATGGACGCCTTTGGCTTGAGCTCGTGCTGACATCAGACCGCCCCATACTGCATTTTTTACCTCTATTTGCTATATTGGTACCCTATTTTAAGCATTTATAAATTGCCATACCTGAGGGTGCGGATATGACAATAATAGAATGTTCGTGAGCTGCGTCTGCCTATAACCCGAAAAAAAAAATCAGTATCATATATATTTACACGTAAAAAGTGGGTCTTACAAAATGCTCTGTAGGTGTAGGTGAACTCTGATCGGATTTATCCACCATCTAGATAGAAGGGTATGAGTATCATAGGTAATGGGAAACGCGGTGTATTTTGTTTTTACTTGCTTTCACAGTAAAAGCAGGTCCAACAATACGTGTGTTGCCTTCACAATAGGTAGGAGACCATAGCTCGATGTCTGCAATGTATCCTGCTAAAGGACCTTGACCTAATTTCAAAAGGGCATCTGCAATCTACAGCGAGGGGTGATTTTTTTTTAAAAGTTACACGGTGTGTGTGCCCATGGGTGTTAAAAAAACTCACCTCACAAGTAGAGTACTTTTTCAAGGCTAAAATTGCGCTATCCATGACAAAAGGGAAAAAAGGGAGGTATAATAAAAAATCATGTGGGGAACACTCTGATCATGAATGTATCCAATCAAAAGTGATAAAAATGCTATAAGCATAATTTTGTATTTTTAGTTAGAAAGTAAAGTGCTTTAAATATAAGGCAATGGATAATTAAAAATGCGTAAAAAAAACAGTGTGCACCTTTTGGTACTAAAAAAATGACATGTACATTAGAGAGAGTAACTGGTTAGGGTTTTTATCAAAAATGACATAATTGTTTCAAGCAACTCTATTAGTGAAAGAGAACCGAAAGTGACAGGAAACTTTCTATCGGAAACGCGCTTGAAACAGATCTTACCATTTCAACTAGCAGTAAGAAAAAATACTACAGTAGGCAGTAGCAACGAACTTGAACCTGTTTATCTGGGTAGTGTGACAAAGACAGAAGTTTAAGAAAGTATGAAAGTCTCCCGTTTAAACATGTGTGCTACAATGTATCGGAACTGAAATCAGGGCCGTATTTCCAGCAGATTCCATTACACCACCTGATAATGCTTTATTATAAAATACGAGTTTATTTATGTTTTATATATTTATGTAGAATTTTCAGCGTCAACAGAAGAGGCAGCAGGGTCAGCAGGCATAGGAGGTGCATTTTCAGGAAGGTCCAACGTCATGCCTCCGATAGTTTTTAAATCGTCAAAGTTACCACCGTGTTCAAGAAACCATTTTTTGTTCTTTTCGATATTCTCAGTCTCAGAGTCAAGATCAGCAGAGTCAGGAACAGGGACAGGTTGAGTACGACTAGGGATTAAAGGGGGAAGAGTAAACGTAGCGTTATCTGTACCAGCGAGGTGTGGAGCTGAAAGTTCGGAAGATGCTGCACCCATTTTTTTTTTAAAAAAATATTCTTTTTAACGAAAAGAATGAAAGGAAAAGTTGTGCTTATTTATACTAATAATAGCAGTGAGTTGATGTCATCAACGGAAATGGGCGAACCATTTTGCATTGGAGTGAATTATACGTTGTTGGTGGTACAAATTGATCGATTACTGTTACATTTGTCTACCGCAAAGGTGATACAAACATGTGTAATTAGACATTTGAATATTTGTCTTGATATTTTTGTTCCTGTAGTTTGCTCTATACTTTAAATGCTCAAAACTGATAGGTGAGTAAACATAGTATCTTGTGTTACAGACTGAAAAAAAAGTAGGTCTTTAATTTTTTATGCTTGAAACCAAACGTCTTTCCAGAAGTTCGACCCTGTCATACTTGAAACTTTCGAATCGTTTAAATGTATAAAACTAGAAATTTCATCATGAAATCTTCAAATTATCAATAAACTGTGCATGACCAATAACGGCAAACGTCATTTTACTAACTCTCAGTTTTTAAAGAAGCAATGTTGAAATTTCAAAGAAGTCTCTTGATTTGGTCTAAGGTAGTCATAGGATGACGCATAGAGTGGAACGGTGAGTAAAGCTCGTTAAAGGCTAAATGCGAGATTAGTACAATTGAAGCATACTGGCATTGATTTCTTCGATCTTTGTTCCATTGGGTGTTTGTGTTGAATTCAAATTTAATAGTGTTTCCACAGCACAGATACCGTAAGTGGATAGATATACGTGTACTTGGTCTATGGATAGAAATTGACTCGGAACACAAAGCGCTATTCTTGGAGAAGTGCTTTTATTTAATCAAAACATCCATAAGCACAATTGCATTTGTATCTAGTTGAGGGGAGCTATATCTTTTATGGACAGGGATCTGTAGTAGCGTATGATTGTATCAACCAATTCAATAGACAGTGTAAATAAAACAAACAAGTTTTCTCTATTCATATGATTATAAATCTTTTTTAAGCTTGGTTTATAACGAGTGGCTGTCACTTACTGTATGTAATAAATCCACGTCGTTTCAAACAAAAGTAACAGTTAGCCGTTAGTAAGAAAAGCGTGTAGACGTAGTTGACTGATATTTTAGCAGCCTAGTAGGTTATGCTTTTTGGGGGTATTTTTTTAATAATACAACAAGAATTACCGATACTTCTTGGTATACATAAGTTTTTTTCTGTGTCAGCCATTATAGGTATGAGACTCTGACATCATCAACCATGGTATATTTATCCCCCCAGCCTCCATTACCTTCATCATTTATATTTGAAATTTATGACAGGATTGATGATACTTGTTGAATTTAAATGTATCCTGAATCAAAATAGTTGTTTTGTTTGAAGCAAAAGAGGGCAGTCATTTATTTTCACACTGGCTACAGGAAAAGTAGCATTCATGTAGAAAATGAAAAATACTAAAGTCAACATGGTTAACTTTTTTTATTTGAAGTGGTGCTATCTAGCTTGGTTCAGCTAGTATCTTGATCCAACAATTATATCTTGTACATTTACAACGAGATTCATTTTCATAGAACTCTATTGATAAATCGATCAAAAACAATTTGATTTCAAGATATTCATTTGTCACTATTACTGACGCCAAAATTAAGACACAATATCGCTGGCTTCTTCACTTGTCTCTATTGAGTGGGAAAAGTGGGAAATTCTAAAGTTTTCATGTTCGAAGGGACTTTGTGGTGCTTAAGGTAAATTACGAACTTTTTAAAACTACGCGTTGACTTTTAGTTTTAAGGGGGCGATATTCCATTTATGAACCTTTCATAGAATGCAAATGACTGAAACTTCCAGTGTTTTTGGTTTACGACATCAAGTATAACGGATTGATTTGAATGAACGTGACCGAAATTAAATTAGTCTCATTTAGGCAAGATGTTTAACAGCTGTAACGAGCAGTACTGAAAAAAGCAAGTTTTTAGCTGGCACAGTAGGTGCTGAAGATAATGCTATATACCTTTTGGAATACAATGATGATAACATGGCAATCACACCAACCATGTATAATCATCCTGAAGAAGTTTGGGATATTGTCTCTTGCCCAACTGACGAGAACTTATTGTTTACTAGTCATAGTGCAGGTATAGCCTATTCTTGGTTCGGTACTTCTTTTCGTGTACTAAATTTATGCCGGTAGTATCAGGAAATCCACTAAAGAAAAAAGCTACTTTGTGGCGAAAACCTGCTGTTGACTCAGAGGTAAAAGAAAATAGTAATCAACGCCATGACTTATCCCATGTGGTTACTTTGGAACATGAAGGGATTAAAAAGTAAGCCCAAAAAACGAAAAAAAAAAATCTGTTTATATTCAAATTTATTTTAGAATTCTTTGGGATCCTCAGGAACAAAGTAAGCAAATCATATCAATAGGCTCCAACAAAATCTATTTGTCTTCTTTAGATGATACTTCTTCAGCTCAGGTATAGTTTTCTTTACATCAACCTTTTATCATGTAATAATCTGCTGCAATTAGGCTTCACTAGTCATTGATGTTTCAACAACCTTTACAAAAGAAAACAACTCTTCATCACTACGTCAACTTCAAAATGCAGTCTGGAATCCGCACAAACCAGAACTAATTACTGTAGGAGACTGCAATCTATCAGGATGGGATTTAAGGTCGGGCAAGAATAGTTTTAATCGATCCGAGGCACACAAAAGTACAATCCGCGCTGTAGACTATAATCCCAACAAACCATATCATGTTGTAACAGGTGGAGATGATGCCAAAGTACATATATGGGATATTCGACAATTGAAAGAACCTATTTTGAATGTGGGACAAAATTTACATTCACATTGGATTTGGTCAGTTGCTTTTAACAGCTTGCAGGATCAGTTACTTTTAACATCGAGTTCGGATAATCTGGTGAATCTTCATAATGTAGTCTCAGTTTCTGCCGCTTCTTATTTAGATGGCTCAAGTGAAGACGAGGAAGATGGACAATCAGATGATTACGGGAGAAGCACGTATGTATACTGATAAGATTTTAGACTAAAAAAACTAAAATTGTTTATGTTTATAGAAACAAACCTACAGATGGCTTAATTTATACTTACGATCAACACGAAGATAGTGTCTATAAAGTTGCATGGAGTCCGGCAGATACTTGGACTTTTGCATCAATATCCTATGCCGGTAGAGTTGTAATTAGTCAGGTGCCGACCAATGAAAAATTTAAGATTTTAGGCGTGTAAATAAATATATTTTATTATTATTATATTCATGGATGGAATTACAATTGGGAAAGGGGTGTGGAAGGGTATATATTAATGATGACTATGAGTGTATTAATGCGTGTGTACGGGTAATTTGTTTTTTTTTTTAATTTTAGTTGTTACGATTAGGATTTACATCTAGACTTCTATTTGTCGTATAAGACATATCCAATTGAATATGATCAAATACCTTTTCATCATTTTCTTCTGGTAATGTCTGGTTCGGACGATTTTGTCTCGCGTGTTCTTCTGCTTGTCCTTCTTTTTCGATATCAGCAGCCAAAGTAGTGCCTACACCAGCACGTGTTCCCCAACCAACCTCATGAAGTGTAAATAATGCATAAACCTTCATAATTGCAAAGTAGTAATTAAACAAAAGCCATGCCGGTAAATGTATGACGTCTTGCGGTCTACGATAGAAATGAGGTAATAACTTGAGACCTCTTGTCAGTAGTAACCAGCCAAAATATGACAAAATAACATTCCAAATAGGCAAAGGAGCATTTGTTGGCCCTGCGTTTGCAGCCTGCCCTAATGCAAAGATGATAACCAATACAGGGCCTGACAAGAGCGAAATCGGATTGAAAATCTTATCCACCATTGTAAAAGCAACAAAAGGGTGTCTACTCCAAATCTTTCTCTCTGTGAATAGAGATCTAAAATCAGAACGCCATGTGTTTCGGGTCCATCTTAATACTTGTTTGATAAATCTCCAATTGTCCTTAAAAGTAGAGAACAGTTCTGCCTCAGGACACACTTGAACAAATGTATTCCAACCATGGGTGACCATCCAACGAGTTAGGAATTTGTCGTCGCCAGAGTTCAAAGGATATTTTCCTAACCAGAGATCGTTTTGAAAACCAAATTGAAAAGCTGGGTCTTTGAGAATCAGTGTACGATAAGCAGCAGTTCGTCCAGATAAACAACATACACCGCCATCAATATGAGTCGAAGCAGCAACCTCAATATTCCGGATTGTCAGACGAAAGCCAGCAAGTACCTCCCACACAGTTTGATGTCCATTTGGATTTACAGCATGTACAGTTTGACAAGTTCCGACACCACCCATTTTTAAATCTTCAAAACAAGCAAGAATATATGTAAGCATAGTAGGTTTCCAGATGGCATCATCGTCTGCAAATACCAACAGCTCTGTTGTAGTAGCATTTACACCAGCTACCATCTGTAGCCGTTTATTAGCTTTGGAGACAGTAAGCACTCGGATTTTACTGGGATCTACTTCATTGGCTAACTCTTCAAGTGGTCCTCGCATTGACTCTTCGGTGATAATGACAATTTCTTTAGGGTCGCAAGCGAGCCAACTACGAGCGGCAATTTTAAACTCTTCACCAGCATCAATAGTGGGCACAATTATAGTGACATCCTCTGATGGAACATAGGTTGGGTTAACTTTGGGCTGTACTGGCTCATAAACTATCCATGCAAGTACTTTAATAAAGAACCAAAGGTAACGATAAAATCCAATGATTCCTAATGGTAGGAAAAAGGGTAGTAACCCTAAATCATTAGTAAGGTAAAGCATTTATTAACTAAAGAAAAAAGTTGTTAAGAAAAGAGAAAAGGAAAGAAAGTGAAATTTTCAATGCCTTGGATATAATATTAGAAATAAAATACATTATACAAAAGGATGGTGGCACTGCAGGTTTTATATATATGTAAATATAAATCATGGACATGCATTATTGTATGAAAGATATGATTATCAGAAAACAAGGGGATGCATACAAGAGAAGATGAATACAAAGAGAAGGGGTTGGGGGTTGGGGGTTAAAGCTAGGTTGATGAGGAGAAGGCTGAGTTAAAGACATCCGGCTTTTATGGGGAACAGCATATCAATAACATTATTCATGTCAATTTGAGAAGAATAATGTAAATGTATTCAAATAGCAAGAAGTAATGTGCCAAGCTTTCCACTGTAGATTGGCCACTATAGTTATTTATATAACATCCTATGTTTTAATAACGTGAGCGTATGTACATAATAAGAAGAAACAGAAACTAGACACCACATCCATAAAAAAAACTTCAGTATAGAGTATTTATATAGAGATATCTCTCCTTTATGAAATATACGACTTGTTGGTTATTATTATATCCTGTACCTAAACCCCTTACATTGTTGCAAAGCCATGTTTATTCTTGCCTCAATTTGATGTTAATACATCATGTTACTATTGTGTGCCGAGATGTCTTCGAAACATTGACATTATAATAGATGCGTATCTAAGTTTTAAGGATTGGAAATGGGCGATCATTATATATAGACAGATAAACTCGGATTTAGACAAAAAAAAAACAGGGAGCAAACATTGTAAATACAGCTTTAAAAAGGCTATATGAAAAAAAAAAAAAAACTTGTTTATAAGCTCTGGTGAAAGGCAAATGCTTCAATTCGTTATCACGAATAACCTATTTAGATTAGGAAATGTACAATGCTGTATTGATAGATTTTCATCCACGTGCAGATAGGTAATCATTTTATTCGTTGTGAGTGCTGTCTCTTCACTGTGCAGATGAACACAACATTGAATGCTATTACCAGCATATATTTTTTAAAATTATTACAAACAAATAAAAAAAAGGGGGGAGCAGCTCCGGCTTGAGCGAAGCCAAAGTGAGCCACCAGGTAGCAAAAAATTATGCGCTCGATATGTCTTGATTGCCATACCGCAAGAGTAAATCAAGACTCTTGCCACATCGGCCTGAAAAATTACTCTCCCAGACTTAGTGACGCGCCCTTTTTTAGCTGGTCACAAATTGACATATCACTTGCGAAAGTATTGGAAACCGGCGATTCACCGACTTGTGGTAATTTCAATTTATGAATCACTCTCTTTCTAAACAAGATGATGCAGATCATTGGGAATATGTTGGCGAAGGAAATCTAAATTTAGTAGTGCGATATATAGGAGACAATCAGATCTATGTAAGTTTCCTTTTTTTTCTTTATTTTTGCAGCATAATAAATTTTCTTATTTACAAGAAAGGTAAAGTCTTGCGCGTGATAAAAAACAGTGAAAACAAGCAATGTCCAAATCAAGATACCATGGCTTTCCAAAAACAATTTTCTGAAAAGGTGATTCAGTCATTGCTAGGTAAAGAATATGTGGTGCTAATGGTAAAGACCAAAAAAAAAGTGGTAGTTACATATTTATTCATTCCATTACAGTCTCCTGTTAGCACCTCCATTGCATTCCTCCAAAGATTAGCAGCTCAGGTCGAACCATTCCGCCCAGCATTTCGAACTGATAAACAAATAATTGTCAAATCTCCAGTTTCATTTCTCTTGAACGATCTGACACAAGTTTGGCCTAATTCACCCACCATGACCTTTGAATTAAAGGTAATTCCAATTTGTGTCAAGGGTCTAAATGCTGACATATTTGCAATAGCCAAAGTGGGGATTTAAGTCCAGCTCGCCTTTCATAGAATACAGTGCTATCAAAAGAACGTCTTGTCGATTTTGTATGCATTCTCATTTACGAGCAATCCCAGTAAATAATTTCTGTCCACTTGATCTTTATTCAGTGGACTCATCTAGGGTTCAAAAAGCATTGAACGTTTTGCTTAAAGAGAATCCATTAAAGAAAACATTGTCAGTTTCTGTGAAAGGGGAGAAACTATCATTAGGATCTAAAATTGATCAGCAGCTTCTATCTTCATTTATAGGTAACGATGGTGATGTTGACATGCTGCAAGATATTTTGGCAAGTGTCATTTTAAAAGATCCTGTGTTACAAGTAATTAAACAATTGCAAATGCACTTGGACGAAATGGATGTGGAATGGATATTCTCGCTTTTCAGACGAAACAACGACTACATGAAACTCGTGACGGATGATATAAGCATATGGACAGACGTTGTAGACCGCTTCCAAAAACGCCAACAGAAGGAAACAGCTTCTACAAGTGATTTTTGTAATTCAGAAGAGCAAATACAAAGGATTTACGAATACATCTTATCCATGACATTTAAAGATTGTTCACTCATGATCAATGTGACACCCTTAACAGAAAAAAATAGAAGCGAGAAAACTGTAATTCTTGCAAATAGCAAATCGTTTCAGTATGACGTGAAAGTAATCGATACTGATTTAAAAGATATCAAGAAAATTCCATTTTGGTTTCAATTAGATCAGTCCATTGTGAAACATGCAACAGAAACGAATTTTGGAAAGAAATGCTTTTAAAAATACAGACATGTCCTGTTGAGGAATATAGTTTTTTTTTTTTTTTTTTGGTAGATTTGGCTTTACGAAAATAAATAAATTGATCATCATCGCATTCAACCACAAATAATCTATATGCGATTAATTTGGATAACCATAAAAACGCTAAAATACCCTTACAGTATCTATGGATTTATATGGCGTACATATACCTGAAAACTCCTAAGATAGCGCTAAAAGTTTAACTCTGTGAAGATACCGAGTACGGCTGATAGCAAACCGGAACTTAGCAATATTAGGTGAGACGTTGTAACTGATTCCCTGTAGAATTTTGTGTGTCCAGCTTTATGGTGGAATAGTGAGTAGATGGTTAAATATTAAATTATTATGTAACCAAATACAGTACAGGGGATCTGTGGTTCCCTTTTACTAACAGCACACCTTTTGCGCCCCCGTTTATTAAGGAATACCATAGCATAATTTGGCAACTTGGAAGTAAATCACAAAAAAAGTGCTATTGTATTTTCATGGTATGGCACATATATACGCGTGGCCTGATTAAGAATACCTGCTTTTTGTAGCATAACACAAAGCTTCTCAATGGCGTACAGACTATCTGTATGGGCAATCTCCACGTAATATTACACACTCTATATGCTTCTAACGTACTCTTAAAAGCCCCTCTAATGACTCCAATTACAGAGAGTCTTGAGCTTTTCAACGGTTATAGCTTTGAAATAAATATATAGATCATCATACAGAAAAAGTCAAGTAAACAACCCAAGTGCCAGTATTATTAATAGCTATTAAAACGGCTGTTCTTTAACATCCTTCATTTGGGAATATTTTATCTTGTGTAACTGGTAACTCAAAATTAAGATGTTGTCTGTGGTAATAGTGACACACAAAATATGATCGCTGTAATGCCCGACACACTTTTACATTCAGAAACTGTTTGTGCACTACCGGAGAAAAAAATTAACGCACAAATACTGTAGGCCTAATATACTTATAATATCTATATTCAAATAAGCTCATCTTCATGGATCCACGATAATGATATTATTCTTATTTTTGGTAACAAGTATCTCCAACTCTTGTGGCTAATTTTTTTGGTAGAATTAATTCAGCCCACCTTATAGTTGCTCGACTCTGTCTAAGAATTTAATTGAGCTCAATTGTTTATAGTATTGCATTCGAAGTTTCAAGTGATAATCTGGTTTGTTGTTTTTAACAAGGAAGGAGCTATGACATCCATATTTCTGGATTTTGTATGTTTTTAATTAGAGGGCTCATAATAAATTTAGGATAAGATCAAAACTTTTAGTGAAAGTAAACTGAACCGTTCAAAATACATTGTTTATTGATAAAAACCCTACTATTTTGGCTTGAAACACTATAATTAATGGCTTATTAAAAATGCACTGTGGGTATCAAAGTGAGATGGAGAAATAGAGGTTGATTTTGCTTATTTTCTAAAAGTGATTCATAAAACATAATATCTTCTATCAGTATAGTTCACCAAAACTGTTTTAAAATATCTCTTCTAATTAACAGATTATACCTGATAAAAGAGACTAGGACCTACTGATACCCCCCTATAGAAAGGCGGTGCATACCAGAGTCCATCTAACTCTCTTCTTTTATGTAAAGGAACGACATTTAAAAATTGGTCCATCTAGTGCTGCTGTTGTATTTCTTGTCAATCACTACATGCTATATTTATTCTGGGTCACTCCGAAAATCCAAAGAAAATTTTACAAATGCATTTATATTTTCAATGGGAATTGGATAGCCTTGAAAAGGCATGTGCTTCCAGATGGTGTCTTGTGAGGTTTTCCGTGAGAATTATCATATCGTTCTTGATGGTCTTCTTTGGTTCTGAGTATTTAGAATTTGACGCACTTATCCTTGAGTGACTCGATGCATCTGTCTTTCACATGACAAGGATCCATAGTTGAAATATGCTTCAGAGAACAGACATTTTTCAGTCTTTATGCTTGAAATATACGACTGCTATGTAGTCAAAAGTGCCACCTTGTTTATTTTAAAGCAATGTTGTGCTCTAAATGTTTAGTATCGTTGTCGAGTGCCTTGGTTTATAGCATAAGTATTTGTCAAAATAGCGTACAATTCTGCAGGCTAATAGGGTCGATGGAAATAACAGCGATACATCTATAGTCAATAATTGTCTTAGTTGTAATTTTTAGGGGCATAGATAAACTTTTTCTACAAGAGCTAAGTATTATTTCATATTGATATATTTGTCGTTTGCATGCATTAAGGTCGCCTTTTTTGCATTTCCCGGGAACTAAAAATCATCTAGTTTTGGTAAACTAGATCAAATACGTAGAATAATCATCGGGTTACTCTTTCCCACATTAAAAAAAAAGAACTTGGAAATATTTCGTCAAACTCAATTTGATATCCAGCTTTGCCATTAATCGTATCTTGTTTATATATCTAAACATTTCCACATGTATAGGCCTTTTATTTTTATATGTAATGGCATTCTTACGTAAAAGAGAAAGCCTGTTTTGTTTTCCTTTTTGGAAGATTATTGACTTTATAGGTACCTGTTACGTGACGATCTCAATTAGAATAACACTATTACAATAGTTTTTACCCTCATACAGGGTCTGTCCTATGACAAAATTCACTCAATCCCTGATAGCAAATATGTCACAGCTGTTTATCTTTTAAAGGAAATTTTCAAGGTGTTTTTGGATCAGCTTCTCTTTATTTTCTAAACAACGCAGTTCTTTGTTAGCAAGTCCATGAATTTCCCAGAAATCTTTTAAAATAGGTTCTGCTAACCATATGTTGCGCCGTGCTACATTGATCGTTACACCACTGGTGTGCCTGGAAAGTAACCATGATATGTGAACTTTTAAGTGACACAAATCAGGGAGTGAGACACAAAACGACTATGTCGTTTGAGTACCGTGTATACTTGTTCACTTTTTATACTTTTTTGCACTACGGAAACCTTCTTCGTATTCCCTAAAAATAGATTATATCCTATCTTTTTGTATATCGTTGAGATAGACACATACATCTATTGGATGCAAGTTTAAATCAGCTCCTTCTAAATACTATTGCACTCAATGGGGGTATAACTTGTAACCATGTTTCGTCTCACCTTTACCAATATAATGCAATTTTACACACGTTTAAACCAAATGGTGTTTGCGATTGAGTTTGACAGACTTTTCATATATAAGGGCTCGATCAAATGCGTTTTTTTTATTAAATTATCAACCAGCTTTTTCATCCTTTTGTATTAACTCCTTCCACATCATTCAATGGTTTCCTTCATCTCTATCGCTCAAGGCATTGCATTAATCTCCATCTTGATGATGAATTCTGATGCCGCTCCAGCTGCTGGCAGCTTGGATGCTAGCGCTACTCTTATTCCTATCAACGCAACTTTGATTGCCACTCCGGTGGATGATCCCTTAATTAACACTCCCATCATTGCTTTTGAAGAGCTTCCTCCTATTATTACTGATCGTGTTGTACCTGTTACCAATCCCGAGTTCATTGCTGATCTCAAGTCTGAAGCCAAAATCATTTCCGAGAACAGAGAGATTTTTCTCAGTAACGGTGGTAACCTCACTCGCCTCCAAAGACGTGAAATTACTAATGTAGCCTCTACTGGTTTAACACTCGCTGTACCTGCAAGTGCTCCCCCCGCTATTTTTTTAGCCGGTACCACTGTCACCGCAGCAACAACAGCGCAAGTCACTACATTCAAGTTATTATCTGCTGTTGCTGCTACCACTTATTGTGACAGTGTTACGATTTCTAAGAAATGGACTTGTACATATTGTCAAAAGTACGTACCCGATGGTAAAATTATTGTAGCTTACGAGACTGCTAAGCATAAGATTGGTGGTGTCTTGCTGAGAAGTGATCTCCAAAAGACTATCTTTGTCATCTTCCGAGGCAGCAGTAATCTCAATAATTGGATCACTGCAAGTATTTTGTTCTTAGTTTTTGGCATTTTTTAACAAGTTTATTTAGAATTTGGAATTCGTCAGAGGCAGTTATACTCCTGTTTCTGGTGCTTCTGCTCACATTGGTTTCTATAATGCTTATAAGGAAGCCTCCACCTACTTCTTCCCTCAATTTTTAGCTCAACACAAATTGTATCCTACTTATAAGGTTATTGTCACTGGGTAAGCTACCGTAAAATCGCTCTAAACATTGTGCTAATTTTTTTAGCCACTCCCTTGGTGCTGCTCAAGCTGTGCTTGGTGCTATGGATCTTTACCAACGTGTTGCCACCTTAACCAAAAGCAATTTGAGTATTTACACTGGCGGTTGTCCTCGTATTGGTAACGATGATTTTGCTTACTATGTTGATGGTACAAAGATTCCCCATTACCGCTCCGTTCACAACAGAGATATTGTACCTCACGTTCCCCCTCAAGCTTTGGGTTATTACCACCCTGGTATTGAGGTTTGGACAAAGAGTGTCACTGCTGGTCGTAAGTGATCTAAATGGTTGTGTATGTACAAATACTAAAAAAATTATTTTAGAACTCTGCGCTGGTATTGAAAACAGCAAATGTTCCAACTCCATTGTTCCTTTCACAAGCACTGAGGATCATAGAACGTAGGTTTTTTTTTATTCCCACTCGTAATGTTGCTGACATAATCTTTTTCCAGATACTATGGTATGGTCAATGGTGCATGCTCTTAAAAACCTAAAATTAGCCGTGACGTTTCATTGATGTAGAACACGTGTATTTTTTTAAATAAAATTGTTTCTGTGGGGAAATAACCAACTTTTTTCTTCCCCTTTTTGTCTCAATTTTAAGGATGACTATCAAAGCTATTATTTTTGATATTGGTAAAGAAATATGCAAGGGAGGTGATACGTGAATGCACATGTAGTAATGTACTGTTTAGGTGGTGTATGTGTTGGGTCTCCTATGGCAGGGATCCATCGATACGAAGAACAACATGGTTTGCCTAGGAATTATATCAATGTTGCCATGTAATATATTTAATTGTAAGTTTGCGTTTATATTGATTATGATTTTATAGTGTACAACAAGGGGAAAATGGAGCATTTCAAGTAAGCAGAAACCTTAACTACAATTCATATATGCTTACAGCTGTGCTAGAAATTAGAAAGAGGGGAAGTTAAGCTTGATCAATTTTATAAGGACTTTGGACTGCAGCTATCTGATTCGGCCAATAAGAATCATTACAAGACGTATCTTGAAAAAGCCGGAAAAGGTAAATTAAGCATTTTTTTTTTGCAGATCCAACAAAATCGTATTTAATATACCCTCCACCCTTTAAAAGCTGCGCCAGCCAATATCCCAGATATTTCTGTAGACGGCAAAGAATTATTTGTAACAATGATGTCAGAAACAGCCAGATTAGATGAACACATATTTCTAGCAATCCAAAAATTAAAAGGTATAATCTATAGCATATGTGTACACATGTATTAATTGTATAACAGAAAGCGGTAAATTCAAATTAGCTGCATTAACCAACAATTTTGATTTGCCCGAGGAGGACCTGAAAGAGGCTGAGGCCATGGGAGCTTCTGCAGCAACTGAGCTTCGCAAATTGTTTGATTTCTTCATTGAGTCTCGACTCATCGGTTTAAGGTACCGTACATTCAATAATAGGTGAGTTCAATAGGGTACTCAATTTTAAAGCAGAAAACCAGACCCAAAGATCTATCATTATGCTTGTGAAAAAATTGGAATTGAGCCTAATGAGGCAATTTTTTTGGATGATATTGGCATGAACCTCCGATCAGCTAATAAGGTTGGCATGAATACGATCCGTAAGTTGTAATTTTTTATTGAAGAAATAAGATAATGGTACATAATATATAAATAGAGGTCAAGATGGGACTATCTAGAGAGGCGGTAAAGCAGCTTGAAGCGTTAACAGGTCTCGATTTGCACAGCAAACCTGGATCTAAAATCTAGGGAAATAAAGAAGCACTGTAAACAATGTAGAGTTTCCTTCCGTCCCTTAGGATTTCGTCTGCTTCTAATAAAGAGGGCTATTGTTTGACGTATTAGAAATGAATTTGCCCTTTTGAATAATAAACTCACCAGTAATACCCCTTTACATTGTTCGTTCTGGGATTTTATCCAAGTTATAAGAGCCTCCTTAACCAAAGAATTTGGAGCAAGGGCAAATTTAGCATCGTCGTCGTGTTGCTGAAGAAAAGTATGATCATTTTGCCACCAAAAGGTAAACCCGTACCTTTTTTGGCTCTCAGAAGATTGTGAGTCAAGTGAGACGATAACGATTTTCAGTAGTAGCACAGCATTTCCATTTATCGAGTTTGATGTCTTGTATAGTAAACCAGATGATTGCTGTAAAGTGATTGAATTTGATTTTGTGACAGTATACTGGTTTAATTGATAGGATCTTTTCAATAAGCCTTTCAAGCTTTGATGTGTTTTCTGCAACGAGTTTAGAATATAAAAAAGGCTTGGATTTTATTGCATATTTACAAAACTGTTTAATTACCTTTTGTACATGGATAATATGAGGTAATAAAATTAAGGGTTCAGAACTAATTTCTGCTGTATTAATATCGCATTGAGGCGACTGAGGTGGTGTTAGTAAACCAGCAGTAACACCAAGATTATCCTTATTTTCTTTTAGGAGAGTATCCTCGTCAAGTGGATGGAGCGCTTCTAATAAAACAGGGGATTCATCCTTACTAGGCACCTTCTCAATTTTAAAAAGAGAAGCATCCCGTCTAACCGCAACATGTATATCGGATACACTTACAATCTCTTCATCTTCATCGTCACTGGATACAATGTCCTCTGGTGCAAAGGATATTTTTCTCTTTGTTGTTGTTATTGTTTGCTTTCTGTTTGGTGTGACAAAAACAATATTTTTTTCGTACTCTTTGGAGCATACATCTACGAGAATCGTGTCTGCACTTGGTCTTCTAATATACGAAGAATTCGTTTGGAATTGTAATGATGTCACTCGATCTATAACACGATATGAATGGCCATTATAAGTATGATACCGAGATGAGCTATCTAATCCACATGTGAGTAATTGGTCTCCCTAAAATATTAATCGTGCATCTACCTGTAAACAAAACAGATGGTTCATTGCCACAGTAGCTGGTAGAAGCCTCACTTGTATGACTACTGCGACTGCTACTCGATCTACTGCTGTTATTGTATAGCTCAGGGTGAATGTTATTTAGACTCCAAGTAGAGTTTTTTTTTATCATTCGTCTATTGATAACATTAGACTTGAACTTCTCATCCTGCAGGGCTTCTAATTTTGATTGAATGATTTTAGACATTTCTATCACCTTAATATATTTCTCTCGGTCTCTTTCTGACTGTAAAGATGTAGCCAGCTTGGACAATTCGACTTGCTGAGATTGCATAGATGACATCAAGTTAATTTGCGAGCAAATATCCGCTTTTCCATCTTGCTCCATATTTTTTTTTTTTTTTTTTTTTTTTTTTTGTACTTTATTCTGTTTTAAACAAGAAGAAAGATATAAACAAACAAACATTATTTTTTTTCTTGAAAAAAGGAGAAATCTTAAGGGGTTTCCAAATTAAGTCGCGTCTCCTTTTGTCAGAAAACATACGATTGACTGCTTCATGTGTAAAAAAAAGCTAGTGTCACTGCTTATTGTCATGGTAACTCCCCCCCCTTTTTTTTTGTATCACCATGCCACACGCACACAGAATGATTCGGAAAGTTGAACAGATTTATTCCGTGCAAGCCGATCATATAAATAATAGTGCATATAACATAATTAAATCTTTTTATTCATAAAAATTAAACATAAACGCATAGAGCACATATAGAAAGGAGAGTGGGGGGGGGGGTAAATCATAAAATGGGAAATTTAAAGCAAACCATAGGTTTGATAATTTAAAAATATGGGCGTATTGGAATGATCAACAGGTGGGTAATCCTTACATAAAGAAGGAAGCCACTGATGATGATGAAGTGTGGTTTGAATAGGCAATCCGTTGTTATAGCAATGGTTGGTGTTACTCTGGAAAGGAGTTGGATACCAGTTGTTCATATTAAATGAAGGCAATATGACTGGACTGTAAATCATGTCTTCATCCAAACTAGCTACGCTGTGCTCAGAGTGCTCGGAAGGTACTGGAGAAGCGGGTAGGATAGAAGCAGCGTCCAATTTTTGTTGTAGTAGTTTACCATCGTTTAATACATCATCCAAAGGTCTCCATGATAAGTTTTTTTTAGGCTTCCCTTTACCAGACATCAACATTTCGTTTAAAGGTCTCCACTGCAAACTAGTTCTTTTTGTACTTTTGGTATGAGCCTGTTTCTGATGTTTTGTCATGATTATTTTCCTTGCGAAATACTTGTTACAACCATCAAAAGTGCATTTGTAAGGTCTCTTTCCAGTATGAATTCTTCTGTGACGTGCTAATGAGCTACTATCGCTAAACGATTTTCTGCAGTCCTCGTATTCACATTCATGTGGTCTTTCGCCCGAATGAGTTCTTGAATGAACTTTTAATGCTGAACGCTACTTAAAAATTGAAAAAGAAATATAATTCGAATTTTGCTGATTTAAATTTGAGAAATCTGGATAATGTTATACCTGTATGAAGCTTTTTCCACATTTGAGCTCGTGACACACATATGGTCTGATAAAGGAAGGTTAGACAAATCAAAAGTACGGAGTTTAAATCGCCGATGTTTACCTTTCATTGGTGTGTATTCTGACATGCCTGGCCAAGTCGGAGCGCCTTCCTACGATATATGGATTAATTATCAGCCTATTTAAGGTCACTAGTTTGCTATTTACCAAAAGACTTCAGACAACCAGGAAGAGTACAAGGATGTGCTTTAAATTCTCCAAGTGGTGATCCATTATCGATCAATTCGAGAATCTCCATAGTGTCGAAATTGCCAAATAAGATGAAAATTAGAAATTGCCAATCCAAGAAATATAGAAGAAAAAAGAAAAAAAAAAAAAAAGAGAGAAGAATTTGAATTGAATAGGATTTTTTTGTCCTTGTTATATAGTTTTTTTTTAATAATTTAATCCCAAAGGGGAAATTTACCCTCATTATTGTATATAGTCTTTTTTTTTTTTGCTTTTTTTTTTCTGGTTGACAGGGTTCGGGCCGCTTTGAATGAAGTCATCGCGATTTGTTAAATTGATCAACGATTCTACATGATTCTTTTTATTCTTTAAAGTAAGACCCCCCAAATATAAATCACACGTTTAATTCAGTTGACGATCGATCTTTATTTCTTTTGAACCAGTTTACTGTCACACTCCCTGTTTAAAGTGGCGCTAATTATTACTGCGATCTACGCAATAAGTTACGTCTCACTCGCAAGGCATTTGCGCCGGCACCTTCAGTACTTTCTTGCGTAATGTAAGGTACTTTTTTCCAAGGCACATTTGCAACTCCATTACCTTTTTCTAATCGACGGTCTAACATTGTCCATAAAGGCAATTGAAGCTCTCCCTTGATAATACCGGATACCTTTTCAAGTGTACTGGCTGGGACAGGTGTAAGCAATAAGAAAGCATGGCGGGATGGATCGATCGCTCTAACAATACCAAAACCATGACAGGTTGTCATGTGTGGTGCTGGTGCTGGTTGATCTTGAGTATTAAAATATGTAGGAGGAGTCTAAATAAATGATTTAGTGCCTCATTTCCCAACTTACTAGATAGAAACTTACAAACTCATCACTCGTCACTTCTTTCTTTGGTCCATTTTCTGCCTTGTAATCAATGACATCGCCGATTAAGCCAACCAAACTTCCGTTTAATGCATAAAACAATCCCTCCAACTTGACCTCTTCGTAAATCACCCATACTGCATTTAAACTCTGACGCCAATCAATCACATAGGGTATTCTTTCAATCATGTGTTGTTTATAATCCCATTGGGGGTTCAAGTGATGTTCTTGTCCCATGCCTTGTTGATGAAAATAAGATGATAATGTAATGTCTCGTTGTTGAATTGCTGTAAATTTGTCCATAAGTGTTGACACGTTGGGATCTTGCAAGACGCAGTCCAGATAATGTAAATCAGGTGCTTCTTTTTCTAATGTAAATGCTTCGGTTATGATGGGTAATATATCCCTTGTGAATGTATGTGGCAAGTTCTTATATTCATAGATATGATGACGCATAGTAAAGATATCAGTTGGCTCCACTTTTTGAATTTGACTAATAAGTAGGTTGTAACCAACACCTGATACCCAGCCTTGTGTGTTTACTATTAATGGAATCCATTCTGATTCCTCTTCATCACGTACTTTTGCTTGATCTTGTTTATAATGCTCAATCAACTCGTTGATGCATTCCAAATAGTAATCAGGATTGCTTCTGGGCGAAGTTGATCCGAAAAAGAAACTACGTTCCGCTTCTAACTGTTGATGTGTAAAAGGTGGTCCCCAGATTGGATTGGTAAGGTAATGTAACGATAATAATCCAGGAGGCGTAAATTCACTTTGTCCAACATCAGTTTCAACATACGCAACTTGTTTGTATTTCGTCAAGAGTCGGTTGATCAGATATCTACAATAACTTGATTTGCCTAGATCCTTAGCACCGCAAACAACGCTGACAACAGGCGTGGCTCTCTTGGTTGCATTTTCAAGCGATATATCTGTACGTGATTCCCAGCTACTTTCGATTTTTAATGCTTTCACTCCGGCAGTAACATCGAGAATAGGATGGAATCCAGGCAAAAAATTAATCTCCAAATTCTGTTGACGTAAGGATTCTTTACGATTGAGCTTCACTAGATTCTTTGTAAAAACATTCACTGCGTCGCTCATATCTTCTAAACCAGATATTCCTTCCAAATCCTTGATCACAAGGATACTTTCGAATTCACCCTTTAATGCATCGAAAACTGCGTTGATTAAATTCTCATCGATCTCTGTAGCATTGTAATGTGATTGAATTGATGCTTTTTCAATAGGTTCTGATGCAATACGCAAAAGCGAATGTGTACGTGGTGAAAATACTGGATAAAATGATACTAACAAATCGTCTTTGATTTGGTCAGCTTTAGGGACCCCTCTACCAGATGAAATAACAGCTCCTGCAATTGACATGGATCCATATAAAGGTGCTGCCATCACTTGTCCCATAAATACAATATCCTCTCCACTTTGGAGTCCAATAAATAAATATGTATCGTCTTCTTGGTTTATAACACAACTGTTTTCGTTCGTAGCCTTAAAATTACTGACTGAATTAAAATCCATCAACGCAGGACTATATTAACAGTTTAGCTTGCAACCCTAATTACTCTACAATTTACTTACACTTTAACCTTAATTCTCTTACTTTGTTGCTGTGCGGGAGTCGAAAGGCGAGGAGTTGGTTCTTCGATAGGTGTGACAGTACCACTGATAGGTACTACAGTATCATTGTCTAAATCTTCTCTAAGCAGTATATCCTCTTCGTCAGTGGCACTCAGCACTTCAATACCTTCGCGATTTTCTTCCTCCTCTTCCTCCTCAGAATCGTCTGCAGTGATTTCGACTTCGGGCTCCTTGTATAATCCAGCATTGATAGCGGCTCTTCTAGCGGCAAGGGCGCTTAAAGGAGCTGTATTGACAGGTGCGCTAACAGGTGGGCGAGAAGTTTTAATCTTTACAACTGCAACAAGTTCTTCCTCTGGTTCGTTTACTTCAGGTTCGATATTACGTGTTCTCTTTGATGATCTAGTTGGCATTTTGACATTTCCAAGATCTATTTAAAATAAATACCACAAAACAAAGTTTTAAATACACATACATACCCTTGCCTTTTGCAACCTTCTTGGATTGTCCAGTTTCATCGGTGCTAGTCTTTCTTTTAGGAGGCATTTTTGTTGATGACGACAAAAAAAAAAGAGATCTAGAAAAAAACTTTTTTCTTTAAGGTAAATGCGAAGGGAATCCCAAGTCACAGTGGGGGGCGGAAGCATAATTTCATTGGGGGAGGTACAAAAGGCTTTAAAGGTCTGGGGTTATTTTTTTCTTCTTTTATCTTGATTATCTTGATTATTATGAGCAAATTAACCAGCCAATTTTCTTCCTTGTCACCACTTGTACTTACTTCCCAGTCTGAAGAGGCAAAGTCATGCGAATGTGATAAGAACACCACTTCCATCACCATGAATAAGTTCGACCCCAAGGATCATGAATTGACCAGTCTTATGGAAAACAACAAACGATGGGCTGCTGCTGTTATCAAGGAAGACCCAGAGTTTTTTAGTGATATTGCCAACAAACAAGAACCTAAACTTCTTTGGATCGGTATAGCAAAACACTTGTATTACATTCTCCTATTTGTTTACTAAATATCTCCTTTTTTAGGTTGTTCTGACTCAAGAGTTCCTGGTAATACAATCAAACGCTTGTTTTGGCTGTGGCATTTACCCTTTTATTTATAGCAAACCATATTGTTCAGTTGAAACCCGGAGAAATTTTTGTTCACAGAAATATTGCCAATGTCGTTAACCATAGTGACTTGAATTGCTTGTCTGTCATTCAATATGCAGTCGATGTCTTGAAGGTCGAGCATATCATTATTTGTGGTAAGTACTAATCTCGGCACATGTTACATTTACTGATCACCTGTCCAGGTCATTACAACTGTGGTGGTGTCACTGCTGCTGCAGGTTCAGGCCAATTCGGCTTGATCGACAATTGGTTGCGTTCCATCAAGGATGTATACAGATGTAAGTATTGTCCCAATACATATTGCCCTAACTGACTGTTTCATAAAAAAAAAGTGCATAACGAGGAAATGGATAGCTTAAAGACTGATCAAGAAAGAATTAGAAAGCTTGTTGAATTAAACGCTATTAACTCTGCCAAGAATGTCTGTCATTCCACCATTGTGCAAAACGCTTGGACAAACGGTCAAAAATTAACTGTCCATGCTTGGGCATATGACATCGAGGACGGGTAAATATAAACAAGGCCATATGCACATACAAGCATGCTTACGTTTTATTACATAGCTTGGTCAAGAAGTTAGATTGGAGCGTTAGTGATAATGAGTCACTTGAAGATATCTATCATCATTAAATTTAATACGATTTTTCTCTGACCAATAAAATTTAACTTTGGACAGCCAATTATGCGTATCAACTCTACAATTTTAGGATTCTCCCATTTTTGACTAAGCACAGCTTCTCATTAATTGCTAGCAAAATATAGTTTTATAAATAAATTCAAAAGTTGACCTATAGCCTTCTAATGACCAAAAACCAATCAAGTATATGACATGTGAATGAGACTGTTGATAGTTAGCAGCATCTTCTTCTGTAGCGCTAGATATTCAGCCTTAATTCATTGATTGTATATTATTTTTTATGATCTGGTAATCTTGCAGGTTGATAATTTTTCGAGATAATGGAAAGATGGTGAAAGCACACATTTCTTCCTTGAGCTCTCTTTGATGCGGGAATCGCTCATGCATATTTTGTGGTGTAATAAAATCGTTCACATACATATAATAATCGATACTTTCATTAACCAAGACTGTGCCAATTATGTGGCTTTTTATTTCAGTTGTTGTAATAATGCTGATAGACCAGTTTCAAAATTATCAACCCTGACATAAATATAGTATCGCTGGGTGATAGACTTTAGTAACTCGACCTTGTAAAATGAGTGTATATTAAGAAACGATTTGTAAAAATCGATCTTTGTTATTCAACTCGATTCTTGGAATCCAAAAAAATTCCGGAGGATTACGTAAGCTGATGCAATATCGGCCATTTATATGTCTAGACATGTTTTCTTACTTACTGCTTATCGGTACTCTCGTAAAAAACGAGGGGGGTCTATCATATTTTAATTCAGTAAGTAACCACTCTTAAATCAAGTTTGAGGTTTATCCCCGATTCATCATTCATTGTTATTTATGTATAAAACTTGTTTATAATCATATTTTTGGTACCACACGCTTGGAAAGATATGGTATTTGTGGATGTTATCGCTTCTGCATATTTTTATATTCTGCTGTTAAAACATAACAGCTCCAGGCAGTCTAAAATAAAATAGATTTATACGCAGAGTGTGTCGTCCTTTTAACACAGTTATGCAGCTCTACATATTAATCAAGGCTGATATGAAATTTTGGAGAAATTAGACATGTCTTTTGTGTTCATTGTATACGCGAAAGGGTCAAATATTTACCACGGAAAGTTTAATTAGATCACCTAAACTTGTTATTTTTGATTCATGCGCTAAATTGCTCAGAGAAATTTTGGAAAACATTAACGGATAGAAAGAGTCCATATTAATGTTGTAATTGTACGTTTAATAACAATTGCTTTTTTCTTCCATTTTTTTTTTTTATTTTTTTTTTTTTTGAAAAGTACCTCCTTGTCCAACACGACCAAAAAACGGCATTTTTTCTAAAGAGATCAAATGCACAATAATGATATCGAGACACCAAGTTACAATAAAAATTAAATTCTAATCATTCATCATCTACAGTCTCTACCAGCATATTTCTACAGCTACAGGCAAAAGAGATGAACGAGATACAAATCAAGAGGTACAAGTCACAGAAAAAAAGGCCAAAGTCAAGTTTTACTCGCAATGATCCTACCTTGTTAATGAAATTGCCTCATAAAAGTTGTCAATCAAAAGACTTTGGATCTTTTAACCCACTCACCAATCCCTGAACAGCTTTATCTATGGCGAGGGGTACAACATGAGGAAAAAAATGTGCATCAGTCATACCTTTTAACTGATAGTGATTCGTTAACAACATTTTCGGAAAACACTGTAGTCAATATTCTTGTGGCGCCAGCAGCAGAAGCATCAAGTACACAAAATATAGTTTTAACTCCAAAAATAGCAATATCGACTTCACAAGCAGATTCCTTGTTACTTTCATCTTATAGGGGAGTACCCATGTTTGCAGAAGACGATTTTTATGCCCCGTCTCTGACGCTAGAATATGATACTTGGTCAGAAACAGCTTATGAGTCTGGAAATTACGACAACGAAAATTATACGCCACTATCACAATTAATACAATATTATGAAAATGATGCCATAGTATCTTGCAAAGAAAAATCCAATACATCATCACAAAAAGCTATTTTTAATCCTGAGGCATCAACTTTCAAACCTGATTTTATCAACAACAGAATAGACAGAATTTTAGAATCCATCATTGATTGCAAATCTGGTCTATCATCACAAGGGATTTTGGAATATGATTTGTTTGATACAACGTACAGTGATACATTATCAGTAATACAACGTAATTTACCCGTAATGTTTTCTTTGAAAAATTTCGAGCAGAAATCAACAAGCCCATCACGACCTGATGTGTCAAATGTAGCCAAATTACCACAATCAGTTTTAAAGGGAAAAGAACGGGCAAACAAGCCTAGTTTTTTATCACAAGAGAACTGGGAGCACGACTCATATGAATGGAGGTATATTGATACATTATCTCCAATACAACGCAATCTGTCTGCAGGATCTGCCTCGGCACCTAACAAGCCTAAATCAACAAGACTGGCACGGTCTGATTTATCAACTGGTAACACAGGATCACACCTGGTACCAAGGGGGAGAGTTTTGGCAACTCTTACAAAAGCTTCAAATTCAAAACCTTCCAAACAAAACTCATCAATCTCGGCAAAACTTAAAACAGTACCTGCAATTGAGACTTTGGAGGTAAAAAAAACCAGCATCGCATATCACTAAATTTTTAAAATCTGCACGTGTTAAACGTAATTTACCGTCACTGGTGCAGTCTTTCCCATTAACTAAAACTAAACTATTGCAATCTGTATTGAAAGAAAAAGAACAGACATTGCCAATTACTAAAGATTTAAAAAAGCCGAAAAAAGATTTGCAAGAGGCCTCTGATAATATCGCATCCAAGATCAAAAGACCTGATACAGATAGATTAATTTCGGTTGTATCACAATTTCCCATCCCTGCTTTCAAAAATGTTCGAATGCTTAAACGTTGTTCGAGTGGACATCCAATTATAACAAATTTAATCTTTGCTCTAAATAATGGCATATATCCTCCAACAGTAGCTGGTACCAGTAGCGATATCATTAATCAAAATGAAGGCAAAATGAAAGAAGTCCAATTAACGCATGAAATCTTACTACCTGACCAGGTTAAAAAATTTCATAAATCATCCACCATAAGATCCAAGTCAAGAAACCCCGTAGCCATGCAGGAAAAAAAGTATGAGCGGATCGAAACCAGAAATCATCCAAAACCAAAACCAAAATCCGCGCCAGCTTCAAATAAACCTGCTATTCTTACACTGGAGCAGATCTTAAAAGAAATTAGCAAACGATGAACAAGACAATTATAAATGGTAGGTGACCTGATTTCTTGCGCAGCCTACTAGGATATTAATAGTGGTAATAATAAGAAATGAGCTCAGTCATCGAGCAATAAATAAATTTTATTAATAATCAATAAATTAAAGGCATAGACCCTCATTCAAACCGTAGTAGCTATAGTTTAACATGTTAATACAAGCTGACTATAATTCAAGAAAATAGCTTACCTCAAATGATCAATAAAACTCACAAGGGGTACAATGGTATTAGAGCAGGATTCACTTTCAATGTTGGAAGTACAAATATCTGTTTAAAGAGTTAAGGATTATAACAATTTATGCTGCAAAAAATTATTACTTACTGAAGCTATCACCAGTCTTGTCCCAAATTTCAATACCTGCGTGAAGGAAGCCCATGGCTTGAGGAGGAACATGAGGAACCATATCTCTGTTATGTACAGAACGATAGAATGGAATACCAGTAGAATCAACATAGTATGCAAAAGAAGTATCACCAACACGAGGGCACCCAACAGTATATATACTCATATTTTCAGGTCCAAACCTTAAATCACGTTGGTAAAGATCTAAACCAGCTAACAAGGCATGGGCACCACCGAGAGAATGTCTAAACGCAAAAAAAAAGGAATTAATAAAAAGATGCAGTATTATTTTTTGATGCAATTGTCATTTACCCAGAAATGACGACTTTGTAATCGGGGAATGCACTAAGTTGTTGTTGAACATAAGGGAAGTACATGTCAGCAATTTCCATGTATGAACCATAGAAACCTGTGTGAACTTGAGCTCCGTTGACAGGAGGGTAATCTTGCTTTGTAACAACCAAATCCTAAATAATTACGTCAGACAAAGTCAAGGGAACATGAAACCAATTACTTACAGTAATAGTCTGGCGAATGGAGTTTGTGCCACGGAAGACGACGTGAATGGTTCTTTGACTATCACTTCTCAAAACAAAACCGGTAGTGTCGGAAATGGGAGAACTGAATGTAAATATAAGTTGACCATCAGGTACATACTTTTGACAATTTTTACAATCCCAATTACCAAGACCAGTAACAGAACGACAATAGGAGGTTGAAGCAACACCAGCATAAAATTCGAAGGTGTTAATCTGTTCAGGGGAAGCCTGAATGACTGCATTTCCACCATTGTTGCTTAATCGGTTCAAAGTATCTTTTGCACTTGTGGCAGGAACATTAGCGGGAAGATCCACGGTCAAATCAAAAACGGTTTCAAACTCTTCACGTTGAATCATGCCGGGATAGTCAAGACCAAGCTGTTTAAGCCACTCTATGTTGTCTTCCATATTTTGAACTTCACCTCTAAGACCGGCGATCTTTAAATGGGGAGGTGCAGGACGAGTACGATTAGAAATGAGTGGAGGGAAGGTAAAATTACTGGGTTTGTCCAAGTTATTATGGGGAACGTCAGAGGGCACTTCAGATGAAGGAGGAGCAGCTAGTGATGTTCCGAATAACATCATCGAAACGAAGAAAGCACCCTTAGAGATAGATACAAAAGAGACCATGTTTTTCAGATAGAGCTATATCAAAATGGTATAAAAAGAGGCGTAGAAATGATTGATAATAGTAATAAAGTTTCTCCTCTAGAAAAGACCTCTGTCTCTCTTATATACGTAGCTAGGATATGTCAAAATTTTGGACATGCACTTTAGAAAAATGTATGGAAAATGGGAATTTCAAAGCAGTCAGGATTATCAATAATAAACAAAAGAAAGTAGAATTCAATCATAACCCGTGTAAAAATGGAATTGTCAAGAATGTTTTTTCACTTTAATTCGGAATAGGCAATTCGTCACCGCGCCATTTTATCCGATTCAAACTTGGTAGAACAAAACATTGGAATTTTAAACTATTAAATTCATGTAGAAAACAATCGTGGTCTTTTGTAACGCAAAGAAACTATATGCTGCATATTTTAATAGTCGTAGCTGAGATATGGTGTAACTGTTATCCCAACACCAACAAAAACCTTATTTTTCTTAAGGTCTAGGAGTTTGAAAATTGCAATAACCGTGAATTTATCTTTTGGACAGGTAGAAATAATATTTGTCTTTTTAGAAATTAACGTAAGCTATTGAAACTTTTATTTCATTGAAGACTGTAAATAGTGAGGAATGATTCCAAAACAGCATTCTTAAAATGCGTTTGGCGATTTATATATTGGCAATGTTGAAAGGATCATAATCTAGAATATTAAAATAGAATAGAGTCTACGGATGAGTAATATTAACTCAGATACCTGCTATCAATCAATGGCTTCCGTTATCATTCACAAATAACTTGTGGTGGTCCACTCATTATGTTTATAAGGACATCTCATAAATAGCATAAATACGTATCTCATAATCACTGCAACACAAATGTTTGTTATTGACTCTCTTTAAACTTGGAGTATCACCACAAACCCCTTGATTTGACATTTATTATAAATACCCCTCTTGAACATCCTTTAAAAAGACAATCTTTTTTGAATTCTTAATAAATACCTTGAAGCAATTTCAAAGTTCTCTAACTATCTTTATTTATTATTGTATACACCGACACCACATAACCCTCAATAGATCTGCTACAGGGTCACCAGCATAGGCTATCTACTTTTCAAAGATTAAATGATAATGCAAAGCTCAAATGACCATCAGGTATGCTGAAAGCATTTTAGAGGGCCAAATAAACGAAATTGTATTTTCAACAATATCAATAATGTTGTATTACGACTTCTAGATACTAATGTACTCTTCATCACAAATCAAGATATTCAAAAAAAGGCCTCAACAATTGAATTAGTTCATTTAAAGTTTTAATGACAGAGTCCTTCATTAATACCATAATAGCTATAAAGAAAGAGATGTTAATAAATGGGAATGCTATGAAAGAAAAAACTCACGTTAAATGATCAAAGAAGCTGGTAATCGGTACAATAGTATTAGAGCAGTATTCACTTTCAATGTTTGAGGGGCAAATGTCTGGTAAAAAAAGTTTAAATTGATGTCTTGCATATCAGGGGAGTAATGCAAATATGCATATACTTACGAACACCATTATAAGGTATATCCCAAATCTCAATACCAGAGTGAAGATATCCCATATCTCGGGGAGGGAAATGAGGAAAAACATCTCTGTTATTTACAGAACGATAGAATGGAATACCAGTAGAATCAACATAGTATGCAAAAGAAGTATCACCAACACGAGGGCACCCAACAGTATATATACTCATATTTTCAGGTCCAAACCTTGAGTCACGTTGGTAAAGATCTAAACCAGCTAACAAGGCATGGGCACCACCGAGAGAATGTCTAAACGCAAAAAAAAGGAATTAATAAAAAGATGCAGTATTATTTTTTGATGCAATTGTCATTTACCCAGAAATAACGACTTTGTAATCAGGAAATAGAATAAGTTGTTGTTGGGCATAGGGGAAGTACTTATCTGAAGCTTCCATATATGAATCATAGAAGCCTGTATGAACATGAGCACCGTTTACGGGAAGGTAATCTGACTGAGCAACGACAGCATACTAACAAAATGATTTAAGATGCGTTTCTCAAAATTAAAAGCAATAATCTTACAGTCACGGTCTGACGAATAGAGCTTGTACCACGAAAGACAATGTTGATTGTTCTTTGGCTATCACTTCTCATAATAAAGCCAGTAGTATCGGTAATAAGGGAATTAAAAGTATAGATAAGTTTACCATCAGGAACATACTCTTTACAGTTTTTACAATTCCAATTACCAATACCTGTAACATCACGACAATACGCAGTAGCAGCAATTGCAGCAAAATATCTAAAGGTTTCAATCTCAGTAGTGGTTGCCGTAATTACTACATCACCAAAATTCCCATCTAATCTATTCATAGGAACATTAGCAGGAAGATCAAGGGTCATACCATAAAGAGTTTCTAATTCTCCGCGTTGAAGCATACTGGGATAATCAATACCTAGCTCCTTGAGCCACTCTATGTTTTCTGCCATGTTCTGGACATGATTACTGTTAATTTTTAAATGGGAAGGTGCAGGGCGAGTACGATTAGAGATAAATGGGGGAAGGGTAAAATTACTAGGTTTGTACAAGTTATTAAGAGGAATATCAGATGGTATTTCGGAAGAAGGAGAGGCAGCATGGGATGATCTAGCCAACATCATTGAAAGAAGAAATATACCCTTTGTGATAGATACAAATGAGACCATATTTATCTGATGAAAAAAAATAAAATGGTAGGGAAGTAAAAATAAGTTCAAGATAATTGCTATTTACCATGTATATATAAATCTTTTCTTCTTAAAAACATGGTTAAAAATGTATTAAAAAATGGGAATTTTAAAACAGTCAGAGCTTTTGATATCAAGTATTGCACTATTGGATCTAAAGTATAGTCTAATCAAAACCTGCATATAAATCTCAACAAAAATCTTGTAAAGAATGTTTTCTCTCCATACCTTAATTATCGAAAATCGATTCGATATCTACTCGCCATTGCGAGTTTGTTTATCTCATTTTGCGCCAATTTGTTTTTTAGCCCATTCTTACTACAAATGTTTTTAATTTCAGATAAGATTTCTAGAATGAAATTGGGATAGGACCATGAGACTGGTAGATTCTTATAGTTTGGAAGAATACGGCCAGATATTAAGAGTGCATGAAGCCTTCCATTGAACAAGATCCTCGGCTCTGTGCTTTAAACACTTTATGAAGAATAAAGTTTGAAGATCACTATAAAAGAATCCTATCTAGGAAGCCGAAATAAGGAATGCCGTAAACAAAATCTCGATTACATGCACATGTAATTGCATGTTCATTCATGAGGCTAATAGTGCATTTTATAATGTGAATCAGGCGTCATAAGCAATTTTAATTCCTTGTTTCCCATTTATGCCTTGTATGGGTGTACATTGCATTCTACTAATTCAGTATTCATGCAGATAGGTATGGTAGGGCTAGACGCCATACAAATAACATAGAATAAATTTTACGCTGTCATCGTTACAAATAATAGTGATTTTTTAACTTAAAATTTTTTTGCCTTGATAAACTTGATAATCCGTTTAGAATTACCCGTAATAGTACTACAGTTTGAATTAATAAATTTTAATATTTGCGTTGATCTTTTGAGATATTTGAAAAAATTCATCAACTGAAATTGTTGAGCTGGATAGTGTGACAGGACGCTTTGATGTGATATTTCTATCTTTGCATAGCTTAAAATATAATACTTTCATATGTTTAGGTTTAAGAAGTTTATGACTGTTTCAGACAGCGTTAAATGTAGTTTTTGTAAAGGCAAACCCTTCAATATGCAAATTAAACAATGCAGCTCAAATAATTTTTGTAGATATATTGTAAAATCCATAATTTTTGATAAAGATACAACAACTTCATCATAACAACACATATGCATCATTGTGACAAAAAAAAACAAAAAAAAAATAGAGTTCTTTGAAAGAGAGGGTCCACGCTTTTTAAAGACACACATGAAGTTTATTTTAGTGCTTTTATTTGTGGAGTAATAACCGAGTTACTCAAACCCTGTCTTTGAACCTGATGCTTCATACATTAACAAAGAATCAATGACCGCAATTTACAAGCAAGTTTGTTCTTTTCCCAAATCAAGATAAAATTTCATCTTCTTCCTATACTTTGCTAAAATCTCTTGTTAAAATCGACAGTTGATTGTGTGTTGGAAAAATTTATAACTATCTATAATAGAAACTACTGCGGAGCAATGTGATTTCTCAAATGATCCATTGCAAGCCTGCATATAAATTGCGTAATGACAGAAAAAAAGGGCCAGGAATGTTCTATCGGTATGAAAAATCGGTCACAATAAGATTATTTGTTCTGATCGTAGCAAGGCTTGTTTCTTATTGTCTTTAAAACATGTAGCAAATCTGCCACATAATAACTAAATATTTCCTAATGCGTCACAAATACATATGGATATGGCAACTTAAAATGAAATCCAATGTTTTGTAGAAGAAAAATACTTGTCGTCGCCTTTAAAATCTAATAAAATTGATTAAAAGCTTATTCGATTTAAACTTTGTATATATTTTTATTTGGTACCCCCAATTCTCAATTTAACGTTATGGCATAACTTGGTTACACGGTCGGATATGGCAATTGTGATACTGTGGAACAACTTTATCCAGTTTCCTAACCTTGTTTCCAATTAGGTCTGAAATTAGTAATCTAATGGTTCAATGTTTAATTCTTAAGCTTTACTTTAGCTGTCAATTATGACGAAGGGCACTAGTATTATGTACTTTTGGTCAGGAAGAAAAGATCAACAATTATGATGATGAATTTATATATTTAGCAATTGTGAAAAGTTTCAGTTCCATTTATATTCTAATGGAGTGATATTTCACATTTTTTTTGTTTAAAAATAGAAAAGTGCAAGTTATTTTCATCGTGGCCTCAGTTCCTATTTCAGGCGTACAAAACTTTGAATCTTTACTGACATATCTTTTTTTTTTATCTGAGCATGCCACTATGCAATTAATTGAAATCTACACATAAGTGCTATGACAGGATTTTTAGTATCATTAAGACGAGAGTGAATATCAAGAATAGTCTTCCAATTTAAATAAATAGACTGTTATAATCATAAAAAAGTGGTGTGTTTATAAAAGCAGTCTATAACATATTTTATTTCCAAAAGTTTCAAAGACACGATCCTTCATCAATACCAAAGTAACTACAACAAAAATATATGTCAATTAAAGCTAGCTAAATTCTAGCAATAAAACTTACTTTAAATGATCAAAGATATGGGTAGCGGGTACAATAGAATTAGAGCAGTATTCGCTCTCGATATTTGATGTACAAATATCTTTTGAATTAATTCGAAGTTAGTCTTCTTAGAACAATAAAATTAATATTGATTTATCTTACGAGCACCATATCCAGGTAAATCCCAGATTTCAATACCAACGTGGAGGTAGCCTAATTCTTGAGAAGGAAAATGAGGAATGACATCTCTATCATTCACAGAGCGATAAAATGGGATACCCGTAGAATCCACATAGTACGCAAAAGAAGTATCACCAATACGAGGACATCCAACGGTGTAGACACTCAAATTATTACGATTAAATCGAGTATCACGTTGATAGAGGTCCAAAGCAGCCAATAATGCTTGAGCACCACCGAGAGAATGGCTATAAATCAATTCGACATTTAAAAATATATTACAATCTTTTGAAAATATATTAATTACCCAGAAATAACTACTTTGTAATTAGGATGTGTAGTAAGCTCTCGTTGAACATAGGGAAAATACATATCTGCAACTTCCATGTAAGAGTTATAAAAGCCTGAGTGTACTTGAGCTCCATTTACTGGAGGGTAATCCTTTTTAACAATGAATAAGTCCTAAATAAAGGTGTTATAGCAAACATAATGACATTTAAAAGACAGTAAGATATTTACAGTGATGAGCTGACGAAGAGAATTCGTGCCACGAAAAACGACGTGAATCGTCTTTTGGCTATCGCTTCTCATAATAAATCCAGTGGTATCGGCAATAGGGGAATTAAATTTTAATACCATTTGACCATCAGGCACATACTTTTGACAATTTTTGCATGTCCAAAGACCAAGGCTTGTAACTTCACGACAGTACGAAGTAGCAGCAATTGCAGCGTAGTATTGATAGATGGACATCTCGCTAGGGGAAGCCAAAACCATTGCATCACCAAAATTTACGTCTAATCGATTGTTAAGGAGCTGTGAACTTGCTGTGCGAACATTTTCTGGAAGTTCAAGGGCCATGCTGTTAAGGTTTTTAACGTCACCGCGTTGAATCATACCGTTATAGTCAATACCTAGTTTCTTAAGCCACTCTATATTTTCGGCCATGTTTTGGGCTTCATCTTTAACTTTAGCAGTTCTCAAATGATCAGGCACCGCTTGAGTACGGTTAGTAATAAGTGGCGGACGATTATAATGACTGGGGTTAAAGGCACTATGTATAATGTCGGAGAAACCTTCAAAAGTAGCAGGAGTTGATTGGGACGTTCCGATCAAAACCATAGAAATGAAGAACACTCTCTTCGTAATCGATACAGTTAAAAACATTTTTGCGTCACAAACAAATTAATGTTATGAAAGATAGTAAGCTGTTATCAATACCCTTCAATCTAAAAAAAAAGAGTCCCTGTTATATATATTATCAGGATATGTCAAAAATTCGAAAAATGTGTCGAAAAGTATGCCAATTTGGACTTTGAAGCAGTTAGAATTATCAATAACAAACATATTATCCAATCCAAATCTTCATATGAATTTCAGGATAAAACAGTTGCCAAGAATGTTTTGTCAGCGTACATTAAATTGATAGATAAGCAATGCAATATTTGCTCAAAGAAACCTTCCTCATCACCACCTCGTTTTTTTTCTTCAAAATTATTGTGGGTTTGCTCCATTTATGAATAAAACTTCGCCTTTATAAACTAGTGTTCGCACAGAAATAGCTGTGATATCAAGCGATATAAAAAGAACAGAGCATAATTATGCAAGATTACATAATCCGATATGGTGTAACGATCGTCCCCATTTTATCACATCAATATAGGAAACCTTATTTTTTGCACGGCCAAGAAGTTTCCCATTTTAATACCTCAAGATGTGATGATTATATCTCCTTAAAAATTAAACAGGCAGTTTACTTTACTATTCAAGCTAATATTTGAAAGAATGGTCAATTGTTATCGATAATCAATAATTGGCTATCAAACTGCTTATTTTCAAAAACCTTCAATTATTGCGAAATGCCCTGATATATTTTTCTAAATGACAAACCAACTTTCTTTTGCTTCGCAGCATAAATTTTGTTATTAACCCTACCACTTTAAAAAATAGTAGAGTAAAGTGATGGGTTTATACATACGAAAGCACTTTAAAGTAACGCTGCACATACTCTTGTAAACACTTCTTCTTAGATCTGGAAAAGTCATAATTTAGACTTACATATCTTATGCTCTTCTCTAATACACATTCACATGCTTTTTTTAACTACGATATAAATGCCAATATTTAAAATGTGCATTGATCAGCAATTTAAAACTTTGGTCATATTCTGATGTTAACTCGGTAATTTTTTTTTTACATGACAATAGCAGCGTTTATTGTGTTTATCAAAAGATTAAGCAAGTGGGCTTTTAAAATTTATAATATAACCATAATGACATTAAAACAAGTTATTTAAGTGATATTTTTTCCTTCGCAGTACCGAACATGGTCGATATAGGGCTCGGTCAACGAGCAAATTATTTTATTAAAGACATAGTCCTTCATTAATATCATAGTAGCTATTTGATGAGACGTTAGGATAATGATTTTAGCAATAATAACAAGTGTTCATCTTACGTCAAGTGATCGGTGAAACTTGTAAAAGGTACAATAGAGTTGGAGCACTCTGAAGTTTCGAGATTAGCGGTGCAAATATCTATTTTAACAATACAAATAAAGTTTCATTAGCAAGCATAGATAACCTCAAATAAAAATTTCAAATTTACAAGTTTTGGTGGAAGAACGAGACCAAGCTTCCACACCAGGATGAAGAAAATCAAATGATTGAGGGGGTACGTGAGGAACAATATCTCTGTTATTAACAGAACGAGATATAGGAATACCCGTGGAGCTAACGTAATATGCAAAAGCAGGATTACCGACACGTGGGCCACCAACAGTATAAACGCTAAGATTTTTACTTGTGAGTCTTTCATCACGTTGGTAAAGATCCAATGCAGCAAGCAAGGCTTGTGCGCCGCCAAGTGAATGGCTAAATAAAAGGGGTCAAAACAAGTACATTCAAAGTTAATGTGTTACGTACCCTAAAACAACAACATTGTAAGCAGGATATGCAGTTAATTGTGCCTGAACAACAGGAAAATATGTTTGAACGACTTCCAGGTATGAAGCATAGAAACCGGTGTGAACTTTGGCACCACTGACTGGAGGATAGTCAATTTTGGTGAAGATTAGATCCTTGAAGAAAAATTAGTCATCGACAATTATTACTTACAAAGAAATGTTATACGTACGGTGATTGCACTGCGAATAGAGTTAGTTCCGCGGAATACAAGATGAATAGTCTTTTGAGAATCACTTCTCAAGACAAATCCATTAGTATCGGCAAGAAGAGAGCTAAAAGTAACAATTAGTTTACCATCAGGAACATATTTTAAGCAGTTGGTACAGGACCAGCCACCAAGAGGTACAACACTGCGACAGTAAGCTGTAGAGGCAATACCAGCATAATTTTTGAAATTAGCTATCTGAGCAGAGCTTGCAGTAATCACAGTGGAAGATGTTGAAATGTTTACAGAAGGTGCATTTGTAGGAAGGTCCATAGTCATGCCTCCGACAGCTTCAGAATCACGCTTAGTAACATTTTTATAGCTGCCGCCATGTTCCTCAAACCACTTCTTGTTTTTAGCAATATTTTGAGTTTCTGCATCAAGAACAACTGTATATCCAGGATTAGATATAGGCTTGGTACGGCTGGCAATAATTGGAGGGAGTGTAAAAGATGCAACATAAGTAGCATTAGTATGGGGAGCGGCCGAGGTAGCAGCAGGGGCAGCATAAGACGGGGCGACTACCAAAATTGAAATCAAAAAGATTCCGCTAGTAATAGATGTAAAGGAAACCATCAATAAAGAAAGATTAAGAATAAAGAAAGTGAAGTGCTTTAGATAATTTATTATTATCTTGATTGATATACCAAAAATAAAAAGATACTAAAGCATCTATATATATATATATGCAAAGCTTAAAAAAACGTCAAAAGTCATTCATCAAATTTACATACTTTATTCTCATGGGGGGTTAATCAATTGCGTTCAATATGTGGTTACACTAATTTTTTGAGAATTCCCCGGATTATTGGCATAGTGAGAATAATAATAAATTGGATACATGCGTAGTTCTCGTACTTTTAAAATGAGTCTATATTTTATTGAAGCGTACGCAAGAGTGGTTTGTAACCATCTGTTTCGCAGCTCGTGTACTTAATAAGAAAATATTTCGAAAGCACATAAAAGATATTCTAAACTTTCTTTCAATGGCGACAGCTGCTACTAAAAGTTGCTATATAATTATATGTTTTTATAAGACACATGTGCTGTGCCGACTATTGTAAAATGTGCGCGATCATCAAATGACCATAATATCAGAAACAATAGAATCTTTCAATTGTGATCATTATAATCTTCACAAAATTTTAATCGCTCGAAGCTAATTTTTTGGGGCTTTTGTGGGTAAGTAAAAAGAGACCAAAGAAAATGTTTATGGTGTTACCTTAAATTTCACTTGTGCTACGGAATATTTACTCACCTTAAATGTTTGGATTTATCGCTGCACAAATAAAAAAACTCTGCAATCACAGGTTTATAATCAATAAATGTTTTAAATTAATATATCACTGAATTGATTGATACATAAGAGCTAAGGCTTCGAGTGATGATAATCTCAGGAAAAGAACAAAACTTTTTCTCTAAGATCGAGACTTCCAATCATATTTTCACTGTAATTTGGCCTGCATTTGTATGACATTAAACAAGTCAAAAAAGGGTAGTAATACAAGGAAAAGACTGACCCGATCAATCGGGTAAAAAAATACCTTTCCCTTGCTACTTTTTATGCATTTTACTTGGCATTCAAAACTTTAAAAAAATCGTTGTTTCAAAATGTTAGTCTCGACAATCCCTTGGTTTAATGGTGTTGATACAAACAGTCAATTCAGTCGTCAATTTCGACATTCCTTTTGGCAAGAAAATTATTCCATTCTCAATTTGCCGATTTTTTTGTAAGCTTTGGGGGTTCAGTAAAGATTAAAGGCTTAAACAAGAAGTAAAAGCCAGCATCGAAGGGCTATTACTGACTTTATTAAACATAGATTAACCTTCTACCGTTCAGGGGCATACTTATTCTTAAAGTAGCACAGGGGTTTTGGCTGACTCTGCAGTTGTTGCTAATCCTGACGCACCAGATGATTTCGGGCTTTTGCTTAGCAATGAATACAATGAAGAATTAGAAGATAGAACTGTGAGCAGAAGTCTAAAAAGTGTTTTTAACAGGCAATTTAAATATAACTCCCTTTTAAGCTAAAACTTTTGAAACAAACATGCGGTACTTCCATTGCGAGTCGTTCCAAAGCAAGTGGCATACTAGTAGATGCAGTTACATCCGGCAGTCTTTTACTTTAAGGTAAAAGGCCTGTTTTTGATTAACGTTCTATAAATCTCTCTGAATTGAAAATTGGATCCAAGGAAAACGTAAGGTCCAACTGAAATCTGCTAATAAACGCTTTCTTGAGAACAATGAGATACTCACCTTTTAGGATTTTTTAACTCACACCCTATCCAGCTCAGTAGGAATGAAATTTAAGACGAGATAAGAAACACATAAGTCCATCTGTTATTAGTACGTGTGCTTTTGTTAATCACTATTGTATTAAAATTTAGAATCATCGATTACATATCTAATAAGATGCAAGCAAAAGATAAAGTTGCATTTATTGTACTCCCAATCTTGTTGCTGCTTGTAACAAATTTTTTACAAACTTTTCGAATCTGTAAATATAGATACGCTGCTGATCTAAAAGCTGTTTTTAGCCTTTTTCTAAGAGAACATATTTGTAAAGGAAGATTCTTTACAAAGGGGAGCTTTGCTTTACAGAAGAACAATTTGAAAATAGCGTTGAAAAAGAGGAAAAAAATTTGACTGCAACAGAAATAAGAGCATTAAGTTTAGTGTCTGTTATGCTGCTTACAACTGCAAATATACGACGCGATGTTGATGCAACTACAATCGGAAGCAGTAGCATCGTAACAAGTCAGAATCAATTCCTTCTGAAGCACTTGATACTTTTGAAAAACTTGTCAATGTTCTCCAAAAAGATTCTGGACACACCAGTCATACTCTGAAGAAATATTTCTACCTTTATGAACATAGAGCTAAGCTTCTTAACCATGCTGTCTACCTTTAAAAAAAGGAGGTCACTAAAAAAATCAAAAAATTTATCGAAACTATTACACTAAGGTCAAAAGTAACATTCTTAAAAAAGTGGTTCTATCTGGTTTTTTCAGGTGGCTGATCTGGTATAAAAGCATAAAGTGTTGATAAAGATACTTTCCTCGAAGTTGATAAATATAAATTAAAATTAACGATTGCCTGCAGCTCTTGTTTCCAGCAGACCACAAAGCAAACGCTTATAAGAGATGGTAAAGTCGAACGATTAAAAGGGACGGTATTTTTTACTAATACAATCAGCTCAAGACATATCACCACGGAATCAAAAATCATAAACAGAGACTAAATGGGGAAAACAACATTGGATTGACTGGATTTTCATCCTTAGTCTCTTATAGATGGCTCGCCTCTTCTACTTTTTTGTCAAGTATTATATACACAAGTCAAATAAGAAGTTAAATATCATACCTTTGGCTACACTATGATCTCTGGTAGACCCGGAAAAAAAATTATCCGTTTAAGTGTTCTCGCGCGCCCGGAATTTCTATTTATCTCCTTGCTTTCAATAGTTTATTTGTACATGAAGGCAGACGATCTTTGCTCAGTGAGCTCCATATATGAGGGCGAATTTTCCAACTCTTTAAACAACTTGGATCTTACAATATCAGTACAAACATTGTCGCAGATTGAAGACCTTCCCTGGACCAGCAGAAAACTACCTTATTCACAGCAAAACATATCACTATGCAAAAAAAAAGTAATCATACAAGGCCAATCAATGCCAACGACATCTACTAAAATCTTCTCCTATATTAAATCCAGCAAAACGTTCATATCAAACGCTCGCTGTAGAGTACATGAGAACACTAAACACTCAGCTCCACCACCTTTATCGAATATAAACGAAAATTGTAAAGCCAACATACCCGATATTTATCATCCAACACTCACAAAATTAGTTCAAGACAGCAGTGATTCAAACAATTCTCCAGGTAGAGCCCGTTTAATAACAACACTAGTTATAGCTCTGTTTGAGAACGCACACAAAAATAAATATGCTTGGAGTGACTAAAAGGATTAATTACACCAACTGTCAGTTATGCCCCACAACGTCTATTATAATAGTTGATTTTAAGCATTATCTGATAAAGCGCCATAACATAGTGCTTCTTAAAAACAAACGGCGCACAATATGCCTCAGCTTACGAGAATTAAGCGACTAAGACTATTTGTAATTGAACCCAAATCAGATGGCACCAAGAATAAAAGACTGAAAACTGAAGAGCATACCAAAACGGCGACTAAAGTCTACGAAAAATACAAGTATTCCTCCAGAGATAGCACATCCTCTGATATTCATTCAAGAGTGTACCAGTGAAATGACGAAAAAAACAAAATCTGATCCTCAGAAAACAAAATTACTCTCTCCAAGTACAGGTAACCTTGGCGAAATTATAGAAACGACACAAAATCAATTAACTACCGACTTCGTAGCAATAAATCTACTTGATGTTAAGGCTACCGCAGTGAACCCGCCAACAGTCAAGGCAATTGCAACATAACCACCAGCTGTCCAGATATCCCCAATAAAACCACCAATCGTCAAAGCAAAAGCAATAGTTCCACCAGCTGTCAAACCAACAGCAACAGACTTGCCGGCAGCCAAGAAAATGAAAAATGTTATATTAAACATGGGTACTATAGCAACGAGAAAAGGTTCAAATCACCAGATGTTGAAGAAAAAGGTAAAAAACTCAAAGCTGGTAAAGGAAGCACAGCAATACCCCCCAGCTAATAATTCAAAGCAAGTAATGAAATAAAAATCTCGAATTCTCGATGAGCCCGCCAAAAGTCATTTTACCATTGTGATATCTGTAACAAAACATTCATTAACCGGAAACTTCTTATTGAACACATAGCAACTATTCACAGTTACGCTTACTATTGTACAGCCTGTCAAGCCATGTTTGATAACAAGGACAATTACTATCAGCATTTACTATTTTTTCATAAACCGAAAATTAAATGGCTTGTTGAGGATCATGTATCATGCAGATGTCCGAAAAAAAATACGTCGCTAACACATTACCGCAATCATGTACACCTAATACATAATAGACAGATTACCGACCCAAGTAGCCTAACTTTATTCTGGCATTCTTGCCCAACAGTGTTTCCTTCGCAAATAGAATACATAAAGCATTTGGAAAATAAGCATGCAATAACAGTTAAGATTGCTTCGTTTGAAAACCAAATGTTATAATTTATATACAAGTTTAAATCACCTTTAATCAAAAAGCGAATGCATTTGATCGAAGAGAGAACAGGCTTAACAGAAAAGTGGACGGGGTTAACAGAAAAGCGAACAGATTTTAATTTCAAGAGCAAATTAAAAACGAGAGAATAAGAATCTGAATCCACTTGCTTGTAAAAAGTATACGTCCACTTCTTTTTCACAGAAAAGTAAGAAATGATAAAGAGCTTTTTATTGATATGTACGAATGTATAAAATAATAATAACAGGGGGTTTTTTAAATGGCCAAATCTAGTATGGTACATTCGAGTGGCACAGCATCTTCAGATTCTTCGAATTCAATATCATACTGAGTTCCATAGTGTCTGAATAAGTGACATAGAACTACAGTAAATGCTTGTGTGTGATGACTTGACAAGATAGAGTCGGCTATATTGCAAATATCAAGATATATTTGTTTTTCCAGTTGTTGACAAGGATCACTTTCATCTTGTATAATCGATCTACCCGTAACCAATCCTTGTTCTAGCCTTTGGTATCTTTGTACAAATGAGTGATGTGCGTCTTCTGTTTGATTCTTCAGTAAATAGTTTTCAAGTGTGTCCAGTGCGCTTGTAATTCTGCTTAATGTTTCAATATGAGATTTCACCCAGATTGGTAAATTAAAAATATTGCTCCTCCAGCCTGTTAAATGAGTCAACCATGTCACTCCTGCCAAAATGGTTAGACGAGGTACGGCAACAAATGCAATTGGATCCAATGATTGGATTGCTTGTATATCGATAGTTTGTAAATTAATGGCACGCTCTAATACTATGGGTAACAGTTGAGTGAATTCATCATGAAACAATTCATATGGTAATTGCTGTTGTTGTTGGATAATTTCAGTGCAGCTTGATTTTTGTTGTTCTTCCATAATGAGATTGGTGTGATATTTACCAAAGACTGTGTGGACATAACACTCGTACAATTTCTTTTCAAATGTGGTCCAGTCATACAAAAGTTCAACAAGATGGGGTTCTAATCGTTTTAATAAATCTTGGTGCTGATGACTGTTGTAAAACGCTGTGTCTGATTGATTTGAGTTTGAAAAAAATGCATGAAAAAAAGAAGCTGATTCTGATTGTTTCTGTTTCAAGGCCTGTTGCTTTTGTAATAAACAACGCGTCACCAGTCGAATTTGTTCCATTGATTTGATCAACTTTTTCGCCAAAGGTGCAATGATATCAGTGAAATATTCAAGATGACGTATTTGGCAATTGTTATTCAAGACTTGGGCAGCAAACCAAATCGGTTCATTGAATCTTTTTTGTGAATCTATTGAAAGGACTGCCTTCTGTAACAGATGCAATGTGTCTAGATATATCCGTTGTTGACGGTGCACAATATCTAATGATTTTTGAAACTCTTTTTCGTTTCGTTTACGAGATAATTCGACTGAGCTGGCCACCCATTGTTCATCTATATTTTATGATTATTAAGTCTAATTTAGTCTATTTTTTTTTTAAGATTTACCTGCATGATAGAGTAATGAAAGTACGTTATCCCTTCTTAGTTCAGGTTCTTTGACGCCTTCATTTAAAGCATTTATTGTCATAATGCGTGCCATTGTATCGGGAAACATGAGGTTCGTAGAGTTGTCTTGTTCACTGCATGCTTTGAGAATAGGAATAGAAGGCTCAACGGATTTAAAGTCCATAGCCAGCTTCACAGTATATATAATAAAAGGATCTAATTGAGTCATTGTAATGAAAAAAAGAATAAGATAAATAAAAAAAAGGCATGCTTTATAAACAAGAAAATTATAATTATGCAGCTGCATCTTAATTTTGTATGTCATGACCTAAAAATATTTTTAAAAAGGGGGGTTATTTTTAATGCTTCTTTCGGTTAAAATACGAGGGTTTATATTGGTCATCAAATAACAACAAACGTTTGCCATTGCTAAAGCGGGTAATAGGTCCGAGTCTCTCCATTGATTGGTAGAATTCTCCTTTTTTGAGGTGTAGGGCTCATGTGGTGGATGTAGTCTTTTTGTGCGTGTGTCCAACTTGTACTTTTTCGGATTGTTTATGAGGAGGCACAAGAGACTTATTGTTTACCTAACGCATTGTCTTTTTAGTTCTTTCTAGACTCTTTAAGACTTGTTGCCCAGAAAACCTAAAGAAAAATTTGCTACCGTAAGTGTAAATTATACTATATATATGACAAAAAAAAAATACAGCTCAATTTATTCTAAACCAGTGTTTGAAATGGTAAATAGCTTGAAACATTCACATTCTGTTGTTTCACACATGACTTGCATCTTGAATGACTCAAACCAATAATCTTACAATAGCCCCGTCTAACGAAAAGATTACTATACTTGTTCTTACACTGTTGTTAATTGCCAAGTTGTGGAAGCAGTATCGCAGTCTTTCTGCGCAACTTCTTGAAGCAAAAATAATGTTTTACCTAGTAAATAAATATGGTGTCCAGTACAACTTTGTAAAGCATGGGTACTAAATACTGAATGCACGTATTTTATGCTAATTTTCAGAAGTGTAAAGAAGAAGCATAATATAACCTATCATCATCCTTTTGACACAAGTTTTCAAGTGACTAGTCAAAGACTAGAGTCAGAAGAATAAGCGTAATAGTTCAGATTAAAATATGTAAACAGGGACTAACAGATCAAATGATAGACTGTTGTTAACATGGGAGTTAGTATTAAACGGAATATTGTGCGGAACGATGATCAGACAGATTTGAGAGCGAGTAGAGCTAATCCAAGTTCTATTTTGATGAGTGAATGCAGAAGGTGCGGATAAGTGCATAAGCTTTTGACATGAGATTTTTTACCGGAAATTCTGAGAAATGGTCTAGATGGAATCAAATAGTTAAAACTGGGATTCCAAAGGAACGACTGATGTGAGAAGTTGAAAATCAGAAGCAGATGATTTCAACTTTGAGAAAATATACAGAAGCTTTTTAAGCATAATTACAGATATTGTGTGTGTATAAGGGGAAATGAATTGCAGGAAGGTCAAGACATAAAAAATCAGACCAAGCATTAAAGGACATCGGATTGAGCAAGATAATTTGCTATACAAATACCACATATGTCTATTTAACAATAATTTATTTTCTTATGTACTTCTTGAATGCTTGCACAGCTATAATTTTACAGCATTATCAGATTTGGCACTGGTTAATAGATCATGATGAAATTTGAACAACTAAGGTCATATTTATCGCGCCTGTATTTCGACTTAACCTGGATCTGTAGGCGTTCTCGAAGCCAGCGTTCGAATAGTTCAAATCAAAATGTTTACCAATCAACCTGGGAAAATCTCAGTGGGTGTGTAGCTAATAAATTACCATCTCCGATAATAAACGTAGAATTCGTTTATGATTGACACACTTTTATAAATCGCCATATATATGGGAGTTGTAGTAGTATGACCACTACTCATTAAATAAGCCGTCTTCGTGTTTAAAAGTAATTGAATATTACAGCCAATAGATTTAAACCATAGAGGCTGTGGTTTAATACTACCCTATTTGGCCTTGTTGTAATGTCATTTTCAATTCACGTACAATGTAATCCCGCATGACAATACTAACACACCTCCTCAAGTTAAGATATCAGCTTATGCAGATAGCATCTTCTTTATCTTCGTAGCTAAAATTTTACCGACTGGTTCTTTCTATAATATGCGTGTAACGCAACGTGTGTGCCCTCAAACCAGATTGCGATGGGTAGGAGATTTAAATCCATATATTAGCCATGTCATTTATTTATTTTTTTCACAACAATCTCTTTATAGACAATTGTTTAGTAAAAATAGCCCGGATAAGATGTAATCCATTGCAAAAACAATTTTGCAGTAGTCGTGTTTAAAAATAGCATTTCTGTTGTTTATTTATGTTCCCCAGGTCAATATAAACATGGCGTTTAATGATGATAAACGTCATTAACGTGGTATATACATGTTATTTTAAGTCATGGATGCCCCTTAAAAATGTGATTTCTGATTTCTGTTCCAGTATAAGAAACATACTTTTTGGGTCTAATATAAATAATAGGCAACAAAAAAAATGGTTATTTTTTTATTCCCTATATGGCATGTGGTACCATGTAGTACCATGTAGTGCCACTCTATCACTGTCAGGTAAACTCAAGACTTGCCCAAAGATACAGCCTGTACTGCTAATTATAATACTCTAAGCCCAGGCTGAATGTAATTCTAATCATGTTCTACCCACCAGGGTATTAGCAAGTCTTAAAATCCCAATGTTTGAGGGTAAGATGCATATGCTTGTGTATAGATCATTGCCCGTATATTTTTCTATATGTGGTATTGCCGCAATAGAATATTGATTGCTTAGACAATAGATCGTTACTATGACACACAAAAGGCTGAGAAAATTAATGGCTATGGGTGAGGGTACGAATGGATCAAGTGATCATTGATGCCCTTAAAATATTGGATCGTCCAGAGTCGCTGCGCCTTGATGACTCCGACTAAATTTTAAAATAGTGTCCTGTCAATTGTTGACTATGGGAAAAAGATCGGTATTTATCATTTGAAATCTATAATAATAACAAAAAGGTTCTAGTTTGTACAAATCAGCCTCAAACATTGGGAACGTTTTTTTTTTATTGTGTGTTTTTTGGGTGGAGAAATACTCTATTTAGGCTCTGAAAACTCCTTTATATTTACTAGGTTTTTTTCACTATCTGTGTGGAATTGATCTGATTTAAAGAGTGTACTAAACTATTAAGGCAAAAAGTTCAGTACATCATTTTGCCGTTATACCGTAATCGAAAATTCTAAATAAAATTTTTAAAAGTTAATTATAGAACACCCATCGTACTGTCGGGCCCCGACGATTTTCAAAAAACAGTGATATAAATACTCATGTCATTTCCTTGGATATTTTTCAATTCTTCTTTATCTTCATCAATTGAATAATCATTTACTTAATAATCATGCGCACTACATCTTTACTCCTCACCTTAACTTATGTTGCCTCTATGGTCGTGGCTCGTCCTACCATTCGTGCCGAACCCGTTACTGAAGCTGTTAAGACCCAAACTTCTTACTCTTCATGTACCAGACCCGGTGTCTTCGCATTGACCTTCGATGATGGACCTGCTCAATACTCTTGGGGATTAGCCAAGACCTTGCACGACCAAGGTATTAAGGCCACTTTCTTCATTAACGGTCTCAACTCTGTGTAAGTTACTTTGAATCAACATTCATGAACAGGGGCGCAATGCTAAACATGTATTCTTTTTTTTTAGCAATGTCCTTGAAGATTCTACCACCACTGAAGATGGTGAAAAGACCTACTTGGAAGTCATTAAGCAATACTACGATCAAGGTCACGAAATTGCCAGTCATACCTACGAACACAAGGACCTTAAGGGTCTTACTGTTGAAGAAGTTAAGTACCAAATGAACACTCAATCTGATGTGATCTTCAAGGCTATCGGCAAGAGACCTACTTTGATGAGACCCCCTGAGGGTGTTACTGATGCCGTTTCCGCCAAGGTCTTGAAGGATCTCGGTTATCACACCATCTTGTGGGATATTGATACCAACGATTGGAGAAAGTTGGGTTTGACCAGCGAACAAAAGGAAGTAAAGAGCGTTTTGGACGAGGATGTTGCTAACGTTACTATGGGTCACATCTCTCTTGAGCACGATATCCATGTAGATACAGTTACTACTCTTGTTCCTTGGCTCACCGCGTATGTTAAATCTAAGGGTTTAGAATTCGTAACTGTTTCCGACTGTATCGGTGTAGAGCCTTACCAACTTGATGTCAACAGCACCACTATCACTACCACCACTCCTACCACTGTTGATGCTGCACTCACTTCTGACATTAATCTCAGCAGCATCGATATTAGCCTCGCTCATATTTAAATTATCATTGTAACTTTGTATACTTCATTGCCATTGCTCCCATCTTTAAAACATTTGTATTTCTTCTATAAAAAAAATCTCTTGTGTTGTATCTACTATTTGTGGTCTACACACATGTTTCTGTAAAAATAAAAAAAACCGTGCCTACCCTCTAAAAACATAATTTCTGATTTCTGGCACAGCATAACCAGGACACTCTTTGGATCCTGTAATATAAATGTCATACAAAAGAAAGCATGATGTTACTTTTTCATTCTATATATACCATGTCATACATAAGGCTGAAAGAATGAATAGCTATGCTTAAGGGTAAAAATAAATCAAGTGATTGTACAAAACTATCAATGTCGTAAAACATTTGAATCATCCAGAATCGCTGAGCCCTGATGACTCCGACAAACCTCAAAAAAGAATGTTTTTGGGTAGAGATAGTGAAAAAACCTGGTAAATTTGAAGGAGTTTTTAGAGTATAAATAGAGTGTTTCGGCGTGGTATTGAACTTAAAATTTTATGTAATCACCTGGTAAACGTTTTTTTTTCTAGAAATATGAAAGCGAGGGTGTGACAAAAATGATTTTCCGTTTTTATAAGGCATATTGAAATTAAATTAGATAGACCATTTTGCCGTTGTACCGCTATGAGTAATAGCAATATAATTTCGAGAGTTAATTATAGCCCGTCCATCGTAACTGTCGGACTCTCATGATGTTCCAACGAAAAGATATAAATACGCATAGCATTTCCTTCCAATATGTTTTGTCTTATTCCTCATCAATTAAACACTCCTTTACAAAATCATTATGCGCGCCACATCCCTTTTCCTTACCTTAGCTTATGCTGCCTCTATGGTCATGGCAGCCCCTACCATTCGTTCCGAAGCCGTTACTGAAGTCGCTGAAGCTGCTGAAGTTGCTGAAGTTCCTAAAGTTGTTGCATACAAAACTTCTTACTCTTCATGTAACAGACCCGGTGTCTTCGCATTGACTTTCGATGACGGACCTGCTCAATACTCTTGGGGATTAGCCAAGGCCTTGCACGATCAAGGTATCAAGGCCACTTTCTTCATTAATGGTGCCAACTCTGTGTAAATTATTTTAAACGACGTTTATGAACAGGGCCATAATACTAAACATCTTTTCTTCTTTTTTAGCGATGTACTTAAGGAATCAACCACTACTTCTGCTGGTAAAAAGACCTACTTGGAAGTCATTAAGCAATACTACGATCAAGGTCACGAAATTGCCAGTCATACCTACCAACACAAGGATCTTAAGGGTCTTACTGTTGAAGAAGTTAAGTACCAAATGAACACTCAATCTGATGTGATCTTCAAGGCTATCGGCAAGAGACCTACTTTGATGAGACCCCCTGAGGGTGTTACTGATGCCGTTTCCGCCAAGGTCTTGAAAGATCTCGGTTATCACAACATCTTGTGGGATATTGATACCAACGATTGGAGAAAGTTGGGTTTGGCCACCGAACAAAAGAACGTCAAGAGCGTTTTGGACAAGGATGTTGCTAACGTTACTATGGGTCACATCTCTCTTGAGCACGATATCCATGTAGATACAGTTAATACTCTTGTTCCTTGGCTCACCAAGTATGTTAAATCTAAGGGTCTCAAATTCGTCACCGTTTCCGACTGTATCGGTGTTGAGCCTTACCATGCTGATGGCAACAGCACCACTACTGTTAACAGCACCACCACTGCTAACAGCACCATCACCACTAACAGCACCATCACCACTACCACTCCTGTAGATTCTGCTCTTACTGCTAATATTGAACTTGGTGTCATCGATATTAACCTTGCTTCTCTTTAAATTAACATTGTAAACCCCTTATACACCTCATCACTATAATCATTTTTAAAACATTTGTATTTCATCTATAAAAAATCTCTTGTATTTTATTAATTATTTTGTTTGTGTTGCCTTTTAAAATCCAAAACTCGGTAATTTTTATGTTTATGAAACTTTAAATAGGCTTTTATTTTGGATTTTAATCTTAGTTTGTAATATGATATCAGATGCGGTACACTGTATATCTCATAAGATTGTCGATCGTTTCTAGGCCATTCATAGTTAGGAAAACTGAGACATATGCAATGGTATGCATGTCTTTTTTTAAAAGGTATGAAATGATACCAATGATGTTATGTTGGCTCATGATGTAAGACACAGGCTTATTTTTAAATGATATGATTTTAATAGGACATGTTTCTCTGGAATGGTGATAATGTTCTGAAGTAATATTGCAATTGTATCATTAAGAGCAGATCACCTAATCCCTGGAATATGCATACTAAATTTTTTTGAATCAGCTTGCTCACATCATCTTTTTACAGTAGTCCGTCTCGCTCTGATCTCAGCAAGTCCGAATAATAATTCCCGACCGAATATTCTTTTTTATTCAACCCAAATCTGTGCTTAGTCAAAAAATGCGGCTCGTGGTTTGACTGTTGTATTATGATCAACTCACTAGTGACACTAGTTGTATGCATGATCATGATTCTAAAAAAGATTTTTCTTAACCATCTTTTTAAATCATTCGAGTTTATAAATAAATAGAATCAACTCTCTAATTGGCATTTTACAATAATTATTTGAACCCGCGGCTGACATGGAAAAAAAAAAAGCTCGTCCCCTTCGTCAGGCTCCTGAAAATTGTGTTACGTGTCAAATATATGTAAGCACTAATTACCAATGTTTGGCAAGTTTTATTTGATTCTTGTCACCATTCATACTACCGTTTCTTTCTTTATCGCTCGTGAGTCTACATATAGAGCAGCATAAAAAGATTTTGAAGAAGAAAAATGTCACTTTTTTTATAGGCCGTTTCTTAAGAACGCACTAACTTCTTTAGCATGGCGTAAAGTATCAGTCATCAGCCTCTATTGTTTTAGATGCAGGCTGAAAGTAAAACGCGCAAGGGGGTCGTAGGATCTTTTTTTACGAGGGGGCGCATACTTGAAGTGTCGAAAAGCATAAATTTGTTGTTAGTTTTAATATGAAAATGCAAAAACCATAATAATAAATCGTATTGAAATATTACAAGCATAGTTTATGCTAGGCCCTTTTTTTTATACCTGGTAAGAAACAAAAAATTCTTTTTTTAGACATATCTATTATCCCGGAATAAATATGTTCATACCCGTAAGCCTGGTACTAACTTGTATATGGTTATCAGGCTGTTTTTTTTTCCATACCGACAATGCTTTGATTGGAGAAAAGGCCTATTGTTGTGGAAAAAAAAAAATTTGCACATTTATGACAACAAACAACGCTCTATTTTGGGATCAAAATTATTTATATCCTACAACGCTATGGGTACTTCTTTTGTACTACACGAAGCCTAAGTATGGAAAAAAGAGACGTTATTACCTGCGCAAATGCTGGTTTTTTATTTATTTACTCGGCAAACCATTTAATTATGTTTAATTTATATCAAATTAGACAATATACCTGATTATTTGCTTGCGCGTGAGACTTGCGCGTGAGACTTGCAAAACGAACCACAAGACCTCTTCTATATACTTACAGAACTATTTCTTTGTTATGGTGGTACACTTCTCAAGTATTATGCGTTTAGGGCTTTGATGTCGCGAAGCTATTAGTATAAATACTCGACGATCCTCTTGTCTTCTATTGTTATTCAATACAAAAGTTTTTTTTTCATCTATACAACTCACAATGCGTTCTGTATTTACCCTTCTATCTCTCGCTGCTTTGGCTGCTGTCAATTTGGCAGCTCCTATTACCAATAGCAATGGTGGTACCGAATATCGCACATGTAATCGTCCTGGCGTGTTTGCATTAACGTTTGATGACGGACCTGGCAAGGACTCTTATGACCTTGCAAAATATTTACATGCTAATGGTATCAAGGCCACTTTTTTTACTACTGGTTATAATACTGTAAAAGAGTCTTTCGACACAGCCATTGTCGAGACCGAAGATGGACCTAAGACGTATAATGAAGTACTTCATTATATAGACCAAGTGGGGCACGAAGTTGCCAGTCATACGTATAGTCATGCTGTACTTTCTGGGAAGTCTGCTGCGGAAGTGGAGGAGGAATTAAACTTACAATCCGATGTGATTTTCAAAGCTATTGGTAAACGTCCTATAGTTATGCGCCCTCCTGAAGGCGCTACTGATGCAGTCTCTGACAAGGTTATTGGAAGTCTCGGATACGTTAATGTCAAATGGGATATGGATACCAAGGATTATATGGAGCAAGGCCTTGCTAGTGAACAAGGAATTATTCAGGCTATTGTTGAACATGATGAGCCAGGTGTCACTTTAGGTCATATCTCACTTCAACACGATATTCATCCAGCTTCTTTTGATATCTTGAACCCTTGGTACATTAAATATATCCAGAGCAAGAAGTATACATTTGTCACGGTTTCCGATTGTCTAGGTATTAGCGCTTATCGCTAAATGTGATAATATCTCACATTTGTCATCTATCTATACAAACACATTTATTTTCAATAAACCAACCCATTTTGTACACGTTTCATAGTTTAATAAGTGTCGGGCTGAATAACTGCTGCATGACAGTAAAGAGATGATAAAGTTTGCCACTGCTTAAAAAGTGAGTTTCAAATACTGTTACGCGTAAGATCTATATTTTTTTTTTTTTTTGCTTCTTTCCAAATGTCAAACAACGAAGAATTTCCCATTACAAATAAACAAGTTGCCCTCAACATTAATGGAACACACACCGAGATCTTTCTCACAGGCTTCACCGATCGGATCTTTATCGTGATTACGCAATATGGGAAGATTGGAAGTTTGGTAAGAAAAAATAGAAAAAAGAGAATGGGTTTTTGCTAATATAAGAATAGATTCAAGCAAGTCAAGATATAGTACCTCATTTAGCGAGTAATCCCAAGGCTGTACCTACGACAACACAGTTCTTGATGGGAGAATCTACAGGAGAGCAGAGCGAATTATATAATTTGTACGCCACCTCTATTTTACAAGCGGTAGGAGCGATGAACCCCAAAGAAAGCCGACCTTTATTATTAGGTATTGCGTTAAAGCCCTTAAAAGACATGGCGGATAAACGTATTGTATTTCACCAAATTATTGACCAAATCATGGCCAATCCAGTATGGTAGTGTCCCCCAGTAATAAATAAAGTATTTTTTTATTCTAAAGCATTTCTTCAAAAGCGTTACGACCTTTCTTTGCTTTTTTAGCCATCTTTTCCTCCTCCCAATCCTCTAAATCCTCTTCCAGATCTCTCTTTTTCGTTTCCTTTTCTTCTTGTTCTTGTTTCTTTAAAAACTCCTTCTTAGCTTGTTTCTTTTCTTTACGCACGACTTTACGTTCTTTAGCATCGACCTTTTCAGACCAAGCAGCGTTCACCTTTTTCTTAGGCTGAGGTTTGGCTTTAGCCATTTTTTCCTGATACTCCTTCAACTCTCTTAATCTTTTGGCCTCTCTCATTTTATCGGTATATTTGTACGTATCCCAATCAAACCCTTCTTCTTCAACAAACGGGTTCCCGTACCCTACTTGCATCTGTTGAGCTTTTAATTCAGGCATCTTGGGCAGTTTTAATAAGCCAAATCCCATGGCCAAGTTTCCTAGATCCAAATCCTTGGTTCTGAAAATATAACTTGCTTCATGCTTAGAATAAGCTCTTGCCCATGAAACAAATGCCATGATGGCACGATCGGAAAGATCTCGATCGGTCTTTACAATAGCACGTACGTTTTTGATAAAGTCTGCAAGAGAATCATCCTTGACTTGTACTGACGTCGCTTTATCATCATCCATATCATCTTCGTTGACGCTATTGTCGAATAGTGTATGGTCTGCTAAAATATAAGGTCGACGTAAAAGAGGGATCTTTCGTAACTTGAGAAATTCCACATAGACTTCTTCACGACCACGCACTAAAAGTACGGTAGCTCTACCTTTTCTTCCGGCACGACCTGCACGACCTGCACGATGTGAAAATGCTTTGGGATCCTGAGGTGGGTCGTACTGAATGACATAATCCAAATCCGAGATATCGAGACCACGAGAAGCAACATCGGTACATAGCAACACAGCGGGGATGGCAGGCGATAATTCAGTAAAGGCTGTATAGGTAGCGGATCGACGCTTGGTATCCATTTGACCATGAAGAGAATGGAACGAGAAAGGCTTGAGGTTAGGTAATCTACTCAAGATCTTGTAGAAATAATCCACCATGGCACATGTAGCGAAATACACAATGAATTTACGAGAACCATCATCTTGAGCTAATTCGCTAGACAAGATGCGAGACAATTGTAAGAGCTTTTGGTCAGCATCACAGACTAAATAATCGATATCTAAAGTAGCAGGTGTACGTTGAATGACACCCTTATTAGCAAGATCTTCTACCTTGACCACAATTCTGACGGGGTTACGAAGACCTGCACGTACCAGCTCAGAAAGTGCGTCAGTCATAGTAGCCGAGAAGAGACCTGTACGACGTTGCTTTGGCAAATGAGCGATGATACTGCTCAACTGTTTAGAGAAACCCATGTCTAATAATCTATCTGCTTCATCCATAACAAGCACTTCTAATTCTTTTGTATTTACAAGTTGTGCTGATTTTGTCAAGAGCTCTTCTAATCTACCGGGTGTGCCGATCAAGATACGTGGATGGGACTTTCTAAACGTGATGATGTCTTCAGCTAAAGAACTGGAACCACCAATAAACAATCCAAGTCGGATATCCTCTTCTCTTTCATGATCTGTCACGAACTTTTCAAAGACGGAGTGGATTTGTTGAGCTAATTCTCGTGTAGGTGTGATCACAACGGCTCCAATTTCGTGGTTCTTTAAAGGTTCCTCGCGTCTTAATAGTTTCTCAAGGATAGGTACGACAAATGATAAGGTCTTGCCCGATCCGGTAACTGCTTCAACAACCACATCCTTGTTCTTCATGAATAAAGGAATCGCACCTGATTGCACAGGTGTCATGGTCTCAAACCCCATGTTATCAAGTGTCGATAAACTATATGTATATATATGGATATTAGCAAATACAACACTCCAGGTGTAACTATGTTGCTTACATGGAATCACTCAAGGGTGTCTCAAGCGAGCGAAAAGATCCAGCTTGTGTAGGTACAGCTGTCATTTTGAAATTTAGTAAAAGGTGATCTTGAATTTAAAAAAAAAAATATTATTAATGCATTGAGGGAAAAGCTAATAAGCCACCCTGGGTTTAAACAGTTTTTTTTTATTTTATTTTGATTCATTGAGATACGCATTATAAATGAGGGTAGGTAAAGGTACTTTGGGACTAATGGTCACTCTCACCGGTAAAACTTCGTCCGGGAAGGCTTCCTTGATTTCATTAATTGTTTCTATAAACATGGTTGCAGTATTTACAAAATTCACCACCTGTAACCTATTCATACCATTTACAAGCAAGTCGTTATAGACCATATGCAACTGTTTCAACGTGTCAGCCAAAAAGTAACCCTTTTCCTGTATGTTCTTTTGGGACCTTCCATGTATCTGTTGATATGAATTACAACTATCCAATAAGCAATACGCTTGTCCAGACACCATGAAATAGTAATCACTAAAACTCAGATCGACCGGTAAATAATGTCCTTGTTGTTGTGCGAGCTTGGTCGGTGGTGACACCGGGACTAAGGACATGGAAGACCTTGTAGACGTACTTCTTGTTGGTACATAGTCTCTGATCTCTTGAATCTTACGTTTCTTGTTGCTTTTTGGTTCTGTTCTAAGCATGATAGATTGTACCTTGATATAGGTGGCATCGATCCCTATGGTTCCTGTAACAAAGACGCCTTGTAAATACACTGGATCGCCAGACCGAACGTCTTTATCCAACAGATAATTCAGGTTCTCTAGACGGTGTATATGACATGGGATGCTGAAGTTGGATAAGGCTACAGTGAATATGGCACTGTTGTCTTGGTAATTGTAAATAGGGTCTTGCGTCAAGTGTGTTTCAGTGTGGATCACAGTCATTGAGAAGAAAGAAAAGAGTGATTGTTTTTTCTTTTTTTGCACACCATTATTAAGGGCAAAAATTAAGAACAATCAATTTCTAATTAATGTGTATATTAGGGGGTATTTTATAAAGTTTTTTTTTTTTTTATTCTTGTTTAATTTCAGATAATTCCTCCATACGGGCTTGTAACTTGGGGACCTCAAGTAACTTTGCTTCAATCTATTGTGTATATGTTATTAGCAACCGACAACAAACAAATTGTATCATAGTTTCTGACTTACAGCGTTCTTTTCTTCTTGAAGGGCTAATCTCTTTTGTGCATCCAACTTTGTGAAGACATAACCGCCTTGACCATCATATTGAAGGATATAGTTGTGGTATTTCCAAAGCGATGGACGATGTGAAACAGTTAATAGAGAGATACCAAGTGCAGTAGCATGTGTATACATGATCTTTTCAATATCCATACTAACAGCACTTGTACATTCGTCCAAAATTGCGTAACGAGGTGCATGGTAGAATAATCTAGCCATAGCAATCTATTTAGTTTTTGTTAGTCGAACTGTCCATTTATATCTTGTATAATACTTTACACGTTGTTTATCACCACCAGATAATGCTAATGACCAATCCTTCTCACTTTCCCAGCCACCTTCTCGTTCAACAATATGCTCAATTTGAACTACCTTGAGAATGTCTAATAATTGTGCGTCGGTCACGTTGCGTTCATTCATTTCCTTGATTGTATGAGGGTACAGAATTCTAGACAATAAAACACAGGGTTAGCAACATACACATATATAGATACTAGTACGTACTGCTCTCTGAGAGTGCCCATAGATAAGTAAGGTCTTTGGGGGATATAAAAGATGTCTTTGGTACCAGGTCTATGCACGGTACCACCATACACAGGCCATAAACCACCCAAAATACGGAATAAGGAAGACTTACCACAACCGTTGGGACCAACAATTAACAAATGCATCTAAGTCACATGGTAGGGATAGAATTAGTACGAGGGCTAAGAAACACCGTGTGCTACTACAACTTACACCAGGCTTCACGTGGAAGGTCAACTTGGGTACAAGCACATCGCCATTAGGACTGACGATAGGTACACTATCGAACTCAATGTTCTCACTCTCAACAATCTTACCACGACCTTCCAACGTCTTTTCATTGGACTCTGTCGATACGGAGGAGACGAGGTTCTTGTTGTATTTACCAACCTTGACATCTTCAAAGACCTCAATCAAATCCGTGACTCTGCTGGTGTAACCTGCTAATTCAGTGATTTCCTTGTAGGCGTACATGATACGACCTACAGCATCCGACGAGCTCAATAAGAGTCGACGGTTTGTAACAAAGCCTTCGGTACGACCGCCTACAGAATCACTGACACCTGGTACTTTAAAGAAGACGGGAACAGAGCACAAGACCAAGCCACAAGCACCCCAAAAGTACTTGATTACAAAATCTTCAAGCATACCATGAGGTACCCGAATTCTGAAAACTCGGTTGACATGTTTAATCAATGCATAGTAACTCTTGTCCAGTTCCGTCTTTTCAATCTGTTGGCCGTCAAACAAGGCAATTTCTTCGGCGTTTTCAATCAATCTTGAATGTCTAAACCTGAATTCACCTTCTAACTTTTGTTCCTCGGCTACCATCTTACCAAAGGAAGGGGTATATTTTCTCATGACGAGGGAAGAGAGGTTGACAATCAAGGAACCAAGAAAGACCCCTTCAAAACCTACACTGCGTGATAGTTGGTAATTGTAGATGAAGACGTCCAAGATGGGTTTGGCTAGGTTGGAATAGAGTTCTGCTAAAGAGTTGGAGAATTTCATGGTATCCACGGTAATACATTGATCCGCGTTCTTGATACGGTCGTCTAGGTTACCTACGGCATAAAATGTCATGTCGGTCAAGTACTGGTCATGAATAAAGGTAGTAAGACGAGTACGGAATTGGATGGAGAGTTTACTCTGCATGTAACTTAACTACAGGCAATTTTGTTAGTCCCAATTGGGCTTCGTTTTTTTAGGGGGATTGAATATGTTACCATGCTGTTGGTGTAGGTGGCAGGAATGGCAACGGTCATCCACCAAGCAATACCTAATACGAACTCTTGGATTTGCCCTCTGACTAATGCACTGACAATTCTACCATCCAAGGCGGCAATATACACTGATAAGACGGTTCTGAAGACTGTTTTTTAAAATGGGTATTAATACACACAATGCCAATGAACTAGGATAGGAATGCAACTTGCCCAAGAAGCCAGAATGAATGATAAGTAACCAAAACTCTTTGGATCGAATACCGGGCATTACGATTTGCAACAATTTATAGATTTGTTTGAAAAATGTCATATCCACCTAAACAAAATAAGAAGTCAATATAAATGATAAGTCTTTAAAGACGTGTTGGCGTAGTTATTTTTACCGCCACTTTCTTGTTTTGCTTTCTTTTGGCGGATGGTTTGGCATCGTCGGCATTACTCTTTTTAATGGACAGAATAATTTGTCGAAGCGTTAAGACAGCTCGAAATATCAAGACAAAGATAATGGAACGTTGTATGGTTGTCTTGTTTCTAGCATAACCTTTAGCCACACGGGTGATATGAGGAAGCATAGAAAGTCCCCATTCCTGTACCGCCAGTTTCGAAAACACGTTTGGCATCTTTATTTGAAAGTGTGGGGGAAGAGAAAAAAAAAGGGGAAGGAGGGAGAATAAAATCTGGGTTATTGAGTAAATATTTCATTTGGCATGTGAAAATGACTTGGACTGTCATATGATTTGACCCACTTTGTCTCTGTAGTTTAACGGTGTCCAGTCTCGTAAATGCTTCAGCGAGGCAACAATCTAACGGTGTACGTTAGTCGGTGCAACCAGTCACAATTCATCGTCTACATTACCTGCTCTTCCAGTTGCGCTTTATACTTCATCTCCTTGTATTCGTTCTCACACGTATCCCATGCTTCCAAAATACTCTTGATAATTAACGGCAACTTATCGCCATATTGGTCCCTTTTTAAAGGTCTGGTCAGAGCCAAACATGCATTAATTCTGACTTTAAAATTCTTGCAATGAATTAACGATCCAATCAATGCCTGGAACAGACTGCCAGTCCACGGATAGATACCACCGCCTTGCATAAATCCAATAGGGAAATGTTCGTTCAGCAGCATATTGCTAGTAGCATGACATGCGTTCCAACGTGTCTTTAAAGACCCTGTTTCAATGTTCTTTACAAGTGCTTCCATTGCATTACGCACAAGCGACATGATACGTGTGTTCTCGAAGTATTCTTGTGGTGTGATTCTTAACAAACTGCCAATGGCTCTCACTGCGTTCGACCTCAGCTATTGTTTACAAAGATGCTTTAGTTTTTTTTTTCTATCATGCCACCCAACTAAGCCACAGTACCTTCTCATTGTCTAATGCACCAGTGGTAGCCGTACTCAATACTTCGATCCATTCTGTGGTAGACATGTACTCCCGTAAAGAAAACTCGGGTTTTTCATCACTTTCTAGTACAAGCGCATCACACAAATTACCAATGGCCCAGCTAGCTCTTACTCGCACGAGGATCGTCTTGTCGTCCTTTTGTAGTAAGATTGCTTTGGTCATATCCGACACAAACATGGCATCCTCGCGTAACGATGGGAACAAGACAAACACGCCTAGAGCTCGACATGCTGAAGCTCTCACATTGGCATCGACGTCTGAGCACATGGAAAATAACAATGTCACTGCCAACCTTTGATAGCGTACCTAGTATACAACATTTTTGTTAAAAAAAAACGGTTCACATACATGTCATATACTTGCATGGAGCTTTTCAAATAGGGCACGAGACATGCTTGCGAAGCAATCGCAGGCAGCTGCACGCACTGCAGCTATTGTGTTAGAAGAGGCTTGATGTAAATACTGTTCCATCATCACCTGCCACCACTTTGTATTCGAGTCACTCATGACACTAGCATAGGCTTCAGCAAATTTGAGACTAGCAGCGGAAATCACGAAATGTTTTTGCAGTTTTTCCCACAGAGATTCTTTAAGATAGATCCTTGTTAATACCGTACATGTACGCCACGCTTCAGCACCAATGTCTTCGTCTTGTACTGCATCAACCAAAATATCAACCAAATCAGTAGAAAATGGCAGTAGATTGTCTTGGTGGATACTAAAAATGGAAGCCATGACTTTCAACACACAACTACGCAACACTTTTTTTAATGTTTTGGTTTTAATATATTAGCTATCATTTTTTTTTAAAATGTGGTTGCGGCTTACCGGGGTCTTTCCAATGAGGGATGACAGCTTGATAGAGACAAGGTAAATGTTTTTTTGAAAGTCTTTCGTATGAACAGTTCTCTATAAGTACGGTGGTAACGTTCATTAGCATGGATAAGACTTGATGGGTTTGTTCTTTTCCTAAAGCATAAATGATACCACGATGGACGTCGTGAATAATTGAGCCCAAGTTTTCTGACAAGGATGTAAACGATGACTGGGTCTTTTCACTATGGTGCTTTTTTAGTTGATTTTATGTACAAAGGGTAGGACTTGGATGATACGTTACCTTTCTAATGCTAAACTCAGGTATTGCTTGGATCCATCTAGCATCGCCATCAAGGTGCTACAGACAGCTGCACGCACTGTCACAGTAGGATCGTATAATAAAATGGTGAATAGCGAAAGTGGTTGATTATCTGACCGCATCAATGGTAATAATGTTTCTCCACCATGGTTGGATACAAAGATGGAAAAAGTATCGGGTAAAAACTTGTGCCAATGAGGATACAATGCTTTTGGAGATGTCTAAAAAAAATGACGTTTGTTTAATCATTCCCCTATCTATCTATACAACTTACATTGGCAATAGCAGACAGGCACAATAATGCATTAATGCGAATTTTGGCATTATCTCGCTGTCTACGTGGCGATAATTCATTCGTCTGTGTCGAGTCAGATAATTCAGATTCTGAGCTGGTAGATGCTTGTTTATTCACAGGTCTCCAAGAAAACTGATATAGAGTTGTAGGCTGCGATAACTTATTTCTTCTATACTGTGTATTGACACCCGAATACGATTGTACTGTTACGCTTTGAAAGATAAATGTACGAACAATTTCAGTAATATCACATAACGGGTTGGTCACCAATGATTTATCCTGAGCCAATAAAAACTGTAACGCTCGTAATGTGGAGCTTGCTACTTTGCGTACGGCAGTATCCGAAAAATCTAAACTGGTAGAAGCCACCATGATGGTTCCCTGGGCTGTATGATTCACGGTACAGACGTTGCCTAAAAGACAGGCATAAAAATCCTTGTAAAGACTCGAGAGTTTCGTTCCTCCTCCTGCACACGTGTTGCCGATACAGTTGATGGCCATGCGTCGTACCTCCAATGGCTTCGTGGATCGGTCAGCGAGTAATAATAATGTGGCGGATAATCGTGTGGCGGAACGTTGGGTATTGGCGCTATTTTCAAAGACAAGTGCTCCTAACGATCGTAATAAATTTACCTTGTAATCGGCGTCCTGAACATAGTCAAGACCGTCTAACAAGTACTTGATACAAGTGTCAAATTGGGAGGGTCTGAAACTAGTAACTCGAATCTAACAACGGGAAGAAAAAAAAAAGGGGGTTTTAGACATGTATTTGTTTCTTAAGAAGTTTTTGTTACCTGTTTTGAAGCTTGCTTGTATATGAACTGACAAAACGCACGAGATGAAGCATCCTGGTACCCTAAACTCTTGCATCCAGCAACTAAAATATCAATGACTTGCTACAAAAACACAAAACAAAATTGTAAAACAAAATCAATTAAAGGGGGTCGGCTTATTTATTTTACTTGATCAGGGATCGATTTGACATGGTCAATGGTCTCTAAAACCTCAAAAGCAGACGTTGTTTCTTTGGCGTTTGGAACCGCAAGTTGTTTATACTGATTCAATAAACTAAAGAAATTCTTGCTCGACATCACAGAGAGAAGAAGAAAAGAGCCCAGAAGCTCAATCATGAAAGGCCTATCATCGGCTGTTTAAAACTGAAAATGCATTTACCTGTAAAAATCCTAAATCATAACGGTAGCCGTGTTTGATACGGTTATTTTATTTTTCTTGGATTGGAGAACTTTCTCACTTATAGTTATATTTCCCAGACTTCTTATTCTGTTTCGATGACAGATGTATACATTACAGCAGCTAGTGAAATAGTTAGCAGAGTTAAAATTAAAATATATTCTACCTGTGATGTCAACTGGCAATAAAACAAGCTCCCCTCGCGACCGTCATACAAGGAGTTGTTAGTGTATTCTACCTATGGCGTCAACTATTTGCTCTTTAATTTTGCGTGATTTTTGTTCAGCGTTCCGTTTTAACCAATATAGAGAGAAGAATTTTTACGACTGTCTAAAAAAATTAAAGTGTCATGTATTGGGCTCCAAACACTTTAAAACAACAATATGTAACTAATTGTATTCATATACATTTTCCAGTGTGTACTTAATATTAGATCAATATAATATCTAGCCTAGCGCAATTAAAACCAACCAAGTAGAAAGTAAGTAATATTTATGTATGTATATGTTCTTAGATTTTAAGTTTCTTGAATCGCAGCAATATATTTTTTGGGAGAAAGAGGGGTTAAAAGTCTGGCAAAAAAAAAAAAGAGCAATACAGCAGCAGCAGCAGCATCTCAATCACTCAAACCAATATTTTTTTAAACTTTGCTACAGTTTCCAAGAATATTCTTCTTATTCAAGTTATTAAGGCTGTTGTATTTTATATATCTGATAATAGACTAATTTTTCGACTTTTTCAGTTTACGATATCAGCTATGGTCGGGCTCTGTTTTCTTTTTTTTATGGAAAAAACCCCGTGACAGTTTCAACTACCTATGTCATTAAAGTTAACCATACACCATGTTTACATTACATGAGTATAAAAAAACCTTATTTTTTGCCACTTACGAAATACAACTCCGCATACACTTTGAATCCCGTCAAAAAATGTCGAAAGTATTTGAGGGTCTCTGATTGGATGAATTTTAATTAGTAGGTGATAATAATTTTTTTTTATCAACTATAACTTCTTCCGTTACCATAAACTATGAGTTGGTACTGCAAATTCAACGACTGTTGAAAACCAGCATTCTCTTTATGACTGATCTACAAAAACTTCATCACTTTGCAATTTGCAATTGGATCCTATAGACCGATCATGTCTACACGATTGCACAAGATACTTGACTTTATTGCTTCAGTTTGTCCAATATGTACCCGTATCAATACATTATAGATCAAGCAAATATATATTTCTTTGTACTTTAAAACATAAGTTAGGTTTAGTTTGGTTTTTCTTCCGCTGTCTCCATGGACAACCTCCCTCTGCCTCCATTCAAGCGTAATAAATAGAAATAAAGGTCCCACTTATCAATCTCTTTCCAACAAGCTAGTTTGGCTATGTTAGCGTCTTTCGTAGATCCTGTAACTCAATTTGTAATGTGACTTGTCCCCAGACATATCGCACAAGTCAAATTAGTATACTGAACAAACAAGGTTCATTTTTGAATCAAGGGAATTGTTTGTTAAATATGACACGTATGGAAAAAACAAGCTTTATTTTTTGCAGCTTGTTAATGAAAAGCCAAAAAGTAGGAAATCTCTTCTTTTTGTATTTCTCTTTTTAAAAGAAAAAAATGTTTGCAAAGCATCAAAAGACAAAGGCGTACGTGGAGAAGACGGGTGTGAATCCAATCATTTCATTACAGCGTTATTATAATACGGAGCAAGAACATGTGACAAGAAGAATACCAATTCGAATTGAAGAGGATGAAGAACCTGCTGCAATAGAAGCTGCCGCAATAGAAGCTGCTGCAATAGAAGCTGCTGCAATAGAAGCTGCTGCAATAGAAGCCGCTGCAATAGAAGCTGCTGCAATAGAAGCTGCTGCAATAGAAGCCGCTGCAATAGAGGCCGCTGCAATAGAAGCTGCTGTGATAGAACCTGCTACTGTCCAACCCAAGGCGATCTCTGTAAATTCTGATATCCAAACTTGGGAAGATGATCCGTTACGTCTATGTCTTAAGGATGTACCACAAACACCGGCATCTACCACGCCCACACTCCCTCCACCCGTGATACTATCCGAGCTATACAACGAAGAAGAACATGCACAATCGTGGCTTTATTCACGCGACCCGGATTCAGCCATGTCTAGTATGAGCTCGCTGTTTGATACACAAAGCATCACGGACGAGACATGGGAAGCAATTTTCCATCCTCTTAGTACATTCAAGCACAAGAAGGGAGAATTAGAGTACTTGGCTTGGAATCCGTCAAATTTACCAGCTGCAGCGGCTCGTGTCGCTTACCGCGTGATGCATGCGCGTGCTTTTGCTCCGGAGTCGGATATCATTGTGTCCGAAGCAGAGCCAACGTTTCCGACATTAATGCCATCACCACCGCTAAAGCCTTCGCCAGTGCTATCCGACTTAACACTTGAGACCGATAGTAATACTAAATACTATTTCGATATGCTCAAGAACATTCGAGGAGATGAGCCACGAGAAACACCCCGGATTTTAAAACGATCTTTACTAGATATGATTTCTACCAAAAGACTGGATGAAAGTTATGTGATGGAAGATGAAACACCAGCGACAGCACAAGCCATGATGGATCCTGAAATCTGCTCGAATGAAAAGAATCGATATTGGACGGAAAAGAGACTGTTTTGGTTTGGATTTGTGTGTCCTTTACTATGGTTTTATGGAAGTTATTACATTCGAGCAGCTAGAAAATCAAAAGACCCTACAAACTTGATATGGCAGAGGAAATGTAGACTGGCTTCTATTTATTTCTCGGTTATATTGTCAGTGGTTATTTTGGTGGCAGCTGTCAAGGCGGCGGGTAGTGCGGGTGTACGACAAGCACAGTCTGGTACAATTCGTGCTGTGATTGCCAATTAATTAAATAAATAAAAAAACTTTATTATAAAAAAACTATACAAAATGATGAATGAAGGTGGGGGAGGGAGGGGGGAAATGTGGTATTATGATATCTCTATTTTGCCCATTGTCTTTGAGCCTTGAGTTTCTTGAAGTGTTTCTTTCCTCCACTTGTTGTTCTTTCTTGAACCTCGTTATACTTGCGCTTATAATAGTTCTTTTGATCGTCGTTAGCCATTAGTTCATCCACAATGGTCTGTTTACGATCCTTCTTGTTTAATCGGGCAGAAAAGAATTCGGTTGGACTTTCGATGATGGTACCAATTTGGAAGTATTTGGGGTCAGGACGATTACCCATCTTTTTATAATGTCTCTTACGATCCAAAATATGACGCATCTTTAAAATTTGTAAATCACGCTTGATTTCAGGTGTCATTTCAGCTTTAGGCATATCGAACCATGCTGAACCCGTTGTTTTCTCTCTTTCCTACAATTTGTGTCAATCAATATACCCCTCCTCCATTTAACTTTTTCCAAAACTACTTACGGCTTGTCGTTCCTTTTTGTTGAGCTTCTTGGAATCTTCGTCCTTGGAAGCGGTTAAAACAACAGTAGCATGTTTCGACGCTTTCTCACCGGGTCCTAATAATTCCACAGCTTCTGGGATCAACTTGGATCTACCTGTGTGTGTCTTGAAGTAAAGCTCTTTATCAACTGACATGCCGATATTCATTTGAGAAATCTTTGTGCTAATGGATTTTTTTACGTTATCGTCTTCGAATTGGATACTGGGAGTTTGACGTGCGAGTGCTTCTTGTGCCTTGTTTAAAAGCTCATCCAGATCCTCATCGTCACTTTCCTCATCGCTTTCTTCCTCACTGGTCTCTTCTTCAGAGTTTTCCTCGGCACTTTCCTCCTTGGCACTTTCCTCCTTGGCACTTTCCTCTTTCTCGCTCTCTTCTTTCTCGCTCTCTTCTTTGTCGCTCTCTTCTTTCTCGCTCTCTTCTTTGTCGCTCTCTTCTGCGATAACGACAGGTGTCACTTTACTGCTCATGACTTTTAATTGAGCCAAATTATCCAGGTCGATCTTTTGTTGAGTTTTACTTTCAATTTGTCTGCGTTGAGCACGTGTAAGTCTTTCCGTCATTATTCCAAATATTCTTACAGAAACAAAGAGATGCTACAAGAAAAAAAAATTATAGGAAAAATTAAATGGTGGCTGATTTGAAAAACAAGTGTCACCTTGGCGATGCAAACCGGTCACGAAATATATGTATTTTTTTCATCTATAAAAAGACGAGTAAAAATTGTAAAATTGTTTTTTTTTCTACAAGGCACTTTCGAAGCTTTTCGTGAATAATCTCAACATGTCTCGGAAAGTCAAAAAGGAGCCAAGATCATTTATTTATGTAAACAAAATTAAAATGAAAAACGGGGGGGGGGTATATATTTATTGTGTGCGGTTGGAAGGTCCACCCCTCACGGTGTATTTTGGGAGTGTGTAACGTATCAAGGATTTATATTTCTAATTAAAAAAAAAAAAAACCATGCATTTGCTTCATGTCTATAACTTTTGATGCAACCTTTGTTGTGCACTAACAATGTGGTCTAGTAAAATCTTACCCAAAGCCCTAGTATTGAGTTAAAGTCTCGTTTCTTGTATATCCCACTCTGTGGCATGCTATAAGCATCGTGTCCTCATCTATCCCTGTACTGGACTTGCTTCTCCAGCGGGAAAAAATTGTATATAGAAACAGCGTTTTATGATCCACATATACATTTATCAGAGCCGGATCATTTGAATTTCAATTCAACTGGCTGACACACTCCTTAGCTGAGTGAGCCACTGTCCCCTGCCCAAAGAGCGTGATAGTCGGAGATACATTATATACTACAACAAAAGAAAAAAGCGCCATTAGATATTTCCATAGTTTTTTTTTTCTTACGACTAAAAAGGTCTCACATGGAACCTCAAACCCAACCCCATCCAGCCTCGTTCAAAGTCCCTGATTTTGCTGATTGGGCTACCAACACAACTGAATGTACACAGATCAGTCTAGGTAAATAATAATATCTTATCGCCCTACAATATAACTCAATAGAGAAACCATAGTTGAGGAACAAAAGGGAGACATTGATGTCAAATATACAACCTTTTCACCCGAATTCACTTATCCCATTTTTGGAGATCACGAAACTGCTTTTGGATACAAGGATCTGACCATCAAGGTAAACTTCTTGACTTTGCATATGTTCCAACATGGTGTTAATGTGTATTTATATTGTCCAGCTCGACTATACTAGCGGTGGATTAAGCACATTATTACAAGTAGACTATACCGAAAAGTATACAGCAGCAACAGTTGATAATGTCTTTGACACGCTTGCAGAGTACTTACACCAAGGATATCTCACAGATCGCCATAGATTCATGGACGCTGTGAAAAAGGACGCCGAGACATTCAAACCATTGGGCGAAAAAATCACAGAATACACGCGAGAGACAAACGGTACGGAAGAGCATTTTGAAATCTACAAGAGCAGCTTTTCGAGTGCCAAATTTAGAGAATATCATAGTCGTATGCAGCTCTTTGTTTTGCTGTTCATTGAAGGATCGAGTTTTATTGATGATGATGACAAATGGGAGATCTATACAACGTAAGTACATATATGTTACGTGTATGATCATCGATTGACACTTTGTTTGTTTCCTTTCAGATTTAAGCGGGATGAATCTGTATATCACTTTATGGGTTATTGTACAACGTACCCATTTTATTGCTGGCCCGAAAACATCAGGATGAGAATTAGTCAATTTTTAATGTTACCACCCTTTAAAAAACGAGGTCATGGTAGTAAACTGTATCAGACCATTTACGACATCTTCAAGTCCAGACCCGAGATTTGTGAAATCACGGTGGAAGATCCTAACGAAGAGTTTTCAGATATGCGAGATAAAAACGATATTCGATACTTGTTGAATCACGGTGCATTTAAAGGCTTAAAAGCACCTGTCTCTGCTGATGTTATTGCAGAGTTATGTACACAGTTCAAATTAACAAATAGACAAACACAAAGATGTATTGAAATGTACTTGTTGTCTAATATCGACAAGATTAATGCAGAGGAATACAAGGCTTATAGATTACAAGTCAAGCAAAGACTATACTCTTTTAATTTTGTACGTAAAAAAGAAAAAAAAAACCATGTAGATTTTGTTCCTTACTTTGTTTTTTTTTATTAGGATGTGCTTCGAGAAATGGACGCAGAGGAGAGAAAAGAAAAGCTTCAGGAAACATATTTAGGTGTTGAAGAAGATTATCACAGACTTTTAGAAATTATTTAGTGTTGAATGTGTGTGTGTAGGGGATAAATAAAGCATAAAGGGATGGGGGTGGATAATAATACAGTTTATAAGAGAACTTCAGTCCATATTTTTTTTTGAGTTGGTTTTTGAATTTTGTCGAGATATATTTTTTTGGTTTTCAAGGTATATAAAATAGATATTGTTGGGTATATTATATCATTCAATAAAAATTGAATCGTTGAGTGTTCATTGGCATCGAGTTGTTATTATTGCTGTTGACCGCGACTGGAATAGGCGTGCTAAGAGAGCTGGAGGGGTTTTTTCCTAAAAAAAAAACTGTTAAATAGTCTTGTTGCTTCACATAGAACTATTTATAAAACTTACTACTTTCTGAAGGATATAATCGTGAATTCATCATGTAATAATCATTAGAAGCAACGCCTCTTGAAGAAGAGGGCACGTACAAAGGATAGGCGTTAAAGGAAGTGTTTTCATTGTTCACAAGGTTTCTACTTGTGGGGTGTCCGATCGTGGGTAATAATGAGGTGCTTCTTTGTCTAGAATATCCAATAGGTGCAAACGGATTATCATTGGCAGAAGTTAAATAATCAGACTGATGTTGGCCAAGTGGGTAATAATTATTATTCATGGTATAGTTGGTATTCATTCGATTGGCAGAAGAAGTGGAATAATTAGGCTTTAATTCGGGTCGAGGATAATAAAATTGCTGTGATTTAGGTTCATACGCTCTACTGGTTCTTGCGCGAAAACTCATGTCGTTATGGGGTTCAAAGTTACTGATGTTCTTTTGACTCTGCTAATATATGTTAAAGAAAAGAATAGACATGTTTATGTATTACATTTTTACCTCATGATTAATAGGACTTTCGGACCAAACATTGAATTCGTCGTTGGAAGGCTGCTCAAAGTTTCGCTTGGAATTTCCAAAGAAATGAATCGGATCCTTGGACAACGGTTTTTTTTGCTGAAAAAAATGCCCATTATTACTACGACGAGGTTCCAATAATTCTGTTACATTGGTATTTTTGGTATGACCACCTTCATCTATAAAAAAAAAAAGATGGTTACTAAAAGGGAAATTTAATGTGTGCGCGTGCGTGGGGGTGTCCTACATGATTCAGGATGATCGATGTGATGCATAACAGAAGGACTAATGTGGCGTATATCTTCAGGACTGGGAGAGCCGTTAAAGGTATTATTATGAAGCGTGTCATCGACAGGAACAGATCTACTGTCCATGAAGGCGTCAAACAAATGACGAGCCTTTGCCAAAGAGTTCTTTGAATTGGTATCGAAACAAAGTTTGAAAGTCAACACACGACAATCATTTGCAGCAAATAACGAGATGTTGGTGTTTCTCCCTTGAATCTTTAAAACCGGATCATCGCTTGTTGTGGTCGTGACAAGATTTTCGGGCAAAATTAAAAAGACTGCGGTTTTTGAGTAGATTCTGTCTTGCAAATCCTCGATTTCAGGTGATTCCAAGATGGTTTCGAGAACAACGGAAGCAGGAACTTGAATGTCGATGAATTGCGGTAACAGGCTTTGTACTCTGGACTGCATTTCTTCGATATGAGACTGCGGACCAATGATGAGCACATGGTCTGTTCCATTTCTTTCGGGCCAGATAATCCTAGAGTTGTACAATCTCCCTTTATCACGCAGGTATTTACCATTCAGGTAAAAAATACTTCTTTGTGCATAGCTGGGAACATACTCTGACCTAGACACATAATCACGGTCTTTTTGGAAAGTGATGAATTCCATCACAGCAGCCTTTAATTTCTGAAGACTGTGGATGTTCTTCTCTGGTGTTCTTGCTACGACATTATGCTCGTTTTCGAAATAGCCTCCAAACGTGGCCAGCTCCTCATTACTTGAGAATTTGACATAGACACCATATTGTTTCATGACACGTTGGATGTTTTTCCCTGCTACACCGATGATACGACGATGGCAAATCTCGGGTACGAAGAACGATATTTCAGCAGGTAACTCATTCTGCAGTGAATCCAATCCATCTTTTGCTTTGAAGAAATCTTCGCTTTCAATGGTGATGATGAAATTAAAGTCATTAAACGCTTCAAACTGAATTTCGGCATCACACGACTTCATGATCTTGTTGATCTTGCCGTTCTTTTTCCCACTAATGAATTCGCGCTGGTCTAATGCTAATTCAATCGAGAAAATGACGGATTTATGTTGCTCCTAACAACCAAAAGAGTTGGTTACACAGAAATAGAAAAATGCCAATTCTCCTTCTACTTACTTGGGAAATTGATAATCCTCGTATGATTTGGACTGCAGATTGGATTTGTTCCTTAGATCCTGTAATTTCAAATTGATTCACGTCGGTACGATAAATAACTTCTGCTCCAGAATCCTGTGACAAGCGTGCAACTACATCCGCTGACTGGACTGTGTTCACGTAAATCATTGCTTGGAATATATGACTTGTCTAAAAAAAGGTTTTTTTTTAGTATCTATTAAAAAAAATTTTTTTTCTCGCTTGTTGTTTTACCAGATAGTTTAGGGATCGGAGTGTTCTTTCGACATTAATGTTATTTTCGGCGTACACTTGTATTTGACTCTTTTCGGAACCAAAGGTTGAAAAGGATATGTATGAACCTTAATAGAATTTTTTTAGATGCTATGAAAGGCTAAAAGGGAAAAAAAAAAAAAAAAGGCTGCGCATACCATTATCTCTCATTATTTTTGTCAAGTCTTGTTTCTTGTACAAGAGTAACCAATCCCTTTTTCGGGGGTTTAGTACTGATTGGGAGTTACACATCAGTTTGATCTACTTGCGAGTCAATAAGATAATATATATGGTTGTGTGTGTATGAGATACCTTTTGTGGAAGCATTTTTAAAAGTAGAGAAGTGGCCTTTTGTACGTCTTCCGTTGTGTTACCGGTAACATGAATGATACTTTCGGATTCAGATGGCTGAGTAATTTTAGACCACGGTGAAGGTAAATAGATGTTGGATCCAGTGTCTTCCATGATTGATAAAATGTAGCCGTGTCTTCTGCTGGCAAGTATGTTCAAGGCATACAAGGGCATGGCAACACTCTGACAGTGTAAGCCCAGCTATAAGGATTGTTTGTCAGTTCTATTCAGTGTAAAATATTTATAAACTTACTAGATGGTCGAAAAAGACCAAGACATCGATACGCGCTAATTCGACCTTGTCTATAGGCCCTATTAATCGGATCACGACCTGATTGTAGTCCACGACCACCTTGATTTCTTGCTCCAGAGCAATAGTCTCCAGCTGTTCATGTAGTTTGGTTCTTGCAATGTTTCGGTAGGCTAAACCAGGATAAAGCGAATGAATTGATAAAGTAACCTGGAATACAAAATAGTGAGTACATTAATTACAAAAACCGTCTGTTTAGTTACTTCAATAGGCTGTAATTTTAAAACGTCAGCTCTTGCGTTTAATATATGGGTCGCACTTCCTGAAATAGTCAGACAGCTGTATTGGTTGGAATGGGTCAAGAAAATAGAAGTCAATTGAGGATACAGTGATTTCAAACGATCGCAAAGTAAGGAGGTGTTATTCAAGTTGTCAAAACAAAACGAATACGTTGTAAGGTGAGGCATTATTAATTATTATTCTTTTTTAAAACAAGGAAAACGATTCAACATGTATCAGAAAGGTTATGTTTGGGTATATAAGAAAAAAAGGGAAAAAAAAAGGGATGTTCTCCTCTCTCTCTGTCTCTCTTCCGGGTTTAAAAATAAAAATAAGCGGACACTCAATGCGATAAATGACGCATTTGGACCCACTCTCTCGTTCTTCCCCCCAAAAGGCCCCGCAGCACCAGAGCGTGGCAACTCTGCGGCCAACCACAGCTCGAGGATTGCGACTGTGCTCTTGCCCCGTTTTGGGGTTCATGACGCGCATCTCTTGCGTTTATTAAAGAAGGTTCATCAGTACCTCTCTTCCACAACTACCAGCTCTTCATGGACACCGAACTACACTCGCTTTTGCTGACTTACAAAACATGTCTTGAAAAATTATTTGAAATAAACACAAAGGTTGAAAAAGTCAATTCATCAGAACAGGTCATTGCCAATCACTTGTCCAAAACTACCGAAGCAGAACCACCAAACGACACTGCCTGTCCCGAAAACAAGGAGAAATTAAATCAAGTGTTTACCAAATTAAAACTAGATGTGGATACGCTACTGAATAGACGGATCGAGGATGTCAATACAGCAAAGATAAACGTGCAACTCTACATCGATAATACCCTTTGGAACCTATTTTCTCGCACAGAGTTAAACAACCATTCGTTAATATTTCACAACGATCCGAATCGACTGGCCGATAGGAAATGCTTGATGGAGATGATATCCACATTCTTCCAATTTGATAGATTACAAGAACAAATCGAGTTACTGGACGAGGAGAAGGAGGCAGACCGCTTTCTTCACCAATTACACGAATGGATGACACAAGTCATAACCGTCTATCTTCATTTGTGCACAATACCCGAGAAAAAAGGCATATTGCAACTTTTGACCTCCACTTGCAATATAAGCTGGGCCATACCCTTGATCCAATTTAACGATTTAAAGAAATTTCATGATTTTTTGGATATCTTGGTCATTGTGTTTGAAGGAAATGCGTGGGTGGAGGATGACTACATTGCTGTGCTGGATCAGCTGGCTGTGGATTTCACCTTTAACAAACTAGTCATTGAGTCATCCTCTGTGAAAGTGACATTCGACGATGATTCACATTCCGACACGGTTTTCTCACTATGCAAACAAATAACAGACGCATTAATGAAGGCCATCCGACAATTATCGCATATGAAGAGCGTCACAAAACGACTCTCCCAGATAGTGATGCATATCTCCCTCTTATTAGTAGACTCGACTGCTACCGTGAAAGACTGTCAAGAGCAAATAGATGGATACATCTCTCAACTTGTGCATGATTTCTATGACTTGAAGACAGGATGGTTCTTTTTACCCAATATTCCATTTAAGGCATTATCGATTGATGCTTTGTGGGATGTGACTATGTACCTATTAAAAATCAACACAGCCTTAAAACCTACATCATTGGATCAAGTATTAAACGAGAATTTACCCAGCATTACACGATTTCAGTACGAATTAGCAGATAACCAAGTACAAGGCTTCTTCTTGCTGAGCTGTCTAACCCATATTGCCACATGTATACCTCCTGGCGTAGATGAAGTATCTAATGACAAAAACACCCTGTCTGCATGTATCATCACCGTTATTTCTTATACGCTTTTTACCATTGCCTTTGTCGATAAAAATTTGCGCGAGGTATTTTATAAAGATGTTCGAGATAACTTTGGTCCCATATGTAAAGTACACGCTTTTATCATCTCTCTTTTGTTCCGTTGGACTGTACAACATATTTCCGTCATGGAACGAATGGCCTTGTACCTCTTTCACTCGCTGAACTTAAATCACTGGGCTATCTTGAATGACGATTTAAAGTTGGTGCATCAGCTTCTATCTCAAGAAACCTGCACCACACCGCAGCAAGCCGCTCAGATACAACTTGCCAAATACGTCATTGAGAATCTGAATTATGGTTACATTGGTGGCTCAGTCGATACAAACGTTTCAAAGTCGCAACCATGGCACAGTCGCAAGCTGCCTGTCCTGGCCTACGAGACCCATGAAGAGATCGCCTTTATCTTGCTGGACGCTTGCCAAAAGATACAACCTTTACCCGACACAACAACAAATCTGGCTGAAAATAAAGGAGCCATTGAACTGGTAGGCACTGTGACCTCAGCAGTATCCACCTATTTACCCATCGCCGACCAAATGCTATTATTGAAATCCACTTACACGACACCGAACCAAGCGAATGAGTTTATCCAATGGGCGTGGTCTATTGCCATACGTTTAAAGCTCTACGACTGTCCAGTCTCGTCTCGTGCAACCGATATCGAGAAATCCATCACGCTACCATTTTTACGACTTGTTTTAAATAGCTATAACGATATGTCTTCATCTCATAGCGCTTTATTGATCTATATCTCCTTTTTGCTTTCAGCAACAAGTCGACATTTCTTACGGTTTGAATCAGGCGATGGTTGGATGAAATTATTAACAATTCTGAAACGAGGAAAAGCAGAAGCGATTATTCAATTATTTAGTGAAATTATCCCGTCATTTGTTTATATGCATGGCGATGATTTCTTTAACGATGAATCTTTAACAGATTTTTTCAAACACATGATTGAATTGAAATCAGATCCCATGTTGGTCAAGGCTGCAAAACATATGTCGCCTGTAAAGAAACAGACAGGTGTGGGTATAATCATTGGCTCTCATGTTTGGCAAGCCCATTTAATTGACTCAGTAAGTAACTTGTTGGATGACAGCGGACAAGGCTTTTCATATGTGGATCTCGTGATCCATTCTTGGCTTAAGACTGTGTTTCGAAAGCCAGATTGGATGTGGCATAATTCGTATGTGCATGTGGTGGATACCTTATGTCAGCTCGCATTTACCCTGAACAGGCATCGCATGGTGTATCGCATGCTGATGGGAGAACAGAAACGCATGGAGGCCAATAAATTAGCTAGTGCAACAAGTTCACCCAGAATTACACGGTTTATCAAAACCATGATTCCTGTATCCGAAGGCGTGTATCCTAGTCTGCTGATTGGCGAATGGTCTGTGCTGAACCTAAAGGCAAATTCGTTCAACAAGACGCCTGGGATTGAGAACCAGTTACTTTGGTTTGCCTTTGAAGCGCTTGTGATGGAAACGGTGATGGAAAAAGAGTATCGGGATGAACTTGTCCAGGTGATGACGGGTGACCAGTGTTCATTGGATTCTGTATACAAATTAACAGCACAAAAGAAGCCAATAGAATTCTTTTCTGTTTATCGGTGGTTACAGCATATTCTTGTATTACCTGTGCATCATGTACTACTACCCTTATATCTGCAAATGTTCTTTAGTCTCTATTACCAACGTTTGGGCGACAAGGTGATATTAGGCAAATTCTTCTTTGAGAAGAAGCCTGAAATGATTGCAAAGTTAAGGGACTATATTGCTAGTGTGCAAACCTACTATGGACAAAAGATGTCGGGTAATACAGTCTTAAATGCCGAAGTCTTACAGCAAACATTTTATGCTATGTGGCTTTGGCTTGGCAACGTAGATCTATTATCACCTGCCATTGATGTACGCAATCTTCCATCTCATTATGATGTCAGTAGGTTGACTCTATGCCACGGCATACTAGAGACTGAACAACCGTGGTTACACTTGAGCAGTTACTGGATGGACTTGATTGATTCTGATAAACTTGAACAAGATTTCTCACAATACCCGTGGCAAGGCTCTGCAAAGTTTCGAATGAATGATGAGGATAATAAAAGCATCATTGCAGACTCACTCTCCTTATCCACACTTCGGAAACAACGATTCATTACGGGTGAATCAACCATTGTCCCTTTACCCTCTGTTACCTTGATTGAACCCACCCCTTAAATAAATGACGCGAATGTGACTAGGATTTTTTTTTTTTTGGTCAATTAAAAAAAACAAATGTTGCTTGTTGAGTTGATTCTCTTTTTTTTAAAAAAACCAAACGTAGTATCGAAATGAACGAGAATAGAAAGCGACCTTTGCAAACAGCAGAACCAAACAGTTTAAAAAAACCCAGAGTGGTTGGAACCAAAGCTTCACAAGCAAGAGCAAAAGCGATCACGGCTCAACTTGATTCTACAAAGCCTAAAGTTTTACACAAAAGAAGAACAGCAGCACTTGCAGAAACCGACCCTTTAGCTAAATCGTATCATACAAAAGCATCAGGACTAAAAGAAAGACCTTCTTGGGATTTAAGAGTAATACAGCTTTTTTTATTTTAAATAACAATTCACTAAGAACCGAATCTAGGGCAAGGTGGAAGACATGACACAATTACAAAAAATAAACAAGGAACGATGTAAGTATTGACGTGAATTTGATTTTTCAACTAGGTGATTGACTATATCTACTCAATAGTGGAGAATTTAAACAAGTATAAAATAGAGTTAGAAATTTTGCGCGATGAGAAAGACTCTGCAGAAAAAGCAGCCATTTTAAGAACACAAGAATTACAAGTAGAAATCGCGGTAATTTTATTTACAAACAGAAAAAAAAAAAAACCTTGCTTATTAAATACGATGTCAATAGACTATGGAGAGGACCCATGTATCAAATATTGCTGATCTTCATGCCAATCAACGTATAAAATATCAAAAATTAGAAGACGATAAACTGAACTTTGATCGCAACTTGAGTACATTAGAAATGGAAGTAAATGATGTCAGTCAAAGGCTAAAAACTGCTAAAGGTCAATTAGAACTGAAAAAGACAGAGCATCAATTAATAAGGGTAAGTAAAGTTCTAATTTAACGAGACTGTATTTATTCACTCGTTTTTTTGGATGCTTAGGATAATATTACCAGAATATCAGATGCGTATAACGGTGCAGAAGCCGAAATGATTAGTTTGAAAACAAAAGTTAAAGTAAGTTTTATAAAAAAGGTATCCAAAGAGCCATGTTGACCAATTTTTTTTTTTTTTTTCTACAGAATGCCAAAAACTCAATCACAGAAAGACAACAGGAAATTGAGTGCAAGAGATCGGATCTTAAGATAGTTAACGTTAATGTAGATGATTTGAAGTCTAAACTGGCCGAGGCACACAAAGAACGTGATCGCTTGTTAAGTATCGTAAAAGATTTGGAAGAGGAAGCACTCAACACAAAGCAAAGAGGTAAGACTTATATTTAATCCATGCATTCCTAATCAGGTACTGATTATATCTAGTTGTAACTATTCTCAATACTTGAAACATCACCGACAACACAATTCATGAGCAATACTCGCATCAAACAGAACACTAATAAATAATTTACCCGTAATATACCACATTAGAGCAAGCGTGCTCTCGTTCTATCATAGTAAATAAAAGGTGACGGGGAATTACAAAAATATTATAATGAACTGTGGCTCTCAAGACAACACCGTTTATTAAAATGTCACTTGTATGGCAAATTCTATTACAAGATGAGCGGATTTTTTTTATACAAATAATTATTTACAATCATCGTCGTCGCTATGTTTCTGTCGGGTGTCACGTATATTCAATTTTAGTGTTTGCCATAAAATCGATAGACTAGGTCTGGAAAAAAAAGAAAACGTATTTAATAATTGTTTCAAAAAAGTGTGTTTTATAAAAAAACTTTACCTTGTATCTGGTAGCATTGGGTACTATGAAAAATAGTTAGAATTATTTGTAGACAGTAATATGTTGCTTTTACCTGTAATTTTGGTATAGGTTTAATCGGCTCGCCATGTAATAAACAGTGAAGGACGTAGGCTGAAAAGTAATGTGCGCTCAATCTTTTCCATAATAACATGTACTGGAAAAATATAGCGCCTAATGGAATAGGCATGTTCTATAAAAAAAAAGGTCAGCGCATCTTATAAATCATCTGTACTGGTTTTTTTTTACCCGCATCCACAAATAGGCGCCTCTACTAGCATCGATCGGAACCTCTGGTGTCTTCTTTTTCGATAAACTAGGAATGCTGAAACTAATGGACCGTTTTTTAAAGGGTCTCTTGGAAGGTTTTTTTGATAGCGTCTTTTTCTGCTTTCTGGATCGAGAAAAGATTTGTTTGATTCTATACAAGATACCATGATGTTTCAGCAAAAAGTTGTCATGGTTGAATATTTCATATTCTAGTCCACCTGGTAATCGATGTGGATCTTTCAATCGCAACATAATAGCAAACAAAGGAAAGTGATTAAAGAAGGCTAAAATCGTCTCCATAATCGCCTGTAAAAATATAACACCTACTCTACCCTAAATAATACATATTAGAACACGTTTGGAGAAGAAAACTGAACCTGACTCACGAGAGCAAATGTCAAATAATATATCAACACGGTAGGAAAAAGAAATGTTAACAGTGTAAATAAACTTGTTCCTAAAAGCAACTGATCCAAGTCATAGTCACAAGAATCAATACGGTCACGAAGAATGTTTCGTTTTTTGCCTCTAAATAAATTAAATAACGAGTTCAAAATCACTAATTGCCAGTTAAAAATACGTGCCGCCACCATATAAAAGCAATAAACATGGAGTGTCATAAAGGCCAAGAAATCAGAAGACAATGAAATGATCATGGTGACACCAAACACACCGGATAACCCGATGGCATGAATAATTTGTGGTGTGTAGGGTTCAACAGTCTGCGTACAAAGTGTCCAAAGTCTAATGAGCCAGAGGAACAGTTCACTTAGAAAGCTTCCGAGTTCATGGTTTAATTTAAGACCGGCTGGTGATTCTAAGAACCAAAGCATCATTGAATGAAGCGACTCAACCGTATATTTCTAGTATAGAATATCAGTATTCAAAGACGCAGGCACAGGACTTTGACATTTACGTGTAAAATTCGATGCAGTTTGTCGGCCATAGCTGCGTTATTTGCCATCAAAAATGATCCAATAGCCAATCCGATGATAATGTCGTTGGCAACAAGCCACATACTGTTATAAAAGCTAGATAAAATTTACGTTAGACCCTGGAGTAGGAGAACAGATGGAATTTTACCTGATGTAATAAGCTCTGGTTTTTGCTGTGTTTGCCCAATTATGTTTTCTAAGCATCATATACTGACGTGGCCAAAAAAATAGCTGTTGCAATCTTAGATCTACTTGCTGACCTGTATACAAAAAAAAAAAAAAAAAAAAAAAAAAGAATTAGCCACACAACGGGTTAAAAGAATACGGCCACACATGAATGATTTTACCAGCTGCAAAAAGATCCTTGAAGGCAACCCCGTTTAAAATAAATTTAGGCAGTCGAACGCTTAATGCATGTAACGTGACTTCTGCTAAAGCCAAAATCAAAAATAAAATTGAAAGCGAAACACCAACAACGATTTTCTTGGTGTAATAACCAATGAACCCTTTAGGGCTGGTGATAGTGGTTCGTATCAAGTAATCAAAAGCCGAACTAACGAAATTTGATATAAGGTCGAGGGTTGGATTCTCCGTATTTTTACGTTTATAATTGCTGGCCAATAAGTTGATACCGTATTCTAAAAAATAAGATGAATTGATCTAATCTTATGTGAGCAAACACAAGTCCAAGTTTTTTTATGCTAAATATACCTGAACAAGTACTATCCCTAGATCGTCAGAAAGAGACTTCTTTTCGTTATTGAGTATATGCGCATAGTTTATGATCTTTTTTAGGTTGGCTAATTCTTCAAGTTGCTTTTTGCTGAGCGGCTTTTTTTTCTTAGTGATGTTCATGTCAGTAGATGAAATATCGAGTTCTAATGGACTCAAGGCTAAAAACTGTAATCTTTTTGGGTTGGGTTGTTCATAAAATATGACTTCAAATGTGTCAAAATTCAACTTTTTATCGGCTACATTGACAGATCTAGGTTATATTGTTAGATAGAGTTATAATTATGGATAAAGGTAACCTACAGTGGGACGGGGACGTAAGCTGTATTTAATGTGACCTTTAGCCACACATTATCATTTCCTGCCCAATAACGTTAATATAAATCGTGACATGCGCATACGTCTGTTGTTACCTCGATCTATCAATGAAGGAAGTGGGTAGTCACGATGAGTTTCAACTAGAACACCCAGGATTTGTGGAGGCACGTTGCATACTTTATTAATATGTGTGAATTCTGAATGTTCGCCCGAAATACAAAACTCGGACAGTAGTCCATGTAACTCGCTTAACTGATAAAAGACATGCCATGAGTTTGCTTTCTCATCAAGTTTTCCAAAATATTGAATAATACCTCGATACCTGAGACAATGGAAGCGACACAAATGGTGCTTGTGGTATTATACCATCCAATCAAAAAACCTTGACGGATCTTTGGTGAACAAAGATGTGAAGGCCAAAATAATTTGATGGCATCAATGGCTGACATTATCCTTCACTAACTATTTTGTCGTTGCTGTTTGTCTGCCCTTTTTATAAGAGAGAGAGAGGTGGAAAATAAGTGACTGACTTTGATGGGGGAAACCGCATTTATCCTGCTTTCAGTGCTCACGGTACTTGTAAAATATCAATTTGCGTGGAATTAATTGGTCAATTCGCGTCAGCCCAAAAAAATCAAATCGCGTTACTTTATTACACAGTAACTATATGGGAAGTTCGTTCACTGAATGTTATGAAAAGTTGTATAGACAATTTTTGGGAACTTGGTGCCATGTCACAGCATAAGTTTTTTAGTATTCACAACTTGACTACGTCTTGCTTTCCCTTTTACAATTGCCCCAAAACTGATATTTGACCTTATACAGTTATTTCAAAAAGTGAAAGTTGTTGTTTTTGAATTTGATGCCATGCCGACAACAAAAATAAGTTTTAAAATATATATAATGTCAAAAAAATATTGATTTTATTAAATGGCATGCATGAATTTTATAGTAATGGGGTCGCCAGTGTCTTGCTGCCTCAGATTGTAATCAAGCCCATAATATGTAAAAAAGTTGTTTGATACGATCATCCATCAGATTTTCGGCGACTTGCTTCGATTCGCCCCCAAAAAGATCTTTGGTTTTTGGTTCACAGTTCCCGTATTTGAATAAATGAGCAAGGCTTTTAAATATGTACAGCTGTATTTTCTATCGGAAATGCGAGCATTAGAAGGATCAGCACGAAATATGACTTCTATTAAAGTAAGAAGCAATAATACTTCCAGCTCTCAGCTCTTCCGTGATGGTCAAAAAACTTTCTATTTAATTAGTTTCAAGTTACACAACTGTCTTCAAATCATATAGCTTGTTTTTATTTATCAAAAGACATTTATTTTGCACTTGTTACGGTCCTAAGAAATCAATGAACTCTTCAGCGTATGGATTTATTGAGTTTACCTTTTAGTGAACTTTGATATTTTGAATGTTTTTGCGTATTCATTGCAGCTGCCCTAAATAGCAAAAGTATGTTAATTGGTCAATTGTTGGGGGCAGCTGACGATGAGATGTCTATCAATAACAGAAAAAGCTAGTCAAATTTTACCTGTGTGCAACAATCCAACAAATATTTATATCTCACACTTGATTTTCCTTTTATCTTTCTCTTTTTCATAAAAAAAAAGCAGAATGTTTAATTCAATTCGCCAGTACTTGTCACAATCCAATCATAGCGGCCATAATGAAGAACAATATTCATACAATGACAATTGGCGTCAGCAAAAAAATCATCAAGTAGGCAATTGGATATCAGATGTAAGCCTTCACGCCGAAGAAAAAGAAGGAAGGCATTTTTGGAACAGAAGATCTAGAAAGAAGTATTATAACAATGACTTGCAAAAATATGGTGAGGATCCATCTTATCTTCAACATCAGCAACATCAACAGCCTCAAATGCAACAAAGACAGCAAATGCAACACCAGCAGTTGCAACAGCCAATGTTGGACCGACTTCAGTCACATAAAAATCCATCATCCATGCTTCATAGAAATAGCAATAGTAATTTAATGCAGCACCAACAGCTATCACAACAACAAGCAATGTTCAATGGCGAGAATATTAATCATGAGTATCGGCGACAACGACATCATTCGCTACCTTCTTCTTATAACGGTCATCATCGAAATAGTAGTCTTCAGGATGGTTTTGGTGGTCATCAGCAACAGCTACCGTTTTTCCCTCCTGGAGGTGGAGGAATGCTACAAACGGGTCATGGAGGTATGGATAATGAGTTTCAACAGCCACAGTATTATCCACAACACCAGCAGCAACACCTACCAATGATGAATGGTAGTGTGCGTCATCATCAGCAGCAGCCATATAGTGCGGAAAATATGTACTCAAACTCAATGCATCAACAACAGCAATTCCAACCACAGCAATCTTATTTTAACAGCAATGGTGTGGGTAGCGCGACAGAGTTACAACAGCAACAGCAAATGTTATTTTATCAGCAGCAGCAACAACAACAACAACAGCAATATCCTTATGGGGGAGGAGTTAATCCAGCATATGGGCATCTAGGAGGAAGATTAGGAGTAGAAGGAGCAAATCGCAATAGCATGTATAATAGCATGTTTAGGTAGTTATATTATACTTAAATGGTACAATCATTGTTATTGTTGTACACACGCACCAGCAGATACACCAGCCCTTTTTCGGTCCGTCCCTGTCCTTTCCGGTTTTTTATTCATTTTTTTTTTTTGTTTTGTTGTATATACGATATTATTATTATTATTATTATTATTATTATTATTATTATTATTATTATTATTATTATTATTATTATTATTATTATTATTATTATTATTAAAAAAAAAGTCAAATCTAACAGATGAAGAGAGAATACATTAGGTAAAAAAAGGGAGGGAAAAAAGAGATTATTTTGTAAGTGCGGGAAAACATTATATATTGTAGTGTGTGTGTAACGGATGAGAGCTTTTTTAATTTTCTACGGGAATAGGTTGCATTCTTTTGGATGCTCTACGTTCAATTTCAGCATTCTTCATATATTTCTAATTATGAAGAATAAGTACAGTGTAACATAGCACATGTATAATGAAGGTTACCTTAAATTCGAATGAAGCGTCCGGTTGAACGAATGGATGGGTTAATAATTGTTCGGCAGTAGGTCGATCCTCCGGATTACTATTGTTTTTGCATGATCAGTACGACGTAATTAACATATAAACAAACAAACTCACATTGTAAAGCACAAACTAAGGAAGTTTTTGGCAGCTTCGGGCAGGTAATCAGGTATAGGAGGTGCTTGATATTTACCAAGACTGTACAAGGCAGCCAACATGTTTAAATCAAGCCATGGATGGCTTCCTGTTAGCATTTCGATCACTGTACAGCCAAGACTCCATATATCAATTTTGGCATTATAATTGGTGCCTTTTACAACCTCGGGTGCCATCCAGAATACGGTACCACGCATGACAGAGTTATTTGAATGAGGATCGTATGCCTTGTCTTGTCCACTTAACTTGGACAAACCAAAATCAGTGATTTTACAAACACCGTTTTGATCCAAAAGAATGTTACCAGCTTTGATATCCTAATTAATAGAGTTAGCAAAATAGCAAATACAATGTGTTTATACAAAATTACTCTGTGTAAAACATTACGCTCGTGAAGATAAGCAAGACCCATCAAGATTTGTCTGGTAAAGAATTGAACTAGAGGTTCATCGAATTTACCAGTCTTGGCAAGACAAGATGCAATACTTCCACCTGGAACATACTCCAAAAAGATATTGATGTGGCCCTCATCAATATCTACATTGTAACCAAGGTATTGCACAACATTATCGCTTTCCAGATCTTTCAAAAGCTTGATTTCACGGAATAAAGAATCTTTGGTCTCCAGTAATTGAGGATTGGCGTAATCGGCCTTTGTTACAGGCAAATCAACTTGTTTGACAGCGATCCATTCTCCTGCCTCCACATTCAATGCGTGGTAGACTCTACCAAAAGATCCTTTACCGATCAATTCACCACGAATCCATTGCAAGGTCTTAGTTTCTGAAACTAAGAGAAAATGTCAGATTTTTATTGAGTTTTGTTAATTAAAATAGTAAACTTACTCTTGCTAGGCTTCAGATCATCAGTTTGGATATTTGCATTCATACCAGGTTTGACTTGTTCCACAGTACGATGCCACATCTTGGTACTACGTCTTCTCAAAAGTTTTTTATTTGCTACAAGGACATTGTAGACATTTTGCCAATTACGATGAGCTTCATTAGCAACATTACGAATAGACTTCTTGTGGCCCTGCAGTTTTCTTCCAGGAGGTAAAGCAGTAACAAGGGTTGCAGTAGTGCTTTGAGTTGACCCCATGGATGGTTCAACGATGATCTCTTTGTCCAAATCATGACCCGGTAAATACTTGTCAATATCCTTGTAAAGTTTTTCAACAGAAGGACGTTCAGCCCAATTGCCATCATCTTGATCGTTACCCGAGGGTGAAGAAATAGGTGTGCTATTACGATGATGTGAAGGAGGTGCTGTATCAATAGACAATCCCGCGGCAGTTGGATCTGACAATGAAATACTTTCTACACCTTCAATAATAGGAGCACTGCCATTACTAGCAGCAGATTCAGGTTCGGGTTCTTCACCCTGTTCAGATGACATTGAGAATTGAACACCTCTCTTTTTGGGTGGCGAGTTCATGCGAGTTTTTGCGGAAATACTAGGATGTAAATTAAGATTTTCAGACCCAAATTGTTGCACTGGTGAGGTGGTTGTAGGTACAACTGGACATGACTCTGCTTTCTTTAATTGTTGAGGTGCAATTGCCCAAAGAGAGGGAGATGGTGTGGGTGCAGATACACTGGAAGGTGCGACAGCCCAAAGTGATACAGAAGAAGTCAATGTGTTACTTGTAGCAGTGTTATTGGGGTAATGATTTACAGAAGAATTAGCAGATACATTGTTTGAAGGAGGAATAGCCCAAAGCGATTGAGAAGTAGTGAGGGTCTCTTCGTGATATTGTTTAGGCGGTACAGCCCATAAAGAAGGTTGCTCTTGCTGATGCTGATGGATATCCTGATGAACTGGCCATAATGCATTGGAATTAACAGCAGTGCTTGCTTCCCCTAAAGAGGTTAGACTCATATCGGAAGTACTTTGCACAGGCCAAAGAGCCTGTTGTTGTAATTGTTGTTGATGATAATGCTTCTGTGTATCAGTTGACGAAGTACTACTTCGTTGAGATGGAGGAGTGACAGCCCATAAAGGAGGTCTATTATTTGCATCAACAGCTGGAGGTGGATGGTTTGACCAAACGCCAGCATCGGCATCCATAGATTTTTTACGAGAATTCCTATCGATTTTATCAAAGTATCCACTATCATCTCTACTATCTTCCATGCCTTCTGATGGAGATGCAACAGTATATTGACCAGCAGAGACATAATAACGAGAACGGCTCGAATCGTACTCACTACTGTAATTGCTAGAGTATTGGCCAATATAACGTTGTTGTTGCTGTTGCTGTTGCTGAAGATTTGATCTAAATATATGGCTATTAGTTTATTTATATTTCCCCTTGTGCATATAATGAGATTTTTTACCTTTGATAACCTCCTTGTGTAGCAAAATCATAACAAATTGTTCCTTCTTTAGAATACGACCTATAATGTTCTAATGCATGATCTGCAGGTTTGACCAATATTCTGTTGGTAGAACTATGGTCTGAAATCTGACATATATGAGATAGTTCACTATCACTCAAAGCAGTATCTAAATGAGTGTTATGAATGATTATTACAGACTCCCTTTTATAATTCTTTGTCCCTTTATTTCTTTATTACCTGAATGTTTGCCATTTTCATGATAAAACAAATATCTGTCACATCCACCTTCCAAACCTAATTTTCTTATAATAGAATTCTTGATCAAACGGGGATCATGCATTCCTGTAACATGTAAACTATGAAAAGTATCAGAGTCTTTTGTAACATGAATGCTTTGTTGTTCACGTTGAGGAGGAAGTTGCACAGGGTGGTCCTATAATAAATATATTAATATCTATATTTAAAACGGATTCATTTTTATTTTACCAATATTGTTGGAGTAGGGATTGAGGTAGGAGCTGTGGGCCTTCTTTTAACAAATTTCCAATTCAATTCGTTGTCTAATACTCTTGGGCTGCTAGGACTTGATGGATATCGAGAAGATGGAGTATTAAGTGACGCATTTGATAAACTGTTTGAAGTTGGACTGGATCTAATGTTACTGTTTCTATTAACGGGTATCCCAGGTGCTGGTATAGGTCGATGTGGTATATTATAATTTTTCATCCAATCCAATACTTGTTCATTATTTGATGATTTTCTTTCAGGTATTAAGGGGATGACAGAATCTGAGCTTGTTAGTCTATCGCTCACTGTTGGTATAGCATATCTAGAGCCGTTATTAAATCGAGCATTTGAAGGTTGTCTTTGAAAATACTCCTCAGTCTACAAATATAAAACATGTAAGAAACTACGCAACCATTTTTTTTATAATAGAAACTTTACCATGCGAAGATTCTTTAAGGCCAGTGCCATTTTACGTTTTTCGGTGTATGAAAGCCCCAAGTCGTTTTGAGATCCCATTAAATAAGACATGTCGATTTCGAGAAAAGCTTTTCCGCAAATATGCTTTGCTGATTTGTTGCAATAAAAGGGAAAAAAAAGAAAAATTAGGCACAAGAAAATATATAAAAGAGAGCCAATATGAACAAAGAAAATAGGAGTAATGTAAGATGAGTATTTAAACAATTTATGAAAAAAAGGGGAAAACAAGATGAACAAAAATGTACAAACCTTTAAATACTTCAATCGAGTTTTTAAAATCGTTAGTTTCAAGCCAGCGTACTACTTTGTCCATTGTCCAGGTGTCCGCATACTCAATAGTGGTTTTCTCGGGGAAATTTGGTGATTGTTTAGCTTCATTTAAACCACCTTCAATTGCCATTTTGGCAGATTATGTACAGTGATAACAGAGAAAAGAGCGCTTGCTGTGTTTTGATATTCTTTAGTGTGAGATTAGCAATCAAATATCGTTTGATTGGCCATATCTACATACACTGCTTTCTAGTGTGCGTTGACAAGCCACCGCTCTGTGTGACAACTCCGACACTTATGCTAACCTCGAACTCTTTCACCGCAGCTATATTCATAAACTGAGGCTTCCTTTCCTTTTTTAAAAATGGATTAACGTTGTTTAGCAGTGTATCACGCTTCTTGGTGACATGTTTATATGTCTAGAACTCTTTCTCGCCCCTTATTTTTTGGCTTCAAAAATAGCTAATATTGTGTACGACAATAAGCTGCAGGTAGCACCTGTTTATTCTCGCTTTTTTGGTCATTGAATAAATCGCTTTTTCTATTTGTTTGTTTTTAAATTTTTATATCAATTTGACAGACAGACCTACCTTTTATTTTATCGTACACGTGGACACTGGGGGAGATATACGAAACGGTTATTTCGAGACATAAACTAGCAACACATGATCTCTTTCTTTAAATTTGTTAATCATATTCCCAGAAGTCGGTGGCAGCTGTCACAGTTGACGGTTGTCCTGGCTTGAAAAAGCGCCTCAAAGCCCAGTTTAATGGAAATGTCTTGAATTAAGATAACTACTTTATACGTCCACTCCCAACATTACAATCTTTGATCAAAGACTGTAAACAATATAATCTTGTCTGTTGTGGGCTTGTGATTTGTTAATAAAAATTCGTGTATTGACATTTGGAGATTCTCTTTTTTCTACTGATATTCTTGCATAAATATCTTTATGCTGGGCACTCGTGTTTGCTATTGATACTAGACCGATGTTCTTGAGTTTTTTTTTTTTTTTTTTTTTTTTTTTTTTTTTTTTTTACCACACGAGATTATTTTGAATATCACGCTCTTTCTGTATGTTGCTTGTTATACGTAATGTAAACAAAATGGGGAGGGGTAAATGTCCGATATTCAGTATGAGTGTGACTTGAAGATCTAATTACCAAGTTTAACTCCACAGCAGCACTAATTGTAGGAGTTGATTAAAACATTCGAGACCGGATCGTCTGGGTTCTATTTTTGCAGGCATGCATTATGTCGGCGTAGTCATGTACGAGGCCTATATCTTACTCTCAAAAGTCGGTCGTGTATTTCACAAAAGAAGTAGCCCAGACAATGTCACGTTTTAAATGTCTAACATCACGAAGAGCATCCACCTACTAAAGCTCAACCACGATCTGTGGCAACATGTTGAGTTTGAAATCGTAACCATGGTGCTGTCGAAATGAAAAGGGAGAATAGCAATTAGTCCGTGTCTTTAAAATTGTCTCCAAAGAGACATCAGTGTCTTGTGCATAGTTAATTTACATGTAAAGCTTTCAGGCACAATTATTCTCAAAGACTTAATTTGTGCTTATTTAAAGGCGCATCTCCTCGTCCCCCCCCCCTTCATCCCGTTCTAATGGGTCTCATGTTTAGTAGCAGCGTTTTGCACATGCAAGCGAAAATGGACAAAAAGTGATGCATTTCAATATCTATTAGACACATGAGTGGTAAGTTGTCTTTGTATTTTTTTCTGGATTGTTCTCCTCAGTTTTTATGCAGAACTTGATCAAAGTTGATTACAATTAATTTTTCAACAAGAGATAAAGCTCACCTTAATTTTCTACCCATATCACAATATGTCAACATATTGTGTGCACAGTTAAAACGCACATGTAGTTACTCACAACATTAGCAGCAAACGTCACACGCGTGACTGGAAATTGCCTTTTATAGGCCTCGCGAGAGAAGCTCAGCGGAAAAGAGAATAATTTTTTTTCGCTCACTTAAACGCGTTTTGAAAAAAAAAATCTTTTTTATTTCAACACAAACAACAATGGCTACACAACCAACAGCTGAAGCTTTACTTGATTCAGTCGCTCAAGGCTATTCACGTTTATTCTATGAATTTCTTGAATATGATGTAAATTAGTTTGATTTCAGACACTTGTGTTAGCCGCACCTAACTTTTTTCTATTTAGAACCATACTGTCATCTCTGAAAAGGGATCATATAAAGAACAAATTCCAGCCATGATTTCAAACAATAAACGTCGACTCGTTGTCAGCATCGATGCTCTTCGTAATTTTAATCGCGACTTGGCTACAGAGTAAAGTATTTTTTTTTTGAAAAAAATCTTGTGCCTGTGTATATTTGGGACTAAACGATACCCTTAGGCTCATCAACAATCCCGCAGAATGTTTACCCGCTTTCGACGATGCACTCAAAAAGATGATCCAGATCATTAGCCCAGATACAGATAACAGCATGCCTTATTATATTGGATTTTCAGGAAGTTTTGGCGATAATCACGTCAATCCACGTACTCTACGTGCCATGTACTTGGGCAAATTTGTATGTATTGAAGGTATTGTCACGCACTGTTCTCTTGTTAGACCTAAAGTTGTGAGATCAGTACATCACTCTGCCAAAACCGATACCCATTTCCAACGTGATTATTATGATGCCACCACACCTGGTAGTCTCATCCCTACTGGTGCTGTTTATCCCACTGAAGATGACAAAGGAAATCCTCTCGTCACTGAATTCGGTTACAGTACCTACCGTGATCATCAATCTCTTAGTATTCAAGAAATGCCTGAACGTGCTCCTGCTGGTCAATTACCTAGATCTGTTGATGTTATTCTTGATGATGATTTAGTTGATAAAGCAAAGCCTGGAGATCGTGTTAGTATCATTGGTATCTACCGTTCTCTCGGTAACAGAAATGCTAATCAAAGCAGTTCTACTTTTAAAACCGTGATTGTTTGTAACGATATTAGCCTTTTGAGCACAAAAGCTGGTGGTGGTATTGCTGCTCCTGTCATCTCTGAGAATGACATTGCTCATATTACCGAATTAGCTAAAAAGAAAACCTGCTTTAAAATCCTTTCTCAATCTTTGGCTCCTTCTATTTGGGGTCATGAATATATCAAAAAGGCTGTATTATTGATGCTATTAGGTGGTGTGGAAAAGAACTTGGAGAACGGTACTCATATCAGAGGTGATATTAATATGTTAATGGTGGGTGATCCATCCACTGCCAAATCTCAAATCTTGAGATACATTTTAAATATTGCCCCTCTTGCTATTGCAACGACGGGTCGTGGTTCATCAGGTGTTGGTTTGACTGCTGCTGTTACTAGCGACAAAGAGACTGGTGAAAGACGTTTAGAGGCTGGTGCAATGGTTTTAGCTGATCGCGGTGTTGTGTGTATTGATGAATTTGATAAGATGAGTGATGTCGATCGTGTAGCCATTCACGAAGTGATGGAACAACAGACCGTAACTATTGCCAAGGCTGGTATCCACACATCTTTAAATGCAAGATGTAGTGTTGTTGCTGCTGCAAATCCTATTTATGGAATGTACGATTTGACCAAAGATCCTGCCAAAAATATTGCGCTCCCCGACTCTTTGCTTTCCCGTTTTGATTTATTGTTTATTGTTACCGATTCACTAGATGAGACTCGTGACAGACAGATTTCTGAACATGTGTTGAGAATGCATCGCTATGTTCAGCCTGGTGCTGAAGAGGGTGCTCCTATTAGAGAGGCTGTGGATGATATTATGGGTGATGAGCCTGAAGAAGATGCGGACGAGGAGGAAATCTATGAAAAATACAACTCAAACTTACATGCTGGTGTCAAACGTACTACCAAGATTCTCAAGTCTAGTTTCATTAAAAAATACATTTATTATGTCAAGAATATTGTGAAACCGGTATTGACGAAGCGTGCCACGGACAGAATCATCAACGAATATACCTCGCTCAGAAACCACAAGGAAGACGATCCTAACAGAAAGAAGACTGCTCCTATTACTGCACGTACTTTGGAAACTCTAATCCGTCTTTCTGCATCACACGCCAAGGCAAGATTAAGTCATACAATCGAAGATAAAGATGCCAAGGCTGCCGCCGAGATTTTGAGATTTGCCATGTTCCAAGAAGTACTTCGTGTGAAAAAGACCAAACGTAGAAAGGTTGATGCCGAATCTGAAGCTGAGTCCGAGGAAGAAGAGGAAGAGGGAGAGGCTGAGGCCAATGCTGAAGAGGATGACGCAATGGAAGAGGCTGAGAGGTTTGTCCATACTAAAATATGTGATTAAAGCAGCTATTAACTTATTTTTAGTTCCAATGCCGTTCCCGCTGCTGAACCCGTAGAGGATAGTGCAATGGATGTAGATGAAAATATGGACATTTCACCCAGGAGGTAAGGGAGTTGAACAAAATCAATTACTTTAATTAACAATATTGTCACTCTAGATTGGTTATTTTCAAAGAGAAATTGGGACGTTACTTTACTCAAAACTCTGACGAACTGGAAGTTTCATTCGATAATATCCTTCAAGAAGTTAACAGAGGTTTATCTGGCGATGAAGCATTTACAGTAGCAGAAACAGAAGCAGCATTGGTAGAGATGTCAAATGAAAACAAAATCATGTATTCTGGTGGTGTGGTTTATCTTATCTAAATCATTCACAGTTTGACATTACCCATACTTCTCATACTTAATAATCTCCCACATTATAATACACCTACACCCACTATAAATAGATCCTTTTTTTAAAAATCGCTTCTAAAAGATAAAACATTGGTTGATGCTTCAATATTCAGTAAACATATTTGTTGACTTCGGTGTGAGGAATTGCCGCAAATAAGTTTGAATTCGTCGGTGCATGTAACATTCTTAATTCAGATTCAGGTTACACCGGATTACACTTTAAAAAGAGGAGGGATACACACCCCTTCGCTCTTTTTTAATCTATTTCACTCCCCTCTCTTCCGTATATAAAAACCCTTTGTTTCAAAAGAAATCATCTTGAATTCAAAAATTACTGGCAACATTACTCTGTTGAATCACTTTAAATGAGTACACCAACACAAAAAAAGGCAATCAAGCCCAAAACCGCACTGTCTCCAGTTGTGAAAGAACAAGTACCTGAAATATAACAGAATACACGTCAAAACAATTATTGACCCTGTTCATTTTTTGGCTCTTACTATAGATTGTTTTCACAGGGCAAGATAAAGTTATTCAGGAATTAGTTTATGCGCCTTCAAAAGAAATCGATGCAATTGCAGCGTATCTGATTATCAGGGATACAGGTTACATCGTCGAATACCTGAAACAAAAGTAAGCGTATAGTTTTCCTGTTTTGAACTTGGCAATAACATAACAAATTTCAGATTAAATTTGGAAAAGAAATATCTGCAAGAACTTGCCAGTATTAACAAGAACCTTCATGAAAGTTGCGCTACACATAGTGTTAATGGAGTTCAAAAAACTTTTATGGATTATGTCGGTATAACAGACACCTTGAAACCTTATCGAGAAGATTACCTGGAAAAGTTGAAAGTCCAACTGAACGAGATGATCAAATTTCGGGTAACCCTAAACCTTTGTCGATAAAATAACAATATTTTTAACAGTTGTATTAAAATCAGTCCGAACAACAAAAAGCGTATGAGAAAAACAAGGCTTGGATGAGCCAATCTAATCAAGAGTATGTCATTGCCCGACTAAAAACATTACCAGATGTAAGTTTGGGTAGTACTAACCACTGTATAACATTAAATTTAATAGCTACAATTTTAGGTAAAAGAAATCTATACTCAAAAGTGGGATGAAATCGATAGATCTAGTGCTGGTGCAACAGTATCTTCGCCCATGTTACTAACACCAATGACACCAACATTATCTACAGGTTCTACTTTAAGCGGAGGAGGATCTGCATTTCCTCTTTTAAACAGAAAACTTTCACATGATGAAGAATTGGATATTAGAGCAATGAGCATGGATGACGACAGAGTAAAACAGCAACCATTAAAGTTCTCTGATGTTGCCGGTAGTGCTCAACAAAGTAGCAGAATTGAAAGATTCATGAAGAGGCACTTAAATAAACCCGAAGATCCGACACGACAGAATATTCGAGTTGCGAAATTAAAAGTGGAAATAGGAGAAGCAGGTTAGTATTAAAAAAAGGCGGATCTGCAATATATTTTTTTTTTACTGATGCTCTAATAGATACGAATTATCGTAATGTTGTACGTGAAATCAGCACTCTCTCGATTAAAATTGATGCCACAAATCACCACATCTTGAATAATGTTCAACTTGCTTTAAAAGAAAAGGCTGAGAAAATCAAAAAATTGTTGGAGCTAGCCTTGAATGCCGATTTGGAATATTTGCAACAAAGCCAAAAGCCCGTTACTTCCTTATTGGACTCTGTCCAACAATACGATACTGATGCCGAATCCAAAAAGTTCAACTATTGTTCAACCAAAGCGTTTACAAAGTTTCCTAAAGCCACTCCTATATACTATGAAAATCATCACGTTGGTGTCTGTAAAGGTACGATTAGTAAATGAAAGCGTGGTACAATAATTTAACAATATTATTTAGATTTAATATTTGGAACTTCCTTGACAGAGTATGCACAACAAAGAGGTAGATCACCGCCTTTGTTGATCACAAAATGCATTGATGCAATCGAAAGGCTTGGCGGATTAGACAGAGAAGGTATATATCGTGTCTCAGGAAAGCAAAGTAATATGGAAAGAATCAGACATGCATTTGAACAGGATGAGGAAGCTGTTGTTATTGGCGAAAACGAGGTGCCCGAAGATATTTTCAGTATTGCTTCAGTCATAAAGATTTTCTTGCGTGAGTTGAAGTCCCCCTTGTTCCCGTTCAAATTAACCGATCGGTTGGTATATTCTCGTAAGTAAAATATTACATTGTTGTAATCTTTACTAAGAAAGAAATTTAGAAATTCCTGATCAAGAATTACGTTTAATGAACCTTTTGACAAGACTTATCAAATTACAGCCTGCAAATTATGACACATTAAAGACATTGATTCATCATCTATCAAAGTAAGTGGTACATATTAAACGTTAATAACATAAAGTTGACATATCTTTCCTAAAAAAAAAAGGCTTCAATCCTGCGTTGAAAAAAATAAAATGACAACTAGCAATCTTACTCTTATTTTTACACCTGCCATTTTCCAAGATTTAAATCACGCTCAACATTCACCTGGTGAATGGGCAAAGGATTGCGTTTTGGAAGATTTAATTGTGAACAGTCAAGATATATTCGCAAATAAAGATCTTCATAACAACTCGGCAATTACTGGACATATTCAATATGGATTTGAAGATACAGATGCACCCGTCCAATCATTACATGCTAATAGATATGCGATGACAATTCAATCACCCGATAGTCCAACAGCTAAGAGTCAGAATCATATTGATGAGGATAGGTATTCGTTTATAGATGATGATGAGGACACCGATTTTGCTATATCAATGCATGATACAAATAGTAGTACAGCTAGTATCATCCGTCATTTAACGCCTGATATTTTACCCAAGAGATCTTCTTCAAGATCCAACTCTCCGTCTCCTCCTCAGTCAGAGAATCTCCCTTTGACAACAGAACAAGCTCCTTCATTGTCAGAAAAAACTCCTTTCTTGCCGCAACAAACCCCTATTTTATCTGAGCAAGCCCAACCAGTACCACCACAACATGCCGAAGAAACTCCTTCAAGGTCAGGAAGTGTTGAAAGAAGAAAGTACCAAGCTCATTTTCAAGGAAAGGGACTCAAAGTAGATACGGGAAGCTCTTCTCATCTTGAAGTAAGAGATGGTGCAAAGCTTCACATCCCCGTCATTAAAAGTGCCACGGTACCTTCTTATGACTGGCTTAAACTTGACCCTGAAAGCGCCAATAACCCTCCTGCAGTGCCTAAATTGCGAAGATCTGCCACAACGGGTAAAAAAATTAGTAGACGCAAAATGTCTATTCATAATCCCGATGAAGAAGGTGTTCCCCCTTTACCACTATTAAATCGTGGTGGTAGCTCTTCAATGACCACTACAACTATACCTTAATATTTCTTCCTACTAAACGCATAATATATTTTTAACTTCTATTTTTACAACATCATAATACAAACTATTTTATTTCGCTGTTAGTTTCTATTAATAACATTTGCATTGCAGTTGTATGCGTTAGTTTGGTAAGATTCCAAGTGTAACGCAAGATACTTTATGTTACCAATGCTTCAATTGAGGCACAAAGTTTACTAAAAAAGATGCTGCAAGTGGCCTGAGCTAAAAATATATCGCGAATCCTATTGACATAGTTACGTTAGTTTTTACTAAGCATTGACCCACTCTTTAGATGTAAGTGTTTAACAAAAGTTATTAAAAACAACCCAATAACTGGTTATAGAAACTGATATTGATAAACTGGAAAATTGCTGGGGTATATAATGATGAAATCATCTCTTCACTTTTTTTTTTCCTTTCTTGTTAATACAAAGTCTTTACAAAAAATGGAATATCAAAAGAGCTCAATCTCCCAATTAAAAATATCTATCACAGATGGGTTGATTATACCCATAAACGCTGTTTTGCCCGAAAATGACAAAGAGGAAGATCCTATTTTTAGCATCTCCTGTTATACTAACAATCCGTAAGTTATTATTGGCTTTTGAAAAAAAAAATTACTCAACTTTATTAGAAATGTTAACACTCTCTTGAAAATAAAGAAATCCAAGATGACAGAAGCATGTCCTGAATACAACTTCTTTCATCCGACAAGAGTTGAAGGGTTATCAGTAGTTGCTCATGGATTAGCTTCCTCACAAACTTTTGTAGGCACTTCAAGCGCCTGGCCTGTAGTAGTTTATGTTACTGATATAACTGTGAATCCTATACCCGTACATATTCCTGAAGAGTTACAGCATCTACTCAATTTAAAAGAGAGTCCTATTTTGACTGCTGCTATGATAGATGATATTAAATCAATCCACACTGATATTACTAAGATGGTGAAAGCTATCGTGACTGGAACAATACAAGGCGGACAGCGAACTAAGACTTTGGAGATAGCAAAGTCTTCTGGTGTAGAAATTTTACAAGACTCAGCTAATGTACCGTCTTATGATACTAAGGATACTTTTGTAAACAAGACTGAAAACGCCGCTATTAATCAAACTGAAATAGATAGCATAACAGTCTGCGAGTCTGTAGAAGCTGATGCTATAGACTTGACAAATAATCCCGTTGGGCCAAGTAATGATATATCATCTACGGAAAATGAAGATAAACTTATTCCATTGGCTTATGATGATGCGATGGATTTTTCTAAGGACGACTTGGAAGATAATTTTGAAGATTACGGGGAAAACGTACATGAAGCTGAAGATGTACAGAATAACGATGAATATAAGACAGAAGAGACTGAAAATGCAAGGTTGTGTAAAACTACATTTAATGACATGATAAATGCTGCTCCACCTATTCAAAAAGAGGAAAACTTTGTTTTATCACCACAAAATGTACCAGATGTATCAATGAATGAACCTACAGATTGTGGGATTTCAAGCACTAAAATACATAGTACAAAAAGCATTGAAACAACAGAGACTAGCCATGTACTCTTAAATGAAAATCGTTCTTCTAATCTAAGTGATAACCCGCTACCTAGTTCAGGTAATGCTAAAACAACTTTGTTATCTAGCAATATGGTGGATGCTTTCAAGGATGATGGTATTCAAAATAGTGTCAATAGACTGGAAAATGTAAATAACAAAGAGATGGAATATACAACAGTTAATGTGACCGTGGAGACCAGTAGCAGTTTAAGTGAACACTCCTCCGTTGAACCACATCGTGGTATACAACAGATAGAGCAACAAACAGACGAAACAAATTTAGATCAAATGATCCGACTGGAGCCAGAAAATAGTATGAATGGCACTGAACTTTTCCAAGATGACCACAGATTAAGCCCGGAGTCAAGCCAACCACAAAGTATGAGGCGAAGAACCAAAATACAATTGGTGGAACCCGGAAATTTACGTCGTAGTCTTCGTCTTGCAAAGAAAAAGAGAGTTCAATATTTTCCTCTTACAAGACGAGCTAACAGAAGTCGATGTTGAGTTAAGAATAACCTTAGTCCTCTTCCTTAATAATATTTGTTTAGCAATAAATAAAAGCCGCGCTTTTGCACATTTACACATTATCTATCAAAGTTTTCTAGTACTGTTACACTTGTAAAAAAAAAGTCTGTGATAAAATACAGTTAGATGCATAAATAAAATGAAGAAATACATTCTCATGCACGTATCAATGAGATGCTTGGCTAAAGTTTGCGTTCAACACAACTATAAAATAAAAAATAAATAGTCAGAGCTATTTGGTGCAGCAGGTATCCAATTATTCAAGATGATCGCACCATGCGGCATGTCTAATGATACGATAAGAATCAACTTAGCGTGCGTTATTTGTATGTAATTAATTAAAGCTCGCTGCAAAGCGGGCCATCAGAGCCCGTTGGTAATACCTACATTTGATGCGGGTGCGAGAAATTTTCTACAAAGAACATGCAAGGGGGGGAGGGGGAGTTTTTATTCTAAAAAGCTTGTTTTAATTTCAAACGATTGGTCCTCCGACACCTGACTAGTGTTGCTTGGGACTTTTGTGGAAATGGAGGATAAATCACACCAAAACAAGTCCGAATTCCGTTTAGTAATTGTACTGAGTATAATGTGTACATGGTTTAACACTGATGTGTTTAGTTTGCCACACAAGCATCATCTGATAATCTAAAGGTTGCATTTTGTTTATTGACAACAACAAAAAAGCTTAATTCATGGTAACCAATTGGTTTGTGAATAGTTCACCTTTTTTCAAATGCTAATCTTCTCTTTTCTGAATGGGCGCTATATCTAACCCTACTTCATAACATCCGGTGTAGTACAAGTCTCGGAACCAAGTGATAAATCATTCCTTCAGCTTCCAATTCAGCTAAAAAGGAGGAAACACTGACGGTATCAGTAATGCTCATGATTAATCTGTAGTTAATCAACGAGGAGTAGACGGTAGATTCATTATTATTATTTTTTAACAAAAAAAAGTTGTGCGTGTGTTTACATCGCTTCATGTACGTGCTCAGTGGGACGATGTAAATAAAACAAAGGTGTTTGTCATAATATTGTAATGCCACTTATTTCGAGTGGTAGAGTTTCGTAGTACATCTGTTTGTACCACAACTTTTACGATAACCTTTATATCGGTTACATTGATTCATAATATAATTAAGTAATTTGTGATATGAATTAGTTTTATATGCATTAGAGATATAACTCATTGCAAAAAAAAAAAAAGAGAGAGAGAACCGGAAGCTGAAAAATGCTACGGAAGACCATAAAAAAGGTTCTGAAAATGGGTATTCCTTTTGTCTGTGTGACTTGAGTAAATAAATGATGAGAAATGGTGGTGAAAACGGTTTTTCAACAAGAAGATTCGGACTGATTCCGCCTTTTCCGTCCATATAATCACACAGAAAAAAAAACTCACTATTTCTTTCTTTTTTTGCTTTTTTCCTTACCCTTCATTTTTTTGCATATATTAAAAATGGGCACCATGAAACTTGATCATTCTAATAATAGTAAAAGAAAAAAGTCGTATTTTTGGAATACGATCGACAACACAAACTTATCCGAAAAAGGGTAATTAAGTTTTTAGTGAAAAATAAATAACTCGTCTAATTATGCGGTAGTGAAAATCAAGAGAAAGACATTCCAGCAGTGAAAGAAAATTTCTTTTCAAAAATAATTAAAAAAATAAATTCAGCAATATCTATTTCCCCATTTGCAGGTCAAAGTGAGTATGAAAAAAACCACACTTGTTCTGCACATACGCATGCATGACATAAATGTAGACAAACAAGAGGAGGCTGATAAAAAAAAAATTACATTTTACAGGGTCTGAAAATAAAGTTGACATTATACATGCTCAGTCCATGGGTGAAATACAAATACCAAAATTTCATAGGGATAGCTTAACATCAATTAGTAGAAGTCATACATTAGGAAACGATTCGAGCGATTGGAAGAATTCTGTACTATGTCGTCTTGACGAAATCAACAACATCGATAATACAGACAGCGATGAATTGATTACAAACACCTTGCAACCATCTGGCATGGATAACAACAGAAATGCTAGCCATAATCAATTAACATCTATGGAAGAAAAATTAGGCGTGATATCGAAAAAAACCATGATTAATGACTGGCTTTATTATAACAGTATTCCAGATTCAGCTACCACGGACATGCCCATTTCTTCGTATTTACAACACTACCACTATAATTTTACTTCACTTTCCAAAAAGGAATCTGCTGATCCACAAGACGAACCGTCTCGCGCCCAACTGAAAAAGCAAGGTAAAAAGAAGCACGATCATATCAAGGAAAAACTGGATATTGCAGCAGCAAGAAGAAACGCGATCAAAAATAACCGCCTTCGGGAGCAAATGGACACAGCATTATATGAAACGATGCATTTGCTAAGAAATAATAACGAAAATGTGCAGCGTGGAAATCAAACGTTACAACAACAGGATTTGGAAGACCTTTTTCTCAGCAACAGAAAAAAAGGAGGAAGAAAGATCTATCTGTCTGATGCTACGGCGTCTTCTTCCTTATCTACTGAATACTGCTTACCTATCAATCAATCCCAACAGCAAATGATGTATTAATTAGGTAAATGTTGGTTTCATCACCTTATTTTGCCTGATAATCTGTAAACAATAAAGGCTTATTTTCCGGATTCTTTTGTTTTAAAAAACATGTTGAAATCTATTTCCCTCAACTTGTATTTCACACAAACAAAAATAGTCCAGATGCTGATCTTATCTCACCATGAAACATGCATGCTATTATAAGGAAAAAAAAAACAAAAAAAAATAACCTCATATTGAAAAATTCTCCACAATTTCAAAAGAATAGGTAGAAAATGGGCTGTCAAAGCAGTTAAACTCTAAATACAATGTTTTACTGATTGGTTCAAACGTGTGAAAAAAGTTTCTATAAATGGATTTATACAAAAAATCTAGATGGTAATTCAACTTTCCGTGTCATATCATATATAAAGACCACCAAAAAGTCAAATAAAAGTCTCTTCTTTACATACTTTATATATCGTTTTACTTAATTGTGCCAGAATTGGTATGCAACGTCATTTTATTTCTCGTACTGCTTCCCTTCTCAACACTAATAGCTTCAATAAATTAAGAATAAATCATCATCATGGTCCTTTCAATGCCTTAACATTCCTTGCAAAATCTCGTTTCCATTCTGGCGGTCAAGCCAACTCTTTAAATACGAACAAGAGTATTCGTATCAAAACTATCTCTTCTGTTACCACGGTTTCTATCGCAGCATCCTATTACTATTATTCTAGTGAAAATAATGAGAGCGAAAACTTGGTAGAAATCAAGTCTGCTCCCATTTCCGCCTTCAGCAATTCCACATCTACAGGAACCATATCTCAATTGCTTGATGATAACAATCGTTCAGCTATACAGGCAAAAAGCACTTCAGAGTTATTATTGGGTATATTTGTGTACAAGTTATGTACATATCCATGGATTGTAGATGCGGCTCCTCATATAATCAAGCTGGCCGAAACGTTGCATCTCCAAACACCTGTTTATTGGTTTATAAAGAATACTTTCTTTAGTCAATTTTGCGGTGGTGAGACAGCCGAGGAATGTGTTGCAACGATGACTCGCCTATCACAATCAGGTATCAATTGTATCCTTGATCTTAGTGTGGAAGCAGACTTACATATGGAGGAAGTCAAACATGTGAAAGAAACAAAGTATTGGCGTCAAGAACAAAAGGCAGATGTTATTTTAGAAATGATCAAGGACTGTCTAAAGACTGCAGCCAAGGGACAACATGAAGAGTATGCGACAAGTGGAGCGTTTGCAGCCGTCAAGGTAACTGCGTTTTCTCCCCCCGAATTACTGCTTCGTGTGAATCAAGTCATGTTGTATTTAGACCAGGCATTTGAAATGTATCAAACCGATGGACGTGTGGGTAGCGCATGTTTAGATCACGTTGTTCGTCAAATTTGTCCCGCACCTCAATCGAATTTACAGCAATTGAAGAGAAACCAGATCTTGTCAGACTTGCAAGAAAAGCAGGGTACTTTGGATTATGTGGAGTTTTCCAAGCTATTTAATTTAAAAGGAGCTGGTCGAGAGATTTGGTGGGAAACTGAAGATTCTAGAACGGAAAAAGAAGTATTTTTAACCTGCGATGATTTACAAGCCTATGATAGAATGGTGGATCGTTTGGAACAAATTTGCCAATTAGCATATGATGTTAGAGTTGGTATTATGGTAGATGCGGAGCAATCCTACTTTCAAGAAGCGATTGATCATGTCGCTATGAATTTGCAGGAAAAGTATAACCGTAGAGATGATACAGATCATTCACCAACAGTCTACAATACCTGTGAGTAGTAGAGCATAAGAGAGTTATCTTTTTCTAATTTCTATATATCATTAGATCAAATGTATACAAAAGCAGCTCAGAAGAAACTAGAGCGGGATGTAGATAGAGCCAATCGCAACAACTTTGCGTTTGCTGCTAAGCTAGTACGTGGGGCATACATGGTTTCGGAACGAAAGCGTGCTGATCAAATGAAGTACCCTTCACCAATTCATGACACCCTTGAAGACACTCATGCATCGTATAATAACGGTGTTCGCTTTTTACTCGGAAAATTACATCACTATCAAGACACGACGGGTCATGCTTTGACAGCTACCACAGCTCCTATTGTATTTATGGTGGCTAGCCACAATAGAGAATCAACTATTTTGACAGTGGAAGAGATGGAAAGGCATCACGTATTACCGCGCTCTGGGGTAGTTCATTTTGGTCAGTTATTTGGCATGCAGGACCAAATCTCTTATACGTTGGGAAAGAACGGGTACTCTATTTATAAGTATTTACCCTACGGCATGATCGATGAGGTTATTCCTTATTTGCTTCGTCGTGCACAAGAGAATTCGGCCGTTTTAGGAGGTGTTAGTAAGGAACGTAGCTTGATGTGGCAAGAAGTGAAAGATCGAATTACGGCTGCAGCTGGCGAAGCTCATGCCCCGCTTGAAAGCTCTTCATCTATGGAATATAACCTATCCGTTGATGGTAATACGAGTAGCAACAGCACTGATGGTATCTCTACTGAAACCGCTTAGCTAAGCCAAAGTTTTTTTTTTTTAATTTGTATTTTCCCTTCCTTTCATTTATTTGTAAATAAAAAAAAAATTATTTGTTGACAGCAGAAACTGCAACGCCGTATTGTATCCATTTCAATATAACCGGTCTTATACAAGACACCCAAAGCTCAGCATCAGTCATTGGCTTTCCATTCGGGCCGTTTCTTCTATTGACACGAATCCATTCTCTGTGAGTTTTCCCGCAGCCAGCACATTTGAAGCCAGCTCGCTTGTATAAACTTGAAAGTTCTAAATGAATCAGTCTTTCTACGGTATGGGATAAAGGACATTTGGGTAATTCGTCTAAATTATTATGCAGAATTTCCAAATTTGTTGATAGAGTTCGATGTCCCTTTGTTACAGGAAAACTAGGGAATAGTTCAATGATACTTGGCTCCAGTTTACAAACGTTTGAAACTTGATACATACGTCTATGAGGATCTTTTGTTCTTCCTATTTTAAAAAAGGCGTGAGTATCTTTCGACACTCGAGGACCATTTTTTATCGAATAGACATAAATAAAGCCATGTTTATCACCGTCGGAGACCGGTCTTTCCATCACTTGACGCATTATGGATTTCTGAGGTTCAGCAATGTGTTGCCCAATCCATACTGTCAAAAAAAAAAAAAAAAAAAAAAAATGTTAATTATGATATAAACGACGGATAGTTGCAATATTTACAATCCCAGCAATTATAGAGTCTTTGTGGAGGTACAATTTTTCTTTTGCCCAGTATGGAAGGACTATATTGTCGTATAAGAGCATCAATCGTTTCTTCTGAGGCACGATTTTCGCTAGATCGTAACTCAGCAGCTTTGTTCAAGACCTTTTTTTTGCTCTTTTTCAGTGTTTTTGAACTGTTGTGGTTGAAGCAGACAACTTGATCTGTGATGGGCGATGAGGGATCTGTTTTGACAAGCCGTTCACATCGATGACCGTCATAACTTCTATAGGCAGAACAGCGACGGTATTTCTCTAACATGACCAATTTTTCTACTTCGGATTTATAGATAGCATGGCCTGTTTGTAATGGTTCAATAGGTGGTAATAGGGATGGTGCCACAAAAGTGGTTTGCATATCGTCACTGGTTTCTAAAGAAGAGGCAACACTTGTGGTTGAACGATACTGATATTTCCCTGGGACTGTCCGTTTTATTTCTGTTGCTGTAGGTATCAAGCTTTTTAAAGCAAATGTATACCAGCTTGTTTTTGTAAATGCAAGTCTGTGTTGACAAAGTCTCAACATGTTGAATAAAGGGGATAAAGAAAAGAAGGCCACACAAAAACTTTTTTTTTTTTTTCGCTGTGCCTGAAATTTGAATTTTCATGGATTAAGGGTGGTAACTATTTTTGAGTAAATACGTCTACATCCAAATAATAGAATACAATCAATGGAAGAGATATTACTTTGATTGAAAATGATGTCACATCATCTTTTGACAGTTAAAATGGATACGGGCAAGACACGTTACGTGATGCGGGTAAAGAGTAGACTTCAAAACGTGACTTCCTATTTGTTTTTACGTTACATGAAGCAGCTTTTGTTTAAACAGTTTAGATAGAAGCGTTAAGCACTTGATTATATAGCGTTGTCTTTTCTTCCACCCTGAAAAACCAGCATAAAATGCATCAATTGAATATAGCATAGATAATGATACCATCAACCTAATGAGGAATACAATGAATACAACACTAAACCACGATAGACAACAAGTAATTGGATGCTATACTACACACAATTCTTGAGGGTTTATTATTGTTGTATGGCTCTTTTCCAATTAATTTTTTTTTTATGATTCCTCTATAGTGACTTGACCTTGTCTTTGAAGCAAGACAGTATCCAAATTTTTCAAACATTTCTCTAGACTACACGATTTATCTAAAAGCGACATTTCAGGGAACTTGTACAATTCCAAACGCTTCATTTTTCATGGATTTTAGCAAATGCTTATAATACGAGCAAACAAAAGAATTACCTCTGGATCTGATGATGCAAGGGAATTATTCTTGTTATTCACTTTACAAAGATCTGCAACCAAATCAAGTGCTTTACCCACAGAATTTTGCTACACATATATTAATACTTCATGTCAAATGTAGATAAATGTATACCTTATCAAAGTAAACTGACAGAGAATGAGAGTCTTGAAAAGACTGAACGTACAAGTAAATACGACTTGTGGTGGGTACGGATGAATTTCCCTTTGCTTGTGATTTAATCTTCATTAGTTCCACGATACCACCTTGTTTAGTTTTGACAGGCGGCTTTGTTATTTTAGGTTTAGGAGTGAAAGTAGTAGCAAGTTTGGCTTTTGCAGCGAGTTTTCTCTCGAGTTTACGTTGCTCATCGTTATTTAATGAGGAGCATGTATGAGAGCCCGGGTGCCTATGTCTATGGTATAGTCTATGAATGGACAAGTGACGTATTTTTTTTATCAAGACTACCTTAAGCAAAAATCATGGTCACATCCATCGCAATGGACAGGACCTACTCTTGGGTCGATATCTTTACACCCCTTGACGGTGCAAAGTCGATTGATCTTTTGGATAGCACCGTCAGGTGGATATAAATATAATTTGCAGTTAGATAGCTTGTGTTTCTCAAGCTGAAAAAAAATGTTACAAAATTGCTTGTTGTAAACTGAATATGTTTACCGAAGTTTCAGGACTGACTTTTTCTGAGTGTGGAGCTTTAACAAGATGTTGACAAGTATCGCATTGGATTAATTGTTTATCGATGCGGCTCCATTGAGAACAAGCATGGTCAAGAGGTAGTCTATGCTCGCCACTGATTTTACTGTGAGTTTAGAGTGGTATGAGAAAAGGGGGTTATTTAAAATACCAGTAGGTGTGTTGACAAAGAGGACAAGCGACAGGTAAAAAGTCTAACGAGTGACAGTTGTCAAGTTGACAATTTTTTCCAATGTGAGGTAATTCCATGGAAATAAAAGGGGATGGAAAAGAAAAACAGGGTGTCCTAAAACCCAGTCGCATACGGTACATAAATAACATTCTCCACACTGGCAAAAAAAAAGGGCATGAATCTATCAGCAGCAAATAATCTAAATGCCTGTTGGGTTTTATTATAAATGTACATGAAGGGGGGGGGGAGGTGAAGGATGGTTTTAGACGACGGGAGCAGTTGATTCAACAGCAGTATCAACGACAGCCTTTGCTTGTCTTCTAGCTTGAAGGTTATTAAAGTTGATGATTTTAGTCTTTAATTCGATCGCCTTTTCACTAAACAAGTTCTTGTTGGTAGTTTCCAAAAGATACTTGTCTAAACCACCCTTCTTGTCAATGGTACGTAATACAGCTGTTGTGACTTTGACTTCGATGAATTGTGAAAGTGATTCGGAATACAAGTTTTTATTTTGAACATTAGGTAACCAGTTACGTCTCGTCTTTTTCTTGGAAAATGGGTTCTATAAACACAGGGTAAGCCTTTCATGTCACAAAAGTTTTACAATGGGTCGACTCTACATTGTTACCAAATTGAATGTGTTTACCACCAAAGAGACCACGTTGGGCACGTTTAAACGTAGCTCTTGCAAGTGCGTAAGCGGGTTGTGCTGATAACATTTTGACGGGATAGAAAAAAAGAAACAGGTTGTTTTTTTATTGCGTCCGGGGGAGATGGCAAAACGAATTGGGATGTAAAAAGAGTCACACATACCGTGACTTTTCTTTGATGCAGAAAAAAAAAAACAGGTACAAGACTGTAGTGAACGTTACCATGGTTAAGGTCTCTTGATGGTAAAACGTACCTTCCGTTACCATGAAGTCTAAGCGTTGATTCTACATGCAGCTAATAATATGAAAAATAAACAAAAAAGTTGGTTTCTGCGTACATGCATCATCCAGGAGAATAGTAAAACAAAAAGTTTTCCTTTCAATAGCAATAAAGCCAACTCCCTTGAAAACTACTCCTTGACCATTTTAGCCGCTCTAAAGTGTTGTAAAAAGCATCGTATCTAAAACGGGCAACTAAAATCGGGGATTTAAAAAAAAAAAGAGAGTAAACAATTTTTTTTTCGCTCTCTTTCTCTGTAAGCAATATCTTTTATATCGTTTGGGTC